>BTPG01000002.1:25575702-25578202 GCA_036245525.1 Semisulcospira habei | reverse complement strand
GGGGCTCATGAGGATCCATGCCTCTTGCGGAGACCAGAGTGTGTCCGTGTTCTTTGGGCGGCGTTGGCTTTTGGTCGCTGAGTGAACGAAGATTTCAGAAACAACACTGTAGGTACAGCGTACGGGTCGTGGCAGTCAAGGGGTTAACACGAAACCCTAAATGTGTTTCAGACGTATTTCAGGCGCAATAAGACGCAGATCCATTTTCGCGAGAATGTGTCAATGATGTTTTTAAACCGCAGACGTCGCAGGCATGCATCAAGACGGCATACTTGACCTTGCTATTGAAATCACTCGTGCCCCACTGGGGCTCTGTTAGGGTATTAAAGACTGCACCGGACTGCTCTATGTAAAAATCTTTACGACAAGAAGTTAAAATTAGCTGATCGTAAGAACTGGCGCTGAATGATATTTGTACGTAGAGTACTGTAGAAAAACTTTTTTTTAAAATTGCGGATATACTTATAAATGTAAAAAAACACGTTGAAAGCTCTGATGTCAAATACCTTACAGTCGTAAACAAAATGCAATATGTCACGACGGGAAGGATTACGAGTCGCTACTCGTCATAATGAGTCGACATCGGATTTCCCCGTAAGGTGATTTTCGTTTTCAAACTGAAACTGCTTGTTACCACCTAAAATGTATCAGTTATTCCTACCTGCACGTCCGTACAGATGTGAACATTTTGACATAATGTTGCATGTTTTCATATGAAGTGAATTCCATCTTCAAGCCAAGTCTGTTTCCTAGCGCCTGAAGTGTGTAAGTTTCTGCTATTGCGTCTGGACGTGCGTACTTGTGTCAGCAACCTTTACGATCAGTGGACGCAGACTGCGTTTGTGAAATCGTAAACACAATGCCAAAGGGCCCCAGCCATCTAACAAACTGAAGATGGTTTCAGCAAGCATTTAAGGAGCCGAAGATGGTTTCAGCAACCATTTAGGTAACTGAAGATGGTTTCAGCAAGCATTTAAGGAACTGAAGATGGTTTCAGCAAGCATATTTAAGGAACTGAAGATGGTTTCAGCAAGCATTAAAGAACTGAAGATGGTTTCAGCAAGCATTTAGGAAACTGAAGATGGTTTCAGCAAGCATTTAAGGAACTGAAGATGGTTTCAGTAACCATTTAAGGAACTGAAGATGGTGCTTTCAGCAAGCATTTAAGGAACCAAAGATGGTTTCAGTGACCATTTAAGGAACTGAAGATGGTTTCAGCAACCATTTAAGGAACTGAAGATGGTTTCAGCAAGCATTTAAGGAACTGAAGATGGTTTCAGCAAGCATTTAAGAAACTGAAGATGGTTTCAGAAAGCATTTAAGGAACTGAAGATGGTTTCAGCAAGCATTTAAGGAACTTAAGATGGTTTCGGCAACCATTTAAGGAACTGAAGATGGTTTCAGCAAGCATTTAAGGAACTGAAGATGGTTTCAGCAAGCATTTAAGGAACTGAAGATGGTTTCAGCAAGCATTTAAGGAACTGAAGATGGTTTCAGGAACCATTTAGGAAAATGAAGATGGTTTCAGCAACCATTTAAGGAACTGAAGATGGTTTCAGCAACCATTTGAGGAACTTAAGATGGTTTCAGCGAGCATTTAAGGAACTGAAGATGGTTTCAGCAAGCATTTAAGGAACTTAAGGTGGTTTCAGCAAGCATTTAAGGAACTGAAGATGGTTTCAGCAAACATTTAAGGAACTGAAGATGGTTTCATCAACCATTAAAATAAGGAACTGAAGATGGTTTCAACAAGCAATTAAGGAACTGAAGATGATTTCAGCAACCATTTAAGGAACTGAAGATGGTTTCAGCAAGCGGTATCGATTCTCATGAGCCCCGCAGATGCGGAAGCACATGAGGATCTATACATCTTTCTGTTGGGTGGTGTCCACTTTTTCTAGACAGTAAAGAGGTTCCCAATGCGCAAAAAAGTCCTCGGGCCGACGTCGACCGCCGTTGGCCCGCGCATGGTCGTGCGCGGGCCTGCGGCGGCCGACATCAGCCCGATGGCCTTTTGCGCATTGCTTTACTGTTCTCGTGTGTTGCAGTTCATCTCAAATGATTTCCAGTTTCACACTGAGACTGTTTTCAATCTCTTGACGTTTAGCAGTTACTTATGTGCACCTGGAACTGTGTAACGTGTGAATATTGTACTTGCGGTGTGGCTGTTTTCCACGTGAGGCGATCTCCAGTTTCAAACTCCTGCTGACCTACCCGACCTGAACGTGAGCAAAGGTAGGAACACTGCCGCTTAATATTGTAGACTAAAGACCCAGACTGAAAGGGTTTTCTTTGCGTCAGTTACGCTAGTGCATAATAATGAGTTGTAGTAGTGACGCTGGTTTACTGTGAAAACAAGTACGAGATATTGAAAATTTAAATTGAATGCCTGAAAATTTTCCAAATCCGCAAAATGTTGAGTTATGCCATCGAATAACCAACGCCGCTAGTCTACATTGTCACATTAATGGTTTTGTTGCGCGTGCCACGTTATCAGACT
>BTPG01000002.1:25500702-25570702 GCA_036245525.1 Semisulcospira habei | reverse complement strand
GTCGGCCCGATGGCGTTTTGCGCATTGGGTAGCGACGATCTGAATAAAATAATGGTGAGAATTCCTTGTCATATTTTGTAATGAGTTATGGCCATTTCAGGACTCTTTCATTGAAAATAACACAAGAACAACAAGCAACAGCAACAACAACAGCAAACACACTGAAGAGGGAAGCTACAGAGTGCAGTTTGAAATAATAAGCACTGAGCACTGTAAATGCGTTTGTGTGTGTGTTTGTGTGTGTGTGTGTGTGTGTGTGTGTGTGTGTGTGTGTGTGTGTGTGTGTGTGTGTGTGGTTGGGTTTTTTTGTTTGTTTGTTTCTTAGGTTTTTTTGGTTGTTGTTTTTTCGTTGTTTGTTTTATTTTATGTATTAATAATAAGCGCATTAAATAGGCGCTTTATCCCAATTGAAAATCGGCTCAAAGCGCCGCCGCGAACTGAACCCAACAAGCACGCTCACGTGAATCACACGCATTCACTCACACACTGTACATATACATAGAACATTCACCTTAACCACTGCGCCACGGACCGCCCCATTAAACAAAATCATCCATTTACAACAGAATTCGACACACTGAGCATTTAAAGCGCGCCAAATGTAACATGAATGACCCCAGCCCTCACTGTTTCCGAGGGGAAGAAACTCATCACGGCGAATGTCCCGGTTATTTAGTTGCCAGGCCCGCGCTTGTTTACATGCGGTGGGAAAGGAGGGTTGGGTTCTCTGAAAGTTCAGTTTTCCCAGGTACAATTCAGAGTATCCTCGGCGCGCTTTAAAACATGCCAACTACTTTAAAGGCCCACTACCGCCTTAACTGTTCAAAGATACACTTCTGTAACAGATGGTTAGGAAACGCTGCACACAGGTCTAGTTATGGTTCATTTAGACACAAGAGAATCCAGTTCAGCACACGTCGTTTTGATATCAAGTAATTTCATAATGACTCCACTCCGTTCTATAAATACAAAGCTTTCAGTATGAAAAACTGCTAAAAATAGATTGACACGCTAACGGCTGGGAGGAGTAAATAAGTGCGATTACGCGTGTGTTTCTGCTGCGTGTTCCAACTGCTGTTAAAGTTCATTAGGTGTGTCGAAAAGGAATAACAAACGCAAACGGTGCTGAAATGTGTCTTCAATTTTAAGCGTAATGGTACGTTAAGCAAGATTTCTAAACTTGTTTTGGTGCCGTGTGAAACAGCAATCGGCAAGGGGCTCACATGCTCCAGTGTACAACTCTGACGACATATCTCAGCCATTCTAATTTTTCTTTCCAGTTTCATTTCCGGGACACTAAAAGCTTGACAAGATGGGATGAACCATAACCCACAAAGTCCCTTCTCCAAACATCCATAAGAGGCATAGATGTTCATGCACCCTCCGGACACATGAGGATCTATGCCTCTTGGAGATGCACGCACATGTAAGAGAGAGAGAGAGAGAGAGAGAGAGAGAGAGAGAGAGAGAGAGACAGAGAGAGAGAGAGAGAGAGAGAGAGAGAGAGAGAGAGAGAGCACACAAGCAAGAGAGAGAATTACGTCATATTTAGAGTATGTCTGCGTGGTGACGGAGTTGCTTCTTTTGCGTCACCGCCACTGTCTGAATTTCTCTGGATGTCAAGGTTTTTTTTGTTGTTGTTGTTGTTGTTTTTGTTTTGTTTTTTACTGTTTTAATATTTTTACTGAAAAAGTTCAAAGGGTACAAAGCTGGCTAACGAACTCATCCAATGTCTTTCTCGAAACTAGCTATATCGGGTCACCTGAATGCTGTTTTGAAAGCGCGACGATGTGTGTGTGTATGTGTGTGTGTGTGTGTGTGTGTGTGTGTGTGTGTGTGTGTGTGTGTGTGTGTGTGTGTGTGTGTGTGCGTGTGCGTGTGTTAGTGCGTGCATGCGCGCGCGCTCCAAACATCTCCAAGAGACATAGATCCTCATGCGCTCACCAGGCGCATGAGGATTTATGCCTCTTGGAGATGCGCGCATGTCTGTGAGAGTGTGTGTGTGTGAGAGAGAGAGAGAGAGAGAGAGAGAGAGAGAGAGAGAGAGAGAGAGAGAGAGAGAGAGAGAGAGAGAGAGAGAGAAAGAGAGCGGCGCGCGCTAGAGAAAATTACGTCAAATTAAATTAGAGTATTATATCAATGTCTGCGTGGTGACTGAGTTGCCTCTTTTACGTCACCGCCACTGTCTGACTTTCTCTAGAAGTCTTTTTTTTTTTTACTGTTTTAATTCTTTTCTGAAAAGAATTAATTTTTACTAAAGAAGTTGAAAGGCTTCAAAGCTGGCTACTGTCTTTATCAGAACAGAACAGAAGTTTATTGCAGTAGACTAACAGCCCTCATGCAAATGGGGGGGGGGGGGGGGGGGATATGCGGGTTACAAACGCGGACTTCAAAATATTACCATAAATGGACATCATAAAATTTTGACTGGAAACCAGTCAGACCCGAAATGGTATGTCGCGACCCGTCATTTGAAGTCCCTTCGATAAATAGAAGGGACTTAAAAACTATGAGACAGCTGGTTCATATTGTGTTGTTATGATAGACCAGCATGGGTTACGCCTGTCTCAGGTGCAAAAATCGTAGAAACTGTTTACATTTTGGAGCTGTGGGCGCTCAAACCCTCATTGTTTGCAACATCGGCGTGTCCACTGCTCCAGTGTCTGTCAAAACCATCTCGCTAGGGGAACAACACACACTAGATCAAGGAAAAGGCACCTTCTTTTTCTGATAGAAAACGTTTTTGCAGTTCATATTTTGAAGCCTTTTCATGCCGGACATCTGCACGTTTAGGAGCTGTGCGTTCATGTGCACGTGTCCGGAATGTTCAGTAACATACGGGAGGCAGTCTTTAATGGCATCCAGTCAACAAACTACATGTTTCTGACCCATCAAGTTATTTTATAAGTGGTCCGTGTGTTTGCTTTATGTGTGCAAAGCAGTTTGGATGTACCTTTGAAAACAAGAAAACAACAGTAATTTAAGCGACCAAAACTGGAATTGGGCCACACGAATGTAACATACAGATGTCTGTGCTGGAGTAAAGTCCTTTGACTTCAAGTCAGAGAAATCGGTATACAGTTATTTGTCGTTGTCTATTATAAGTGCATGCAGCATAGGTTGTTCACAACTGCATTATTATTGAATTGGCGATGAATTTTGTTACTTGCCCCGTAACCTACGGATTTTCCGTAGATTACAGCACATATGGAATTAAGCCCCTTCGGGGGGGAGCTACATTAAATCCGAGCGCCAAATTACGACAGAGAAGATATCGAAGCATTTTCCACTTCATAAAGGTGAGCTTTTTGTAAAAAGTTTATTGTATGAATGTATGATAGTAAGATATTTAAGGGTGCACATCATTCCTTGGTGTGAAGCAATTTGATGTCAGACATGAGAGTTAATTCCTTAAAGTGTTTGATTTTGAAACTACCCCTTTAGCTATGGTAAGAATGCAGCATTGGGTTCTGCTCCACTTTAAGGGAGAATATCATAAAAATAGCAGAATCCCTTTCCAGCAAGCGGAGGGCAGATGTGAAGTAGTTCTTGACACGAGATGATTACTCGTCTAAGCTTCCAGGGAAACGCGACACTACAAGGAAATGGGCGCAGAGAATTAACTTAAAAACATGTTGTAAACGACTACGTCTACAACATACATGAAAAATATTTGTCAGAAAATCCCGGGTGCAACATTTTTCTGGTTTCTTTCTATCGCTGCCTACCAAGTGACATGCAGTTTTGTTCACCGTCCGGTCTGTGTCATCACCATCAAAATATAGCCCTCAAACTGAAAGCGTTGAAGAGGTCGGGTTTTCAGGTCTCGGTAAATCAGCACACATTTGCAGGGACAGACAGATTATTTCCGACACACCTAAAAACATCCTCGCGCTGGGACCATATGGCGTTGAGGCGCGTCCCCTGGGTGGTGGATAGGGGGTCCCTCGCGAGAGGGGTGCACCGAATGAAATAAGGTGCCGTGAACCAACACGGTCTAAGGGAAGGTGACCCCGACAGAAAACCCCTGGTCATCCTAGTAAGGGGGTTGGGCATGGGGGTAGCTTCCCCACCCTGCAAAAAAGGAAATAGCTACAAAAACGCCGACGAAAAGACAAACAGCAATTCCTTTCCTGGAGGAGAAAGGTTCTACTACCAGAAGATATATGACGTCCTGTGGTGAAAGCCGGAAGTCTTCGGAAGCCACAGGACCGAGCCGCCTCTCTCTATCCAGGGACACAACCATGGGCACATGGAACGTCAAGACCATGTACCAGAGCGGCAAGGCCGCCCAGATAGCAGCGGAAATGCAAAAGTACAACCTTTCCCTGCTAGGTATCAGTGAAGCCAGATGGACGCAGTCTGGCCAGAAAAGACTGTTAAGTGGGGAGATGATTCTGTATTCAGGTCATGAAGAGGAGAATGCCCCCCAAACAGAAGGAGTAGCATTCATGCTGTCACCAGTGGCACATAGCGCTGATGAGCTGGGAACCTCTTGGGCCAAGAATTATCACAGCAGCCTTTAGAACCAAGAAAAAGCTTAAGCTGAACGTCATCCAGTGTTATGCGCCCACTAATGACAGTGACGAAGAAGAGAAACAAGAGTTCTACGACCGACTCCAGAGTGCCGTGGACAAATGTGCGGAGCGAGACATCACCATCGTCATGGGCGATTTTAATGCCAAAATAGGGGAGGACAACACCGGATACGAAGAGGTGATGGGGAGACAGTGACTAGGGGAGATGAGTGAGAACGGGGAGAGGTTCGTAGACTTTTGTGCTCTAAACAGACTTGTTATTGGAGGCAGCATCTTCCCACACAGAAGAATACACAAAGCAACTTGGGTCTCACCTGATCATACTACAGAGAACCAAATAGACCATATCTGCATTAGCAAGAAATTTAGAAGATCCCTTCAAGATGTTCGAGTGAGGAGGGAAGCAGATGTCGCCTCAGACCACCATCTGCTTACCTTAAGAATAAAGCTCAAGTTAAAGAAAAGCCGCACAGAGACAACAAGAAGACAGCGCTATAATGTAGGCCTCCTGAGAGAGATTGGAGTTAGAGAAGAGTTCAAACTGGTGCTGTCCAACCGGTTTCAAGCGCTACAGGAGCTAGTAAATGAAGAGGAGGCCGTCACCACAGAGCAGCAGTGGAAGGCAGTTAGAGAGACGCTGAACTCAACCTGCAAAGACACTGTAGGGTTCAGGAAACACCATCACAAGGATTGGCTGTCGGCACAGACCGTGAAGAAGATAGAAGTGAGGAAGCAGAAGAAAGCAGTTGTCAACAACAGTCGCACGAGAGCAGTCAAAGCAAGGGCACAGGAGGATTGCTCGGAAGCCAACCGCGAGGTGAAGAGGAGTATCAGGGCAGACAAGAGGGCCTACACAGACAGCCTGGCAGCAGAGGCAGAAAAGGCAGCAGGCAGCGGCAACATGAAACAGCTCTACGACATTACCAGAAGGATGTCGGGCAAGTATGGCCATACAGAAAGACCAGTAAAAGACAAAGAAGGCAAGCCTATTGCAGACAGAGCAGACCAACTCGACAGATGGGCCGAGTATTTTGAAGAGCTACTGAACAGACAAAGCCCACCCGACCCCCCAGACATCCAGCCAGAAGAGACCGACCTACCCATCAGCTGGGACAGACCCAGCCGGGAAGAGATCAGAAGAGCAGTGGCATTTTTTAAGAACGGCAAAGCAGCAGGGCCAGATGGCATCCCAGCGGAGTCTCTGAAAGCAGACCTAGAGACAACAGTAGAGATGCTGTACCCACTGTTTGGAAAGATCTGGGAAGAGGAGGTGATGCCGGCTGACTGGAAGGAGGGGTACCTAATCAAGCTTCCCAAGAAAGGCGACCTCAGCAAGTGTTCCAACTACAGAGGAATCACCTTGCTGTCAGTACCAGGAAAGGTCTTCAACAGGATCATCCTGAAGAGAATAAAGAGCTCCGTTGACCCCCAGCTGAGAGACCAGCAAGCAGGATTCAGGAAAAACCGGTCATGTACAGACCAGATCGCCACTCTCCGCATCATCGTGGAACAGTCTCTGGAGTGGAGCTCCCCGCTGTACGTCAACTTTGTGGATTACGAGAAAGCATTTGACAGCGTGGACCGAGAGACTCTGTGGAAACTCCTACGACACTACGGTGTACCCACAAAGCTCGTCCGCCTGATCAAGAACAGCTACGATGGCATGACATGTCGCGTGATCCACGAAGGGCAGTTCACCAGGGAGCTCGAGGTCAGAACCGGTGTCAGGCAGTGGTGTCTGCTGTCTCCGTTCCTCTTCCTACTGCCCATAGACTGGGTCATGAAGAGGACCACAGAGCACAGACGAAGTGGAATACAGTGGACACTGTGGACACAGCTTGACGACCTCGATTTTGCAGACGACTTGGCATTACTGTCCCACACTCATCAACAAATGCAGGACAAGACCACGAGGCTTGCTGACATCTCGTCCCAAGTGGGCCTCACCATCCACAAACAGAAAACAAAGACAATGAGGCTGAACGCAACCAGGGAAGAACCAGTCTTGCTTGCTGGTACCCCGTTGGAGGAGGTGGAGTCCTTCACCTATCTCGGGAGCATCATAGACAAAAAAGGCGGCACTGATGCACGAATCGGTAAAGCCAGAGCAGCCTTTCTCCAGTTGAAAAAAGTGTGGAGTTCCAGAGAGCTGTCACAACACACCAAAGTCCGGGTTTTCAACTCCAATGTAAAAGCAGTTCTCCTATATGGAGCAGAGACTTGGAGATTGACAAAAACCACAGTGAACAGAGTACAGATCTTCATAAACAGTTGCCTTAGAAGAATTTTGAAAATCCACTGGCCAGAGAAGATCAGCAACGTCAGACTCTGGGAGAGAACAGAGCAGATAACAGCAGAGAATGAAATTGGGCGAAGAAGATGGGGATGGATTGGTCACAGTCTGAGAAAGCCAGCTTCCAGTATCACTAGGCAGGCATTGTCATGGAACCCCCAGGGAAAGAGGAAAAGAGGTAGGCCAAGAAACTCCTGGCGTCGAGACCTCCAAGCAGACATCAAGAGACTGGGAACCACCTGGAGTAAAATCGAAGGAGAAGCACAGGACAGGAGTCGCTGGAGATCTCTCGTCGACGGCCTATACCCGGGTAGGGGTGACAGGCGTAAGTGACGTGAAGTGATCTGAAAACACCCAGAACAGTGATACTCTTTGTGTCGCCTTCATGTCTTGGAAGCGTGTTACTTTGGAGCAATTTTAACATGTTGTGGTCCAAAATGACTTCGCAGAAAGATACAATTGAAAGACTAACGAAGATGTTTAAAGTGCACTATGCTAGTATTCAGGATGTTGCTGACTTCTTTGCCCACTCCAAGTATGGAAGATGAATTATGAAAGATGATCAGAACATCGCATTTCATCAGTACCGTCCGCTTACGATGACGCCTGTCAGTCATAAACACTAATGAGCCCGGGAAACTAAGAAATTCAAAGAAGGGGAGTTTGTCGTCGCTCTGTATGACAACAAATGGTTCATTGGTCAAATACTTTAACTTGACCCTGACGGCGACGAGTACATCAATTTCCTCACAAAAAGCAGCAAAACCGTGTCGTTCAAATATCCTTCAAAGCAGACGAAGTCAAGGTGGATAAAAGTTCAATTCGTCCTAATGAAAATCGAAAGCCGACACAAAGGAGGTAGAATCAGGTGGTGTACACGTTCTCCAATTTGTATGATTTGATCGGACAGCATGGGTCCTCCGCGTAAAAGTGAGATTCTCCTTTGATTGATTGTTTGGGTTTTTTAACTTCATAAATCTCGGGTTGTTTATTTATGAACGTTCCATATTCATGTTACAGTATTTCGACGAAATAAGTTTAAATCGTTGACCACTTAAACTGTTTCGTATCAAACCGTAAATTACATGTAATCTACAGGAGATTTTGAACAGTTTATTTTTGACCTGATTGAACCGTCAGTCCCTTTCATATTATTTTTTGTGATTATTTTTTAGCTTTGTGCGACGGAATAAAGTGGAAGAACAGGGCAAGGTGGATGTTTGCTGACTTTTACCTTTTTCTGTACATTACAGGTAACATACGGGTAACTGTAAATGGGTTTCTGGCTCAAGAAGGAGTTTTGTCCTTCAACTTTTTATTGTTGATTCTCAAAGGGGACGCCACTAAGATTATTTTTTGTTCTCGTGTTTTAAATTTCTTTGATGTGTCCCGACTTAATTATCCCCTTGTTCACTTTGATTTTTTTCCACAAATTAGAATCATACAGGAAAAAGACAGCAAGCAATCCCATATCGTTTTTCTTTCAATCATTTATTCTTCAAGCATTTTTTTTTTTTTTAAAACAGTCCGCTATTGGTTTCTTTCATTACTTCTTTAATTAGAGGGAAATAGCGCGACCCACTGCATTCTTACTGTCCGTAATCTACGGAAGATTGGGTACATTTTCTAGAAGGCTTCTGTGAAATGTTCAGAATACCAGATCACTGATTGTTGACTGAATTGTTTAGCCATTATGTTGGTATTACTTATCACGGGATTTTTTTTTTGTCTTGTTGATCAGGTTTCTGTTACATGCAAACCTTTACTGTACATGTTTGCAATGTGTTCGTTTATCTTTAATAACAATCCTGTATTCGATCCTGTCATTTGTGTGTCTTGAGACAGGTGAATATTTTCTGTATTGTGGATGGAAAAGAATTTACCAGGGCTTAGCAGGATACTGAATTTCTTTTTTTCTGCAGAGGGTTAATATTTGGCAAGACAATATATGCAGTTCCCGTAGATTACAATTTTAAATGAGCGTAGACGTAAACATCGGTTTGTAGTTAAGGATAGGAACGCTTGACAGGTGGGCCGTTGTTTTGAACCGTGGGATTGTCCACCATACCAAAAGCACCATATCCAGATGTTTGTGCTACATTTTATTTTTCGGTAGTGTAAAAGTGGAAATTTGAAAGAAAAAAAATGAGAATGGCTGAGTACGTCATCAATGCAGCTCGAAACGGTATTTGCCTGTCACAGAACATTTTGCTGCGACTCATGGTAGCAGACGGCATTTTCCATGCAGCGTAATGTCGGGTTGCAGTCATCCACAAACTGTAGCAGTTTGAATGCAAATTTGTTATTTAGAGAACGAAAACAATTTTGTTACTTAACCCGTTCAATGCTGAGAAAATTTGAACTGCAAGAGGTATGGATCATCATGAGCCCCCGCAGTTGCGGGGGCTCATGAGGATCTATACCTCTTGCTGTCACCCATGACCCGAGGACAGCTAGGGTTTGTTGATGTTGAACTGCCGAAGACTGCAGTAACACAGTTTCCGTCACAGGGCACAGAACGGGTTGTTGCCCTCTGTGGTAATGACGTGTGTATGTCTGGTCAAGTTAGCGACTATACAAGAATTTTTTTACTTCGTGGTTGACCATTATAATTTGACCTCGCTCAAGTACACAAAGTTCACTGTAGCAGTGAACAGAGTTCACACAATAAGTAATAACAAAAGAACTTGCAGCGAAAGATACATTTGTTAAACTGTTTTTACTTGTCACTCCAAAATATGTTTCTTCATTTGTCAGTTGTTTTGTTTTATTCAAATTCAAATTCAAAAATCTTTATTGTCCATTAAATATATATGTATAAAATGGAAATTTGTCTTTGGCTCACAAACATGAACAAGCAATTAAACACATAATTTATATAAAATCCCTCCCCATGCCTGTTAGAATCTAAAATCTAAAATCCTTGCCGAATCGCATTCTGTTGATCCTTTGAATCACATTATCACAACTCCCTCTATCACCGTACCATCCCTTGCTATCACAATTTATCACAGCTTTTGGTTTCAGTCATCGGAAAGGACCATAACCAGCCTCCCTAATAGGGCGGCTCATGAGGGTCCCAGCTCCTGGTCTCTCACTCTCTCTCTTATTAGAAAAGCAACTAATTGTCTCTCATTCGTTTTCATGTTTGTATTTAGGTAGTTGCTGTACGTTTGGCCCTGTATACTGTCTCTCCTGTCTTGTTTGTTTATTGTAAATTGTTATACAAGCAACAGTTTCTTTGTTTCCATGTTTACATTCATGATTAATGTTATGTTAGTCTTTTGCAAAACGTCCGTTGTGCCAGACAATGACTAACATTTCTGCCTATCAAGTCCCCTCTCCCCTTCACCCCAACCCTACTGAAAACGTCTGTATGTTGCAGTCAATCCATGAATTTCCTAAACTGTTCAGGGTATGTATGAATTGCCTGTTGGCCCGAATCATTTCACGAAATGACTAAAACAGGAATTTCATTAATTTCCCAAAACTGGCACCTATCTTACACACGGATCAGCCTGTTATGCCCCCCCCCCCCCCCCCCCCAATCCCTTCCCCATAGGAATTCTCCTGAGAAATTCTACATTAAATTGTTGTTTGTTTGTGTGCGTTCGCGCGCGCGCGTGTGTTTGTGTGTGTGTTTGTGTGTGTGTGTGTGTGTGTGTGTGTGTGTGTGTGTGTGTGTGTGTGTGTGTGTGTGTGTGTGTGTGTGTGTGTGTACGCCCCCAGTTTTTAGTCCGAGAAGCGAGTCGCACTGTGAGATCCCCGTCACCGGACTTTCCAACTCGATGCAGCAGGCTATGGAACAGCAACAGAGCCATATTCCATACATCAACCCCAAAGGTAACTGTCGTAGCTATTCTCGGATTAGAAAAAAAAAAAACACCCTGGGCCAGTTGCATGAGTGAGCTTAGTCCTGTTCCAGCCACTAAGCAAGATGCTCCGCTATTGCGTTATGACAACGTTGTTGCTTAGTGTCTGGCGCAGGACTAAGCCTGCTCATGCAACTGGGCCCATGTTGTTTTACTGGTAACGCAGCACAGCACCTTGCATAGTGTCTGGCGCAGGACTAAGCTCTCTCATGCAACTTCCCCCAGAAAACTAACCGGTTTCAATGCGTTACCAGTAAAATGCTATGCACTGTATTGTTTGCACCTGAAAGGATAGGTGTTGTCGCTACACCTCTCGTTTACTAAGGTGACTTATATTTATGACCAAAACCAAAATGCTATAATCGTTTCACATGTTTAACAACTTACATACTCATACGGGCATGTCAAAAGTTTAAATGAAAACAATTCTGTTCTCCAAACATCTTTTTTTTTACAAGGAAACTTTCATTTCAAATGTCTGATATAAACCGGTGCACTAGAGATGCAATGTTACTATTGATATCTGGCAGATGTTGTATTTAAGAAATTGGTTTGAAGATAATAGTTCCCGATTTAAACAAGATGGCATGAACTATAACCCATAACCATAACTGATTCTGATGTTGAAATATCACATATTGAACAAGATGAGGATTTCATCCCAAAGTCTACCGTATCGTTTGGAGATCACATGCGTTTTTCTTTTAGGAACATCTACAGTTGTTCATATTGTTAAGCTTATCCTTTTGATCCATTTTCCTCCTTACTAAGCCAACGTCTAATCAACAAACACGCCGGCACACACGAATAAAAACGGACACACGGCGCTTAGCGCCATTAGTACGTTCTGTGGGCTGGAGTAGCGACAGGAATTCCGAAAAAGAATAGTACGAGCAGCAAAATGACGTCACTATAAGCTTTTGACGTCATGGCATCGCTAGTCTCACGACGCCGTGTACACAGTGACGAAATTAATGTTTTACGTCACTCATCCGAAATGCATGCAGCCTCTTCCAGGGCTGACGGTTCTGTTCCACACAGCCTCTTCCAGTGCTGACTGCTTGATGGGACTATATAGTGGATCCAAAACTTGCAAAAGGATGAATAGGTACAAAGCTGGTTAACGGACTCACCCAATGACTTACTCCAAACTAGCTATATCCAAAATTTCAATTAAATATGACAGAAGTTACGGACTCTAATCTGGGTCAACCGACTTTCTGTAAATGGTCTGTTATGTCTTTAATGAGACATGTAGTTACAACATGCTCGAAGGCTGTCTTATCCACCCCTTAAATAAAGTATTTCGCCAAGTTTCAAGTTTTTACGTACAGCAATATCTGATATTCTCGTGTCTACATACGTACGCACACACACATACACACACACACACACACACACACACACACACGCACACACACACACACACACACACACACACTTACACACACACACACACACACACACACACACACACACACACACACACACACACACACACACATACGCACATACTGCCTTTCGCGCCAAATGCAGATTCAGCTGCGAGGTTAGAGACATGACGTAATTTTATCTTGTTACTTCAGTTTCAGGTTTAGGCCTGCCCGACTTTGACATCATAGACATGCTATTAAATTCGCCCCACCGCGACCCATCCTAAAAAGTCCTTTCTATAAATAGAAGGGACTTAAAAGAGGAAATGCATTTTTATAAATGTTGGGGGAAGAAACTTATTAATACGAGACAAATCTATAAATAAGCGACACGAGCCTCCATGTTTTATGTAAAAAAAAAAAAAATAAAAAAAATAAACTGACATTAACCTTAGCTTACAAAGTAATCTCAGAGAGGTTTCCGACTGGTGCAGAGTGAATCATATGGTTCTTCATCCAGGAAAAACAAAGAGTATTTTAATTTCTACACGACAAAAATACCAACGCCGACCACAGCCGTTACATTTACAACTGAACGCTAAACCGATAGAACAAGTCACAGAGCTTAAATTCTTGGGAATACACGATGACGAACAACTGTTAGGAGACGCATATAAATACAGTCTGTAAAACCATTGCTAAAAACACTTTCCTGTTGTCCCAGCTTAGACAAGTAACGAATACACGAGTAAACTGGTTTTCCATGCCCATATCAAGTCTCCGCACCCTCCATTATGACTGACAGCGACTCCCCGCCCACCCTGAACCCTGATGAACCGATCCAGCCACTCCTCTGCGAGTCATCAGCCACCACAAAATCAATAAGAGACCTACAAACAGAGCTATTGCCTGTGAAAAGTGAGCTGGCTACTATCAAAGAGCAACATGCAACACTTCAAGAAAAACAAACCATTCCTCAGGGACACTGAGGTCATGGTAAAAATTGGCAAGTTAGCCGAAGAAAAGTGTTTAACAGCAACTAAACAGTCACACCACGCAGCTCTTGAACATCTGACCAAGGACCATGAGAAACTTATCAAAGAACATGAAACACTGAACAGACAAATGAACAAGCTAACTAAAACCAAGGACACTCAGAGTGCTGAAATCGCGGAACTTAAAATTCATTTTGATACTATGTGTCGGTCACTGTCTCCCACCGCGCCCACTCAAACTGACACCAGCCTGCACACTGACAAGCCCTCACCATAAGCGCCCAGTCATCCATCACCCGTCCGGCTCTACCTCAAGTATTGGAAGCTGGTCAGTCCACGCCACCAATCAGCCCTGGGGGAATAGCAATAGCGGGACCGGGACCAAAGGGGTGTCGGCTATTCCTATAAGTCGTCAGCCAGCCCAGGATAATGTCCCGTTCACTGTGGGACTACCGGCTAAAGCCAGGATAGCGGGACTACTGATTGGCGACTCTAACTTACAGCGGGTAGATCGCCGGAGGCTGGATCCCAGCGGGGCCACGTGCGTTCGAACCCTGCGAGGGGTGACACTTGGACAGCTGGCAGTGGCCCTGAGTCATTGTGAACCACGTGCTGACATTGGCCATGTAGTGGTCTACGTTGGTACAAATGACTGCGCCTCAGGCCATGACATTGACGTCATCCTGAGGGACTACCAGAGTCTGACAGTAGCAGTCCGCCGTGCCTTCCCGTCTGCATCTGTCGCCTTCACCTCCGTCCTTCGCAAGGCCGGTGCCCCCTGCAGAAAGTGTGCACCAGTAATGTGCACCAGTCTGGCAAAACTCTGCCGCCAAGAGAAGGTGCACTTTTTTCAACAGACTGACTTTTACACGCCAGCAGGCGCAGTGGTTACATCACTGTTCGACAACGACAGACTTTATGTCCGATGAGCGTGGTGCTGGTGTCCTGCTCCGTCTGGTCAAACAGTTCCTCCTTCAGGCCAGAGATAGCAGGGAATCTGACACACAACAGCCTCGCTCGCGACCAGTGCGCCACCCGCCAACTTTTGAGCACATGTGCTTTTGACAGGCTATGCTCGGACAGTGATCGTACTCAGGTAGTAAATTCTGCTGAGGGCCAGAAACCAGGACCTGACTATCCTACTCAGAATTCAAACGGTACTATGCGCAAACCCTCAGTGACTTTTCCTGTCCGCCGTTGGGAGACAGCCCATAATACTCTGTTCTCACCTCCCAATAACAGAAACAATACAAGTGACATTGATCCCTCAGCCTCTGGTGGACGTCAACCTACTACAGCTGTTGGCATCCAATCTTACGAGGAACAGAGTGCGCCGCCTGCCAATGAACTCACAGGTGCCAAACAGGGCGGGTCGGGTGCTGTTTTTGCCTCCAACTTCCCTTTCTACCAGCCGCTCCTTTTCCACCGTGTAGAATATGTTTTACCGGCAACTACGTACGCCCCTTTGCCGGCTTTTGGCCGCAGGTCACGCCACTCGGACTACCTGTGTCACCGTTAACTGCATTCCACCCGGCTTTTTCACCGTACCCAGTATCTTATCCCCAGTGGCAGCTCCCGTACCACACAGGCGGCTTGCGGCCCCAGGTCATCTAGTGATCGGATTATGCCAGGGACAGCTCGGTACAGAGTGGTGGGTTCCCCCCCCCCCCCCCCACAATCTTGTCATAAACATTCATTGATAGTGACATGTGAACTAGTTTAACAGGACGAAATCGTTACTACATGCTGAAGGCTTGGATCAGGTTGAACATGTCGCATCGCAAAAGCTTACTGACTTTTGATTCCTCTTGGTTTGTGTACAATTCTGCCAGCGCTAGCCTCACCTATATGGTTTGTGACTTGTAAGCAAAGACTGTCCGTGGACGATGCTTTTAATGTCCCCTTCATCGCTGTACATGAAGTGGGCAGATTTATCTCTAGTCTCAAGAACAAAAAGTCAGCCGGCGTTGATGGTTTTATCCTCGAACTTTCTCTTCCATACATTGTGGAAAGCTTAATCTATATTTGCAACTTAAGTATTCAAAATAATATTGTTCCGGCAGCTTTATAAAAATCTAAAGTTGTACCTATACCCAAAACGAAAGACACATCTGATCCAAATAATTTTCGGCCCATATCCACATTATCTATTCTGTCGAAGCCTATTGAGAAGCATGCACACAAACATCTCGAATTCCTGGAAGAAAAGTCTTTCCTGAATAAATATCAGTCTGGTTTTCGCCCTAAACATTCCTGTCCCACTGACTTGGTTCATATGATTGACACTTGGCTGCTCAACATCAACAGAAACAAATTGTCTGGTGCTGTCTATGTAGACCGGAAGGAAGCGTTCGACATTATAAATTACGACATTTTATTAGAGAATCTAGACTGCTACTTTAACAGTAACAGCCCAGGGACACTCTCATTCTTTTGTTCATATATCACAGGTAGAATTCAAACTGTGTACATCAAATGATACCTTCTCTTCTGAAAAGCGTGTTGAGTATGGCGTGCCCCAGGGATTCATACTAGGACAGTTACTCTTCTGTTTGTTTATAAATGATTTTACACTTTATATATCCAATCCAAATACCGAATGTGACATGAGTGCCGATGTTACGATTGTAGTTGTGTTGTTCTGTGAGAGCATGCATGTGTTAATCATAGGAAACGATCCGCTATTTATTTGAGCTATCTTGGTTGCGTATCACGTACCTTTTCAGAAAGATTCTTTATTGTTAGCGCAGATAGCGGAATTGGCTTTGTTATGATACGCTAAGTTTAGTCCGGAAGCTTCTAGCAAGGTCGCGCTGTCTAGGGACCTTACATGTGACGTTAAAGGTGTAGGCAACATTTTGCTACACAGTAATATATACGCTCTATTTTTAGTCATAGTTGTTCCCTGTGTGCGTGAAATTACCAGCCGTTCTTTTCGTGTTATGAAAGGTCGTGAACGGTCTGCCATACTCTTATGTGACGTCATTAAACATTGGGATTTGGGGCTGAAATTAGCAGTCGAATTTTTGTAGACTATTGTAGTTATTCTAGAAAGTTCTTTTTTATTATTAATATTATGAGTTTCAGTTACATGTTCCGTTCTAATTGGTTGCGTTGTGTGATTTCGTTAGATTATTCTGGAAAGTCGTTTTACTACAAAAGTTGGTGCTAGGAAGCACGTTTGTACATTGTCAGGCATTGTCAGTTGTAGAGACACACAGTTTGTCGTAGGTACGTGGCCCGTATAGGGTGTACATTGTGAGAGACGCAGCGTAACGGTGGTGTACGTTGTAAGAGAAACGCATTGTGTCGCCAATGTTGACATTTGCAGAAGAGACATTGTATCAGTGTTGGTGCATTTGGGAATGCATTGTGTGGAGATCGCGTCGCTGAAATAAAGTATTGTTGGAACTGTTACTCCAGTATTGTCTACAACCTTAAGCCACGTGTGAGGGGTTGCAACTGAATGAAGTTTATTTAAAAAGAACCTTACGTGCGTGCGTCTGGTGTGATATCATACTACGACTACGACTCAACACGTAACATATTGGCACCTCCGACGTGACTTCTTCAGTTGGCTCAGTGGAAAGGGTAGCCGGAGAAAACAGCCAGCAGTGAAACGCAGAGATGGCGACATCGGAAATGGAGACATTCCTGAAAATTGGAAAGGAATGTGGACTCGAAGGAGCTCGAGTTCGTAAAGGAGAGAGAGGAGAAAGAAGAAAAGAAACGAGAGAGAGAGAGAGAGAGAGAGAGAGAGAGAGAGAGAGAGAGAGAGAGAGAGAGAGAGAGAGAGAAGAAGAAGAAAAAGAGAGACTCGAGAGAGTAAGTGAAAAGAGACTTGAAGAAGAAAAGAGACTGAAGAGAGAAGAAAGAGCCAAAGATCGTGAAATCAGGAAACTCGAAATTCAACCAGAAGAGGCAGAGAAACAACGAGAAGAAGCAGAGAAACAGCGAAGAGAGGCAGAGAAACAACGAGAAGAAGCAGAGAAACAGCGAAGAGAGGCAGAGAAACAACGAGAAGAGGAGAGAGAAGAGGCATAAAAACAGCGAGAAGAGGAGGAGAGGCAGCGACAACATGAAATTCATTTAAAGCAGATTGAGATAGAGGCACAGAGCCAGAGGGCTACTGAAGCAACAGCATTAGCCAGCAGAGAGCAAACAGCCCGTGCGCCAAAACTTCCACTTTTGTTTTAAATTCAGATAAGATGGACGCTTATCTGGAGCGATTCGAGCGCTTCGCAAGCAGCAACAACTGGAGACGAGAGACTTGGGCTATCAGGCTGAGTGCACTTCTAACTCGCAAAGCGCTTGAATTTTACACCCGCTTGCCAAGAGAAGAAGCTGAAGATTATACGCAGTTGAAAGCCGCCCTGCTGAGACAGTACGACTTCACTGAAGAGGGTTACAGGCGACGATTTCGGAACTGCAAGCCTGAAGAAGGAGAAACACAAGGCCTATTCATTGAAAGAATCAGGAGCTATCTCGAGAAATGGATAGAGCTGGCTGGTTTAAACAAAGATTACCAGGACATGTGTGACCTCATCATCAAAGAACAAGTCCTCATCGCATGTTCTAAGGACCTGGCCGCCCACCTCAGGGAGCAAAAAGACCAGTCCCTAAAGGCCCTGGCCGACTTCGCTCAAAGATACCTTGACGCCCACAACACGAAGTTCGGGCCCAGTAAGCCGCAGCGTGTGTCTGCACCAGCAGAGGAAATCCACAATGTCAGAGACACCCCGAAATACAAGCCGGTGGAGAACCTGACATGTTTTCTCTGTGGAAATAAAGGTCACAAGGCGATATGGTGTCCTTCTAAAGATGTTCCCCGAGGCGACAACATCAGAAGATCCAACCAAGATCGCGGGATAGCAGGCAGAAGCAGTACTACGTCTCAAAACAGAGCCGCCGCTGTACTAGCCAATGATGTGACGTCATCTAGTGACTTTGAATAAGGAGAAACGCGAGTGACACCGGAGCTGATTGAATCTTTTTGAAAGAATGGTCGCATCCCAGTAGGAGATGGGCCTACATTCTTACCAGTCTCAAACATCGCGCTACCTGAGAATGAAGTGCCGAACATGCCGGTGGTGCCAGGATTCGTCGGAAACCCACCAGTGAGAGTGCTGAGAGATACCGGTTGTAGTTGCATCATCGTGAGAGAGGACCTAGTAACTGAAGACCAGAAGCTACAGGAGTGGACAACCCTCATTTTGGCCGACGGAACTGTGAGGATTATCCCCCTTGCCAATGTCAGCGTCGATACCCCATACCTGAAAGGAGAGATGAAGGTGCTATGCGTAAAGACACCAGTCTACGATCTTATCATCGGAAACATCGATGGTGCCAGAAACGCAGACCATCCAGATCCAGAGTGGAGACCTGAAACATGTGCTGTTACCACAAGAAGTCAAGCAAAGAAGAGTCAATAGACCATCGATCTAAAAGTGGCGGAAAACACGGAAGCAGCTGTGGTGAATAGGGAAAGGCTGGTGGAACTACAGAAAGCCGACCCCACGCTTGACAAGTTCCGAGGTCAGACCGAGCCTGTAATGCGAAAGGGAAAAGAGATAACCTTCGAGACCAGGAAAAATATCCTGTACCGGATATTCAATTGATCAACAGCAGTGAAAATAAACCTGTGCGTCAGGTAGTAGTTCCTGAACCTTTGAGGATGCAGGTGATGAAATTGGCCCATGATTCCATATTGGGAGGACACTTGGGAATCAACAAGACCCTCGATAGGATCCGAGCCGTCTTCTACTGGCCTGATATGGGAGGCGACGTCACCCGATTCTGCAGGTCATGCGACATATGCCAGAAGACAATCTCCAAGGGAAAGGTGCCCAAGGTTCCTCTAGAGAAAATGCCACTGATCGATATGCCTTTCAAGCTGTGGGCCTGGTGGGGCCAATATCCCTCCAAATGAAGATGGTCATCGCTACATTTTGACTCTGGTGGACTAAGCTACACGTTATCCTGAGGCCATACCATTGAAGAAGATCGACACTCCAACAGTGGCAGAGGCGCTCGTCGACATGTTCAGCCGTTTGGGGATTCCTGAGGAGATCCTGAGTGACCTAGGAACTCAGTTCGTCTCCGACTGCATGGAGGACGTCAACCGGCTATTGAGCATCCGACACCTTACTACCACCCCTTATCACCCCATGTGTAATGGGCTGGTTGAAAAGTTTAATGGAACATTGAAGGCAATGCTGAAGAAACTGTGTGCTGAACAGCCAAGGTTGTGGCATAGATATATCAATGCCTTGCTCTTCGCATACCGTGAAGTTCCTCAGGATTCGACAAGGTGTTTTTTTGTAGGACTGTAAGAGGGCCCATGCACATCCTGAAGGAGCTGTGGACCAAGGCTATCGACGCACCTGAGGTGAAGATCAGTTATCAATACGTTTTCGACCTGAGAGAGAAGCTGGAAGATACCCTCAGAATGGCTCGAGAAGAACTGGGGAAGGCGCAGAACAAGGGGAAACATTACTATGATCATAAGGCGAAACCTCGACGATTCCAGCCAAGTGACCAGGTGTTGGTTCTTCTTCGTACAGACAACAACAAACTCCTGATGCAGTGGAAAGGACCCTATGTTGTCGACACGGTGTTTGGCATCAACGACTACAGAGTCAAGGTCAACAACAAGGTGAAGACTTACCATGCTAATCTGCTGAAGAAGTATATTGAGAGTGGTCGTCAAGACAAAGCACAACTGGCCGCATCGGTGCATCTTGCCGATGACGAAAGACTGGACGACGAGAACCTGTTTGACATTAACGAACTCCGCCACAAGGAGGATGTAGAAGACATCCAGTTCGGTCAGAATCTGACCCAGACTCAACGAGAAGAACTGCGCGTCCTGACTCAAGAATTCAAGCATTGGTTTACACCTGACCCAGGAACAACAGACACCATCCAGCACGAGGTTAATCTGACGTCAAATGAGCCAGTTCGCAGCAAACCTTATCGTTTTCCTTATAACACGAGGGAAGAACTGAAAAAGGAAATCAAGGAAATGCTGAGTCTGGAAGTCATCAGGGAGTCCAAGTCACCATATGCGTCCCCAGTTGTCATCGTGAAGAAACCAGATGGATCCAACCGGGTGTGAGTGGACTACCGTAGACTCAATAAATTAACAGTCTTCGTTCCAGAACCTATGCCCACAGCGGAAGAACTGTTCCAGAAGGTCAGTGGAGACCGATCTTTCTCCAAAAGTGACTTAAGCAAAGGGTATTGGCAAATTAAGGTTGCAGAAAAAGATATCCCCAAGACAGCATTCGTCACACCCGACGGTCATTGGGAGTTCCTGAAGATGCCTTTTGGTATGGTGAACAGTGGTGCCACATTGAAAAGAGGACTGAAGAAGATCCTAGAAGATATGCAGAATGTGGTCTTTTACTGGGATGACATTTTGGTCCATACCAAAACTTGGGGGGATCACCTCAAAGCCCTCCGAGAGCTGTTCCAAAGACTGTCAGATGCAAATTTCACCATCCGTCCAAGCAAGTGTATTCTTGGGGGCCGACAACATAGACTTCATCGGACACAAATTGAGCAAAGGTTTAAAGGTAGCTACACGACGACAACGTGCAGAAGATCAGGGATGCCCCGCGACCTACGACCAAGACGCAAGTCCGCTCATTTATGGGCTTAGCGAACTACTACCGGGAGTTCATACCAAACTTTGCGCAGTCACAGGTCCCCTGACTGACTTGCTGAGGAAAGGAGAACCTAACGTAGTGAAGTGAGAGGAGGCCCAAGAGCGAGCATTTCAGGCAGTTCGAGACGTCCTAACCGAGAAGCCTGTTCTACACCTCCCTGACCCGTTGAAAACTTTCTTCCTGAGAACAGACGCCTCCAACGAAGGAGTAGGTGCAGTCTTAATGCAAGAAGATAATGGAAAACTCCACCCAGTGAGCTACGCCAGCAAAACGTTGACCAGTGCTGAGAGAAACTACTCGACCATCGAGAAGGAGTGCCTAGCCATCATCTGGGGAGTAAGGCGGTTGGAACTGTACCTTCTGGGTGTGCCATTTGTTCTCCAAACAGACCATCAGCCCTTGAACTATCTAAACTCTGCAAAGTTTACAAATTCTCGTATTATGAGATGGGCGATGTTCTTGCAGAATTTTGACGTTAAACTACAGTCTATCAAGGGTTCGCAGAACTTTGGAGCGGATTACCTGAGCAGAGCAGTTTAAATGAACATTTCTGTGTCCATAACAGTTTGAAGAAACATTTCGGTGTCCATGAGAGTTTAAAGGGACATGTCTTCGCTCAGGACAGTTTAGAGGAACTGTGAGACTATTATTTTAAAGTAGTTGATTTGATTTCATTTTGATGTGAAATTCTTATTATTTGCGTTTTTGTGTAGGTTAATACAGCCACAACCGTATTTTGGAGATTTGAGAAGAAATTTTTGTGAAATTTCATTCTAAAGAGGGGGGTAATGTTACGATTGTGGTTGTGTTGTTCTGTGAGAGCATGCATGTGTTAATCGTAGGAAACGATCCGGTATTTACTTGAGCTATCTTGGTTGCGTATCACGTACCTTTTCAGTAAGATTCTTTATTGTTAGCGCAGATAGCGGAATTGGCTTTGTTATGATACGCTAAGTTTAGTCCGGAAGCTTCTAACAAGGTCGCGCTGTCTAGTGACCTTACATGTGACGTCAAAGGTGTAGGCAACATTTCGCTACACAGTATTATAGACACTCTATTTTTAGTCGTAGTTGTTTCCTGTGTGCGTGAAATTACCAGCCGTTCTTTTCGTGTTATGAAAGGTCGTGAACGGTCTGCCATACTCTTATGTGACGTCATTATACATTGGGATTTGGGGCTGAAATTAGCAGTCGAATTTTTGTCGACTATTGTAGTTATTCTAGAAAGTTCCTTTTTTTTTAATTAATATTTATGAGTTTCAGTTACATGTTCCGTTCTGATTGGTTGCGTTGTGTGATTTCGTAAGATATTCTCGAAAGTCGTTTTACTATAAAAGTTGGTGCTAGGAAGCACGTTTGTACATTGTCAGGCATTGTCAGTTGTAGAGACACACAGTTTATCGTAGGTACGTGGCCCGTATAGGGTGTACATTGTGCGAGACGCAGCGTAACGGTGGTGTACGTTGTAAGAGAAACGCATTGTGTCGCCAATGTTGACATTTGCAGAAGAGACATTGAATCAGTGTTTGTGCATTTGGGAATGCATTGTGTGGAGATCGCATCGCTGAAATAAAGTATTGTTGGAACTGTTACTCCAGTATTGTCTACAACCTTAAGCCACGTGTGACGGGTTGCAGCTGAATGAAGTTTATTTAAAAAGAACCTTACGTGCGTGCGTCTGGTGTGATATCATACTACGACTACTACTCAACACGTAACAGCCGATGATTCAACTATTCACGCGGGCAAAAACAATGTACCTGAAATATCAAGCAATCTTCAGCTTAGTCTTCACGAGGTCACACTGTGGTGCAAAAATAATCAAATGCTTGTTAATCCATCTAAAACAGAAAGCATGCTTATCACAACACGCCAAAAGCATCAGCTCCGCCCCCATTAACTTAACATCTCTTTTGATTCATTTCCCATTGTGAAAGTCAAAGAATATCGCCTCCTCGGGGAAATTGTTGACGAACTACTGTGCTGGTTGCTTCATCTTACACAACTAGGGAAAACATTATCAAAGAAGCTATTTTTACAGTCAATATTAAAATCTATCATTGATACTAAGACACGTAAGCTATTTTTCAACTCCTACATAAAACCTCACATTGATTACGCATCTACTCTTTGGGACGGCTATAGTAAGGCTAACTTTAAGAGGATTAATTCTCTATACAAGCGCGCAGTTAAAATGATCCTCTCAATCCCCTCTCTAACTTTGAAGGAAAAGCTTTAGGCAACAGGGCTCCTTCCTTTACATCAACACCTTACGTTAAATAAGTGCGTACTTATGCACAACGCACCGAACGAGAAAGCTTTTCACTGAGAGCGAAAGGGTTTACAGCACTTCAAGGAACAGTCTCGACATTTAACGGCCCCGAATCCACTTGTTTAAATTCAGCCTTTCGTACGCGGGTGCCTATTTATGGAACTCACTTCCTCCACATATACAGCAAAACAAGACATCTTTCATTGTTTAGTACGAAAGCTTTTAAATACATTTCAGAGCAAAAGAAACGTAAATAATGAACCCAAAAGAGCCATGTTAATGATTTTCTTTTTTAACGCATTGTTGTGGTCCTCCGTTTTACACTTGTTAGTTTTTATATATCTCTCTTTACTGAAGTGTTTTGCCTGTTCACTATATTCCTACATAAGAGTACTCACAAACCAGATAGGTGAGGCTAGCGCTGGCAGAATTGTCAGTACTCAAACCAAGGGGAATCACAGCGCTGGACAGACAACAGTTAGATCCCCTGCCCCCGCCTATCAGGCACCCAATCGCCAGCCCACAGAGAAATACGCAGGTATAGAATAAGACAATCATTTCCATTCCTAATAAGAATGGATCAGGTCTCTTATATAACCCATGTCTTTCTCCGGAACTTAGGAAGTAGGCAGGAGAAACATACATACACAAACATGAAGGTGCGCTACTATATGTGGTCGGGTAAATACCCTGATTTCCCACAGTAG
The DNA here is from genome assembly GCA_036245525.1 of Semisulcospira habei. NCBI lineage: Eukaryota > Metazoa > Mollusca > Gastropoda > Semisulcospiridae > Semisulcospira > Semisulcospira habei. Next base: position 25,546,983 of record BTPG01000002.1, on the reverse strand, counting down.
ATGCACAGAACATTACACAACAATGTAACGATACAAATTTTGCCTCGAGTTATACATGATAATCACAAACCAGATAGGTGAGGCTAGCGCTGGCAGAATTGTCAGTACTCAAACCAAGGGGAATCACAGCGCTGGACAGACAACAGTTAGATCCCCTGCCCCCGCCTATCAGGCACCCAATCGCCAGCCCACAGAGAAATACGCAGGTATAGAATAAGACAATCATTTCCATTCCTAATAAGAATGGATCAGGTCTCTTATATAACCCATGTCTTTCTCCGGAACTTAGGAAGTAGGCAGGAGAAAAATACATACACAAACATGAAGGTGCGCTACTATATGTGGTCGGGTAAATACCCTGATTTCCCACAGTAGATGCACAGAACATTACACAACAATGTAACGATACAAATTTTGCCTCGAGTTATACATGATAATCACAAACCAGATAGGTGAGGCTAGCGCTGGCAGAATTGTCAGTACTCAAACCAAGGGGAATCACAGCGCTGGACAGACAACAGTTAGATCCCCTGCCCCCGCCTATCAGGCACCCAATCGCCAGCCCACAGAGAAATACGCAGGTATAGAATAAGACAATCATTTCCATTCCTAATAAGAATGGATCAGGTCTCTTATATAACCCATGTCTTTCTCCGGAACTTAGGAAGTAGGCAGGAGAAACATACATACACAAACATGAAGGTGCGCTACTATATGTGGTCGGGTAAATACCCTGATTTCCCACAGTAGATGCACAGAACATTACACAACAATGTAACGATACAAATTTTGCCTCGAGTTATACATGATACTCACAAACCAGATAGGTGAGGCTAGCGCTGGCAGAATTGTCAGTACTCAAACCAAGGGGAATCACAGCGCTGGACAGACAACAGTTAGATCCCCTGCCCCCGCCTATCAGGCACCCAATCGCCAGCCCACAGAGAAATACGCAGGTATAGAATAAGACAATCATTTCCATTCCTAATAAGAATGGATCAGGTCTCTTATATAACCCATGTCTTTCTCCGGAACTTAGGAAGTAGGCAGGAGAAACATACATACACAAACATGAAGGTGCGCTACTATATGTGGTCGGGTAAATACCCTGATTTCCCACAGTAGATGCACAGAACATTACACAACAATGTAACGATACAAATTTTTCCTCGAGTTATACATGATACTCACAAACCAGATAGGTGAGGCTAGCGCTGGCAGAATTGTCAGTACTCAAACCAAGGGGAATCACAGCGCTGGACAGACAACAGTTAGATCCCCTGCCCCCGCCTATCAGGCACCCAATCGCCAGCCCACAGAGAAATACGCAGGTATAGAATAAGACAATCATTTCCATTCCTAATAAGAATGGATCAGGTCTCTTATATAACCCATGTCTTTCTCCGGAACTTAGGAAGATTCCCCTTGGTTTGACTACATAAGAGTAGCTGTATCATAAGCGCGCAGTCGCAGTCTATAAACACTCACTTTACATCGCACCCATCCACCCTCAGACCCTTTCAATTGGTGTGTGTGTGTGTGTGTGTGTGTGTGTGTGTGTGTGTGTGTGTGTGTGTGCGTGCGTGCGTGGATGCGTGCGTGCGTGTGTGCGTGCGCGAATGTAACCTTCAGCGACTTGTGAACTTATTACGAAATGTAACACGTGACATGTTTGTGCTATTAACATGTTGTTTTTAATATTATAGTTTAGCAAAGACAAACACGAAAAGAGGCCTGTGCGCCTATTGTTTCCATCCTTGAGAAATAAAGTATCATTCATTCATTCATTCATTCATTCATTCATTCTTTCTTTCATTCATTCATTCATTCATTCATTCATTCATTCATTCTTTCTTTCATTCATTCATTCATTCATTCATTCATTCATTCTCTCTCTCTCTCTCTCTCTCTCTCTCTCTCTCTCTCTCTCTCTCATGGTGCCCGCAGATGCGAAAGTTCATGAGAATCCTGCCTGCCCGAGTAGATTCAGTGACTGCTTCCATCGAGTATTAGACGTGTTGACAGCAATTATAAACACACCTCTCTCTCTCTCTCTCTCTCTCTCTCTCTCTCTCTCTCTCTCTCTCTCTCTCTCTCTCTCTCTCTCTCTCTCTCTCATGGTGCCCGCAGATGCGAAAGTTCATGAGAATCCTGTCTGCCCGAGTAGATTCAGGGACTGCTTCCATCGAGTATTAGACGTGTTGACAGCAATTATAAACAGACCGCTCTGCTAGTGCGAGCTCACATTCCAGCTTATCAACTGATGATTAGTAAGGCATTTCGGAGTCTGAGCCGTTAGAATTCTCTTCTATTGCAGATGTGTGTAAAAAGTGACGCTAGCCCCAGTGCTTGACAGTCGCTGCCGCGTCACTCTTGAGCGCAGCAGTGAACTATCATGGCAATCGGCATGACCACGAGGCTGGCATCAGCTGTGTAATCTGCCAACCACACGCAGCCTCCTCCATGGGCCCCTCCACCCGCGCCAACCACGTCAGATAATTAACTATCCCACCATCTTCCCTCTACTACCACACCCTCCCCTCAGTCCACCTTCTTAAGTTTCACCATGGGCTGCTAGCTTTATGCTGGCACTTCATGTGTAGCATACCATCACCCCTTCCCTCTACCACCGCCGCCCCCCTCTCCTATCCCTCCACTACCACCAGGGGACCTATCACCCGATCTGCAAATGACAAGCACGCCATGGACACTTCCATTGAGAAAATTCGCCATACAATGGATCCTATTCAAAAGACTTTCACTAGTGATAAACTCCCGCTATGGAGATACATACTCCACACACGGTACATCGCCGGGTGTCCAGCCGTCATTATCGCCGACTTGTTCGACTACGAGCAAACCAGCAATCAGCTCAGCATCATCACCATCCCCACTCCACTGTGCAACCCTTCCCCTCCTAATCTCTACAAGACATTTCTCCAACTCTACCTCGAATCGAGCAAGCTCATCACTCTCTACCATACTACAGGCACTGTGCTTGTGCAGGGGACCGCATGCCAACAGTGGGTGAATGCGGAATTTGACAAGATGAAAACAATAGTGAGCACAATGTCTGACGACTGAGACAACTACCCCTGCCATTGAACCCCCGATATCTAAATCCTCGTCCGAACACCCCCTGATTACCCCGTCAATACCTGCCATTGAACCCCCCTCATCTGACTCCTCAACTTCACCCTCCCAGTCTCCACTCGCATCTCAGCCCGGCCATCCAGTCTTAAACGCTGTAATCGCCCCTTCTACACCCCTCCCCTCCCTGCTGATTCTTCTGGTCCTCAACACATACCGGAATCGGAACCCCTCATTGACACCATGACGTCATGTGTCAATCATCATTTCATGGCCATCGAGTCAGCAGATGAGAGGAGCGTGGCGTTGTGCAGTGAAGCACACCACAGCCCCTCGGACACTGCTACCTCCTGTGCCCCGCTCTGCAACCACACCACAGCTGCTTTTGTGCTTAATCCCCCAAAGCCCCACCCTCCGTCTCAAACACCCGTGACTGTGACTAACATATCGGCAGCCAGCATTGAACCAGCCAACCATGAAGGCTCCAGCGCCCGGATTACTATCCCCTGCCAAGCTAGCGAACTCGCCCAGGGCCTGTCCTCAGCTGAGGTTAACACAGTTGTAGCGGACACACCAAACACACCGAATACTACTTCACCGTCGTCAACCTCACTCGTTCCTGTATCTGAAAGCACGGCCATGAGACTGATCATCGCTCTACAGCACAACTGGCTGAGGCCTCAGCCACCGTCACCACTCTCCACTCAGAGCTTCGCCAGTGCCGTGCGGAGCTGAAGGAGTCAAGAATGAGTTTGCTGACCTCAAACAGGGTCACCACATCTTGACATCTTAACCTCAGTTGTCCTGGACAGTGTGATGAAGGCCAAGAATGAGATCAAGGCTGTGGAAACGAGTGTGAGGGAAAACACCGACAAAAGTGCAGAGGCGCTGAGAAAAGAGTCAAACAACGCTCAGTGAGAAAATCAGCAAGCTATTTTCGTCTAGAGACTCTCACGCTGGGAAATTAGAGGAAATCTGCAAGCGGCTAGATACGTGGACCCCATCACAAATCACGAGTGGGACAGAACATTCACTCACCAATCTGTCCTCGCAAAATAAACCCCCTTCTCCGCCAGCCTCCGGTACTACGCCTCATCCACATCGGTTCCACTCTAACAATAGCAGAGTAGGGCCAACTATTCCTGTTGCTAGCAGGTACCAAGCGTTAAACCCGGAGCAAGAACTTGACTCTCCTGGTTGTTCACCCATTCCCAAGAACAATGACGGAAGACCTGCCAGTCGACGCGACAATGAAACCCTGACATCGCTGGAGAGACTCCGCGCCATGAAAATCCACCCTGAGGTCAATACTCTTCTCATTGGGGACTCCTTCACTAAATACATCGATGAGAAGAGAATGTCTACTCATGAGTTGATCATGCAAAACTTGTCGGTGTCTGATCTCAGGGTGATCATCTGACGCAGTGGCTGAACACACAGCCCCACAACCCCAACATCCGTACCGTCACCGTTCACATCGGCATCAACAGCTGCTTGCATGGGCCTATCAGCCAGCAGACCTGGTTGAAGCCGTGCCGCATGCTGGTAGTGTATTTCCCCAAAGCCAGACTGCAGATGTCCACCCTCCTCCTAACTCGCGGCCGCTACCACCCTCTCCACAAACCTGCAGGCAAACAGGAAAAGATCACACTGATCGACCACACGTCATCTTTCCTGTCCACTAGAGGCGCTCCAAAGCAGGCTATGTAATTTGACAAACTGCACCCTAGCGAACATGGCGTGCATGCACTGGAGTGGAACATGAAACGTTTCGTCAGATCGCCCTTCTCATCGGGTGAGGAATCTCAGGATACGAGGCGTTACGATATCCGGGCCGTAAATCGTCGTCGTCGCTCCGAGTCACCGTCCGTAGGAGGAGGCGAAGAGGATCACCCTCGCCACTCAGCCACCTCGCGTCACGCCATAGTAACCGGTGTTGTCGAGCTCACGAAGGAAAAGTAGCTTCCGTCAACCAGCCTGCTCAGTTAGCAGGAAGAATACATTATCATGAGTCCCTGCGGATGAAGGAGCTCGTGACAATGTATGTCTCTTGTTGGAATTGGATTATGGGACATAATTAGTTCGCGGACCGTCTTCAATCATTTCAACTTTTGTCACCGTCACCCGTCATTATGTGACCCTTTATTGTACCTTCGTCCAGTTTATTTACCTATTCTTGACCCATTCACTGCTGATAGTGCGGGGGAGGCGCCCAATGGCGTGGTGCCCAGAGTGCCAGGCTATTCTTGATCTGTCACGGTTTATCTGTCTCCTTTATCGTGGTGGACAAAAGACGTTAAGCCCTAAACATTTAACATGTATTTACTGTCTCCTTTAATGTAATATGGTCCGTAGATCATAACTACTGTTTTGGGGTATTTTAGCCTCAAGGTTCAATGAGTCAATCAACTACATAATATTCCTGATTTTGTGGTGAGATAATATTCTTGGTGTTGTGGTAGCTGCTACACATGTAGCCAGTTTAAGCTCGTGCATTACGTTATTTTGTTTGCAGACAACGGACTGTACTCTTCTCGGGTTGGTTACCACCAGCCTTATTATGAAGTTTGTGTCTAAATAGTTTTGTGGATTTCTGCATCATCTCAGTGACAATCCAACGCCGGATAACTGTGCCTGAGTGTGTTGCGCAATGTTTTCTCTGACCAGCACTTTAATGAAACCTGGATAGTTGTACTTTCATGTTGATGCTTCATAATTAAGCCGCACGCTGTGTGGACTGCGATCGTGTGGACTGTGGGAGGGACTTGTACTAAGCTATTTTATGAGTACTATACGGACAGCCTCAGCAACCACATGCAATATTCTCTTTCCCTTTATATGTTCATAAAAGTTGTTTACTCTCATTTTGAAAACGTTTTCGCCGACTGAATACTGGTTCTACTTTTTCTGCTACTGAAAAATTATAATTTTTGTTCTTCTTAAAAATTACAGTTCTTCTTCATTACTGTTAAGCTTAATCTTTGTTCGCTTTGATTCAATATTATTGTCCCTTTCATTGTTTGGTTTTATTATTATTTGTGTTATTTGTGTTTGTGTACTGATTACTATACTTCAATAGCTTTATTACGTTAAGTGTACTTATTGTTATTTTCATTTTTTGCCTCCTTCGTTCCTTTCGCATATGTCACGATGAATCAATCAGACGTGAAAGTAAAAGATCTCCGCATTGGGCATTTAAATGTGTACCATCTATATGCCTGCTCCAACTACCGTGGACTTACCCTGCTGTCCATTGCCGGGAAAATTCTCGCAAGGCTGCTCCTGAATCGGCTGGTACCTGCCATTGCAGAAGACCACCTCCCAAAAGGCCAGTGTGGCTTCAGAGTCAACAGGAGTACCACCGACATGGTCTTTGTGCTGAGACAGCTTCAGGAGAAGTGCCGCGAGCAGAACAAAGGGCTGTACGTAACGTTTGTCGACCTAACAAAAGCGTTCAACACTGTGAGCAGACAAGGCAGATCCTGGAGCGACTTGGTTGTCCCCCAAAGTTCCTCAGCATGATCGTCCAGCTACACGAGGACCAGCAAGGCCAGGTCAGACTCAACAATGACCTCTCAGAACCATTCCCCATTCTCAACGGTGTGAAACAGGGCTGTGTGCTGGCACCGACCCTCTTCACCATCTTTTTTAGCATGATGTTGAAGCAGGCCACAGTGGACCTCGACGATGACGATGCTGTGTACATCAGGTATCGTCTCGATGGCAGCCTGTTCAACCTCAGACGACTGCAGGCCCACACCAAAACCCTAGACCAACTGATTCGTGAGCTGCTCTTTGCTGATGACGCTGCCCTCGTTGCACACACAGAGAGAGCCCTGCAGCGCATCACATCCTGCTTCGCAGACGATGTCCAGCTCTTTGGACTCGAGGTCAGTCTGAAAAAGACAGAGGTTCTCCATCAGCCGGCACCCAAGGTAGAGCATCGCCCTCCCCACATCACTATCGGCGAGTCTGAACTGAAGTCAGTGCACCAGTTTACCTACCTTGGCTGCATCATCACGTCAGACGCCAAGCTGGACAATTGATTGTACATTGATTGTACATTGCTTAACGTCCCGACAGCAACAAGGCTTTCTCAGGACGTGCCTGCACTGCTTGTGAAAAAAACTAAACAGAACATTGAATGTATGTCGCCAGCCGGTCCAATACATTAAATAAACCTAACACATGGGGCCTAAATAAAGCTAAGACCATTTAGCAACACACATCCAATTTCAAGAGCCACAGGCAGTGCAGACAGTAGGGAGAGTTTTAAAAAGGCAAATACAGGTGAATGGACCAAGGGTAGACAGAAACACATGCCCCAGAATAGAGAGAAAAACCCACCCTGTGGGGCTGACCATGGTGACCCTGGGAACTAAACAATACCTAACCCCACCCAAGTCCCCCAGGGCAGACCCGGGTGGGGAGCCAAGCTGGACAAGGAGCTGGACAGCAGGCTGGCAAAAGCAAACAGCGCTTTCGGGCGTCTATACAAGCGGGTGTGGCACAATCAACAGCTGAAAACAGGCACCAAGATCAGCGTGTACAGAGCTGTCGTCCTCACCACTCTGCTGTATGGTTCCGAGTCCTGGGCCTTCTACCGCAGCCAACTACGACTCCTCGAACGCTTCCACCAGCGCTGCCTGCGTACAATCCTTGGCATTCACTGGAGTGACTATGTCACAAACGTCGAGGCCCTTGAACAGGCAGAAACTGTGAGCATCGAGGCTTTGCTGCTGCGGACACAGCTCCGCTGGGCTGGGCACGTATCCAGGATGGAGGATCATCGCCTACCCAAGATCACCCTGTTCGGCGAGCTCGCCACTGGACACAGAGACAGGGGGGCACCAAAGAAGAGATCCAAAGACTGTCTCAAGAAGTCACTTAGTGCCTGCCAAATCGACCACCGCCAGTGGTCTTCACTTGCTGCGGACCGTGACACATGGCGCTCCACCATTTACAAGGCAGCTGTCTCCTTTGAGGACTCTCGCAGAGCTGGCCTTAAAGACAAGCGGCTCAGGAGAAAAAACAGAGATGCCGCAACTCAGAACCCTGGCCAGACCTCCCTCTGCAGCCACTGCGGTCGAACCTGCCTGTCCCGGATTGGCCTCCGCAGTCACGAGCATGCCTGCAGACGTCGTGGACAACCCCTATAGAATCTTCGTTCGCGAAGTCAAGCCAAGAGAAGAGAGATATATATGTCAAACTTGCTGATATTTGCGTTCACCTGAATGACTCTAACCCATTTCATATTTTTGGATTATCTGAGACACGTCTTGGTTCTAATGCATCTGATGAATCAATTCAGGTTCCTGGCTTTTCTGTCCTGAGACGTGATCCAACGGCCCACGGACAGACAGGATTAGCTGCTTATATTCACACGTCTGTTCAAGCTCTTACACGTAGACGACATGACTTAGAAACTGAGCAAGTTGAGTGTATGTGGCTTGAGCTGAAGGACCCCCAATCACCATCATTTCTTATAGTTTTCTGTACCGCAACCCTGCTTCAAACTTTGAGTGGTACGATAATTTTTTTAGTATGTTTGATAAAACCTGTAAACCTAATTCTAATGTTATACTTATGGGAGATTTTAACATAGACATGTTAAAGTCGCATCATGCATGGGACTCTACGATGACGTTGCTGGTTCTTAAACAGTTAGTCACTTCGCCAACACGAATAACACCAACAACATCTACACTCATAGACCAGATCTATACCACACAGCCGGAGTCTGTTCATAATGTGTCTGTCGGTGTCAGTGATCACTTTCCCATCAGCTGTACGTGGTCCCCTAAGTTCCCAAAAGCAAAGAAAGGATGTCATACGTATATCACCTATAGTTCTTTTAAAAACTTTAGTGAGAGCGACTTTTTATCTGACCTTAATAATGCACCTTTTCATGACGTGCTTAGTGAAACTGACCCAGACAGCGCTCTGTCTGTCTGGTATAGCATTTTTATTACTATTTTAAATAAACATGCACCGGTGCGGCGCAGGCGAGTCAAACACGCATCACTCCCGCCGTGGCTGACTCAAGACAGCATTCAGGCCATGAGGATGAGAGATGATCTGAGAAAACAGAAGTGTTTTGCTGAATTTAAACGTGAGCGCAATCGTGTCAAATGTCTAGTGCGGCAGGCTAAAAAATCTTTCATTGATCGTTTGATTAAACAAGACAAAGATATGTCCACGCTCTGGCGCGCTATGGCCGTAGTGACTGGAGGCAAGAGTAGTAAATCCACTGTAATCCCGTCTGCCCTGACTGCCGATAATTTTAACGATCATTTCCTTTCAATTGCTGAGTCCCTGGTCCCTTCTAAAACAAACTCTCGGCCCTATACCTGTCCTGAACCCTGATTGATTTCTGTAGAACGCGAACTGCGAAATTTGATCCTTTTGCTATTCCACCTCTGGCAGTTCACGAGGTTGGTAAGACAATTAGTTCCATGAAGAATAAAAAATCTTCCGGACCAGATGAAATAAGTCCAAAATACTGAAACTGTCTCTTCCCTATGTTGTAGAAACAATAACTTATGTCTACAATTTATGCATCCAGAAAAATGTTTTCCCAAAAGAACTAAAAAAGGCTAAAGTTATTCCCCCGACCTAAAACAAAAGATATGTCCGATGTTAACAATTATCGCCCCATTTCACTTTTGTCTGTCTTAAGGGGGTCAAGGGGTCGCTGCCTGACTCAAAAGGTGGGGCCCCAGGGGACGAGTTGCGTTGGTGGTGCGGGTAGTGGGGAACTCTTACAGCCCCTCCCCCGAGATCACCCTAGTCTAGGGCCTATTGGCCTTCGTGAGGCACCCTCGTGTGACTAGCATAGCATCCCTCTATCCCAAGACAGCCCGTGCGTGGTCCCTGGCCACATCCTCTCCGAGGTGACCCCAAAAACTGGGCAGCACGAGCCCCCAGGCTAAACACGGCGGATCTAGAGGAGAAAACCTCGAAAATTAATCACTGTCCTGCTGCCTTGCAGGCCTGGCCGCTTGGCTGCGGAAAGGCTAAGAGAAGAAAACCCTGACTTCAAAGCCCCCGTGTCTCCGGGGAAGTTTTTTTGGGCCAGAGACTAGGACAAGGACAGTCTGATATAAAACCTACGACCTGAGGACCTCGATGCCATCGTCCCAGCTTGCTAGGCCACGGCAGACGAACCAAGGGTTTAAAGGGTGGGGCCAGTACTGCGCACACTGCACTCCACCAAAACGCTCCACCGCGCAGGCTTTAGGAAACGTCCACGGACCATGACACAGACCATTCCAAGTCCCGTAGCGACGGGCGAGGGGCGAAACGGCAGGTGAAAGATGTCACTGGAAGCCGCAGTCTCAAACCTGCATGCAGGCGGTTCAGGATAGTGGTCGCCTGATGTTGACCTGGGGATGACAACGTCACTCGGCACACCCTGAACGACCAAGCAGCCTTCTCTAGGGACAGCACTGCTTGCTCCACACGGAGAGGGGCCTAGAAAAGGTGGCCTAACCAAAGCTCGTCCCATCACAAACCCAGTTGGCTAGCCACGGTTAACGGGCATCTTCTCCTGCGGTCAGAAAACAAGTAAAAGCAACGGATCCACTCTAATGACGACCACGACCGGACTCAACGTAGCATGCTGGAACATCCGAACCATGCTCGACACAGCAGACAGCGGACGCCCTGAACGTCGCTCCGCCCTCATTGCACATGAATTGCGGAGGTTAAACATCGACATCGCTGCGCTCAGCGAAGTACGCCTCCCGGACGAAGGCAGTCTCCAAGAACTTGGCGCTGGCTACACCCTCTACTGGTCAGGCAAGTCTGCATCAGAAAGACAGCTCTCAGGCGTGGGCTTCATGGTCAAGACCTCCATTGCGACTAAGCTGGAAAACCTACCAACCGGTCATTCAGACCGCATCATGTCCATGCGCCTCCCACTGAGACACCAGCAACACGTCACCCTTCTCAGTGTGTACTCCCAAACCCTCCTGGCAGAGCCTGCAGAAAAGGACAAGTTCTACGCTGACCTGCGCAGCCTCCTACAGAGCACCCCTGCAGACGACAAAGTCATCATCCTTGGCGACTTCAACGCCAGAGTGGGCCAGGACTCTGAAGCCTGGAAAGGAGTCCTCGGCAAGCGTGGCGTCGGGAACTGCAATGACAATGGCCGCCTACTGTTGGAGTTCTGTGCAGAGCAGCAACTTGTCATCACCAACACTACTTTCCAGCAAAAGGAGTGTCAAAAGACCACCTGGATGCATCCTCGCTCCAAACACTGGCACCTTATCGACTATGTCCTAGTGCGTCAGAGGGACCGCAGTGATGTCCTCCTCACCAGAGTGATGCCCAGCGCAGAGTGCCACACTGACCACCGCCTTGTCCGCTGCAAACTCAGGCTCCACTTTAAGCCAAAACCCAAGAAAGGGGGGGGGGGCCTAAGAAAAAGCATGATGTTGCCAGCCTTCAGCGTGACGACGTAAAAGCTGCCTTTCAGACAGATTTACAGCGCAGGCTCACAGACACAGCTGACCCAGCAGACTCCTCCCCTGAAACACTCTGGGAACAGCTGAAAACTGCTATCGCAAAATCCTCTGCAGAAGTCTTGGGTTTCGCTAGAAAGAGGAACAAAGACTGGTTTGACGAAAACGACGGAGAGATCCAGGAACTCATAGCCAAAAAAGAGCCGCCCATCAGGCCCACCTAGCCCAGCCTTCCTGCACTGTGAAGAAGTCTGCCTTCCGCCTCGTCTGCAGCAGTCTCCAGCGCAAGCTCAGAGATCTCCAGAACGAGTGGTGGACCAGACTCGCACAGAGGACCCAGCTTTGTGCTGACAACGGTGACTACAGGGGCTTCTACGAAGCACTGAAAGCAGTGTATGGCCCCAGGCACCTGATACAAAGTCCCCTGCAAAGCGCTGATCGACAGGCACTCCTCACAGATAATAACTCCATCTTGAACCGCTGGTCGGAATACTTTCAGGACCTCTTCAGCGCTGAGCGCACTGTTCAAGAAGCCGTCATCCTCCAAATCCCACACCTCCCAATAAAGGTTAAATTGGACGAACCGCTCACTGCTGAAGAGACCCTAACAGCCATCTACCAGCTCAAGAGTGGCAACGCAGCAGGCATTAACGGAATCCCACCAGAGTTATAGAAACATGGAGGCTCAGCACTGCACAACAAGCTCCATGACCTCTTTCTCTGCTGCTGGGAGGAAGGTACACTACCAAAGGATCTCCGCGATGCAGTCGTCATCACCCTGTACAAGAACAAAGGAGAGAAGTCTGCCTGCTCCAACTACCGTGGAATTACCCTGCTGTCCATTGCCGGGAAAATTCTCGCAAGGCTGCTCCTGAATCGGCTGGTACCTGCCATTGCAGAAGACCACCTCCCAGAGGGCCAATGTGGCTTCAGAGCCAACAGGAGCACCACCGACATGGTCTTTGTGCTGAGACAGCTTCAGGAGAAGTGCCGCGAGCAGAACAAAGGGCTGTACGTAACGTTTGTCGACCTAACAAAAACGTTTGACACTGTGAGCAGGCAAGGCATGTGGCAGATCCTGGAGCGACTCGGCTGTCCCCCAAAGTTCCTCAGCATGATCATCCAGCTATACGAGGGCCAACAAGGCCAGGTCAGACTCAACAGTGACCTCTCAGAACCATTCCCCATTCTCAACGGTGTGAAGCAGGGCTGTGTGCTGGCACCGACCCTCTTCACCATCTTTTTTAGCATGATGTTGAAGCAGGCCACAGTGGACCTCGACGATGACGATGCAGTGTACATTAGGTATCGTCTCGATGGCTGCCTGTTTAACCTCAGACGACTGCAGGCCCACACCAAAACCCTAGACCAACTGATTCGTGGGCTGCTCTTTGCTGACGACGCTGCCCTCGTTGCACACACAGAGAGAGCCCTGCAGCGCATCACATCCTGCTTCACAGACGCTGCCACAGCTTTTTGGACTTGAGGTCAGTCTGAAAAAGACAGAGGTTTTCCATCAGCCGGCACCCAAGGTAGAGCATCGCCCTCCCCACATTACCATCGGCGAGTCTGAACTGAAGTCAGTGCACCAGTTTACCTACCTTGGCTGCATCATCATGCCAGACGCCAAGCTGGACAAGGAGCTGGACAGCAGGCTGACAAAAGCAAACAGTGCTTTCGGGCGTCTATACAAGCGGGTGTGGCACAATCAACAGCTGAAAACAGGCACCAAGATCTGCGTGTACAGAGCTGTCGTCCTCACCACTCTGCTGTATGGTTCCGAGTCCTGGGCCTTCTACCGCAGCCAACTACGACTCCTCGAGCGCTTCCACCAGCGCTGCCTGCGTACAATCCTTGGCATTCACTGGAGTGACTATGTCACAAACGTCGAGGTCCTTGAACAGGCAGAAACTGTGAGCATCGATGCTTTGCTGCTGCGGACACAGCTCCGCTGGGCTGGGCACGTATCCAGGATGGAGGATCATCGCCTACCCAAGATCACCCTGTTCGGCGAGCTCGCCACTGGACACAGAGACAGGGGGGCACCAAAAAAGAGATACAAAGACTGTCTCAAGAGGTCTCTTAGTGCCTGCCAAATCGACCACCGCCAGTGGTCTTCACTTGCTGCGGACCGTGACACCTAGCGCTCCACCATTTACAAGGCAGCTGTCTCCTTTGAGGACTCTCGCAGAGCTGGCCTTAAAGACAAGCGGCTCAGGAGAAAAAACAGAGATGCCGCAACTCAGAACCCTGGCCAGACCTCCCTCCGCAGCCACTGCGGTCGAACCTGCCTGTCCCGGATTGGCCTCCGCAGTCACGAGCATGCCTGCAGAGGTCGTGGACAACCCCTATAGAATCTTCGTTCGCGAAGTCAAGCCAAGAGAGATGAGAGATGTCTTAAGTAAACCCCTTGAACGACACATTCATAAGCATCTGTTAAAATACCTGGGAAAACGCAAATTAATCCACCCCCTCCAGTCAGGTTTTCGCCCGAAGCATAATTGTCATACAGCCTTAACGCGACTTACAGACGCGTGGCTAAGTTCAATGAACCAAGGCGAATTTACAGGTGTTGTTTTCATAGACCTTCGGAAAGCTTTCGACCTGGTAGATCATGACATTCTCCTTTCCAAGCTCAGTATATATCTGGATGGTTCATTTTCAAGTAACTGTTTTCATATCTCAGACGCCAGTTCTCATGCATCTATTCATTCCTTGAAAACAACCTCGTTTTTCGCTTCCTATCTTACAGACAGACAGCAGCGCGTGATGGTCAATTGATCTTACTCTTCAAGTGGTTTAGTAACAAGGGCCCCAGGGCATATTTATCAATGACCTGCCACTACATTTCACAAATGACAGGATTGCATGTGACTTGTTTGCCGATGACGCAACAATCCACACCCCCGATAAGTGTCTCGAGTCTTTAAATGGTCGTTTGCAACAGGGACTGAGCGAAATTTCCAAATCGTGTGAAAATAATGCAATGATCCTTAATCCCAACCAAAACCGAATTTTGACGATAGCAACCCGTCAGAAGCATCAGCTTAAGCCACTTTCGCTTAGCCAGGAAATCCAAGACCACACCATTACACAAGTAACTGAACATCGCCTACTTGGAGTTATTGTTGATAACCAGATGAAATGGCAATCTCACATCACTGTTCTCTGTAAAACTGTGTCCAGAAATGTTTTTATGCTGTCTAAGCTAAAATATCTTATTGATGTTGACGCTCGCAAACTATTTTACAATGCCCATGTCAAATCCCACATCGATTATGCCTCCACGACATGGGACGCAGCGGTGACATACATTTGTAGAGGCTTAACTCCTTGCATCCAGCCCTTTCTACTGACCAAAAATTTGAAAAACTAAAGATGCTTCCTCTCGACAGGCACCATCTCTTTAACACATGGGTAGTCATGTATAAAATCTGGAATGAAATCCACCCAGAATACTCCATAGGCAATAGATTTCCCTGTCATCCATAACCCGCCCGTCACGGCCGTCCATGA
The DNA here is from genome assembly GCA_036245525.1 of Semisulcospira habei. Classification (NCBI taxonomy): domain Eukaryota; kingdom Metazoa; phylum Mollusca; class Gastropoda; family Semisulcospiridae; genus Semisulcospira; species Semisulcospira habei. The sequence goes on along the minus strand of BTPG01000002.1, from coordinate 25,531,912 downwards.
TCACCTCGGTGCTGTGGACGTTAAACCCGAACTAACCAACCCAGAATACTTGTGTCAGCTCTTCACAAAGGCAGCTTCAGGCTATTCAACATCAAGGCGTAATTTCATCACACCACGCCCGAGGATAGATTTATTTAAAACCACCCTCTCATACTCGGGCGCCTCGTTTTGGAATAAACTGCCAGCGCACATAACACGCACTGGTTCACTCCCCTCTTTCAAGGAAAGCCTCTTCAAGTACCTGCTATCTAACAGCTCATTCACCGCGCGCACGTGAGCGTGTATGTGTGTGTGTGCGCGCGCGCCTGCGTGCGTGCGCGAGTGTGTGTATGTGTGTGTGTGTGTGTGTGTGTGTTTGTGTGTGTGTGTGTGTGTGTGTGTGTGTGTGTGTGTGTGTGTGTGTGTGTGTGTGTGTGCGGCGAGAGCGTGCGCGCGTGTTTGATTTCAGTGAAAGAAGGAAATTTAAAGAATATCTTCTCTTTTTTTTTTGCCATTCACATTATTCGCAATCATAATTGGTGCCCTCCATTTTGCCTTATCCATCTTTATTGAACGACTTGTTATATTATGTGCACTTGTATGTTAGTAGCTTTGTACTTCTGTATGTTAGTAGCCTTGTACCTTTAGCGGAGTTGTACCTTTGTAGATTAGCAACGGCAAGCGTGAAAAATGGCACATGTGCTAACTGCTTCTTCCGTTCAGAAATAAAGTTTCATTTCATTTCTCTCTCTCTCTCTCTCTCTCTCTCTCTCTCTCTCTCTCTCTCTCTCTCTCTCTCTCTCTCTCTCTCTCTCACACACACACACACACACACACACACACACACACACACACACACACACACACACACACACACACACACACACACACAGACGTGCGCGCATCTCCAAGAGGCACAGATCCTCATGCGCCTTCTGGGAGCATGAGTATTTATGCCTCTTGGAGATTTTTGGACCGCGCGCGCACGCACGCACACACGCACACAGACACACATACACACACGCATCGACGCGCTTTCAGAAGAGCATGCAGGTGTACTTAGTATATCATGTAGCTAGGTAAAGTCAACCCGATTTCACACAAATTATAGCAAGACTGAAATCGTACCATGAAGTTCTAGTTTTTCACCATTTTCACACACACCATACGTACATAGGGCTGTCTTAGCATTCTGTTTTTGTTTAGGAGGTTCGGGTCGGGATGAGGCCACTGACGCCGGCCACCAGATGCCTTGGCGACGGGCTTCGCCCATCCCGACTCATTGTCCATTTTGTAGCCTTGTTATGGTAATTTGTGCAATGAGCGAGTGAGTGAATATGAGCAGCACCTGAGGTGGCAAGACAAAGATTGTTATATAGCAACAATAAAGTCATTTTAAATCTTGAATTTTCTCAAGTCTTGATGCGAAAGTGAAACTCATATCACGTAAAATAGAAAATTACGTAATTATTTTTTTAAATACGTCATGACAAACGACGTTTGACAAACCAATGTCGCTTGGATTATGCACTGCGCCCTTATAGAACTCACTGAGGCATCGGCCTTCAGGAGTTTCTCCACTACTGCTTCATGACTCTGTTGAACTTCACGTTATACTAAGCACACGGGTCACCTGCATGCTCTTCTGAAACCTCGTAGATGTGTGTGCGCGTGTTAGTGTGTGCGTGCGCGCGCGCGCACTCCAAACATCTCCAAGAGGCATAGATCCTCATGCGCCTGGAGGGCGCATGAGGTGTAATTTCTCCTGGAGATGCGCGCATGTTCATGTGTGTGTGTGTGTGTGTGTGTGTGTGAGAGAGAGAGAGAGAGAGAGAGAGAGAGAGAGAGAGAGAGAGAGAGAGAGAGAGAGAGAGAGAGAGAGAGAGAGAGAGAGAGAGAATCAATGAATCAATGAATCTTTATTTTACAACGGTAAAGATATTAACAATGCCAGAGGCAATGCCATTTTTCAAATCTGCCGTTGCTACATCTACAACACAACAATTACATTACATTAATACATGTATAGGACGAACGCCTACGGTGTGTTGGGGGAGTTGGAGCAATGGTAAGGGGGGGGGGGGGGAAGCAACATCACAGCAGCACTATACATACACAGCAGTAGAATGGGTACATTACTAACAATGATATCTACGTATAGAAAGCAAAGCTTGAAGATAGTTATGGCTGCGAAGATAAATGTTCAAAAAGACTTTTCTTGAAACATGATACCGTTGGAGTGGTCTTCGTGTGGGATGGAAGCGAATTTCACAAAGTCGCCCCCGAGAATGCTAGACTGGTTTTAAATAAGTCTATTCTGGTTTTGGGTACTACATTTAGGCTTTTTGTATCGCCATAGCGGGACTGTGACCGGACTAGCAGCTGGGTTAGATATTCCGGAGTGTTGTCATTCCGAATCTTAAAAAGGAGAACACCTTTGTTGAATGCAAACTGCTTTTTGAGAGAAAGAAGTCCCGCTTTGTAAATCTTATCATCCGTTGTCAAAGTAGGATCAGGTAAAATTAATTTCGCTGCTCTTCTGTGTAAGGAGTTCAGTCTTTTTAAATGTACATCTCTGCAGCCATCCCACACCGTCGAAGCATAATTAATGTCGGACTGAATATGTGCATAATAAAATAATTTTCTGGTTTCAAAGTCAGTGAAGTGCTTTAGTTTGGACAGCATGAAAATGTTTCTTGAAACAGTTTTACACACTTTATGTGTGTGTGCCTGCCATTTGAGCTGATCATCTATGATAATTCCAAGGAGGCGGTGTTCAGACACTTGCTCAATAGAATTGCCTTCGAAGGACAAATCAAGTGAAAGCCGGAGAGAGAGAGAGAGAGAGAGAGAGAGAGAGAGAGAGAGAGAGAGAGAGAGAGAGAGAGAGAGACTCAGACTCAGACTCAGACAGTTTATTGTTCAGACAAATTGTCCATACAATGGAGTGAGACATTACATAATTTATAATTCAGGTGTATATAAAGGCCATAAGGCGATGTTTATATCAACACACACACACACACACACACACACACACACACACACACACACACACACACACACACACACATTTCCATTCGATCTACGCCAGCACATAATAGCCACTTTTGACCTACATGTAAAATGCGGTATCCAAATCCAGGCCACAGCCGTGTACTACACAGACCAGGTCGGAGTAAGAACCACAGTTTGCACGTGGAATCATACAAGCATGCTGCTACGGAGTTTAAAAGCATGACATACAAATCTTGCTAAATCGGCAATAGACTGCGGGTTGGTAGTGTCTAGGATACACAATTCTTTCTTTCTGAGCTCCACAAGGTCAAACTTACATAGGTATTTGGCTCGCAGTTCATCATAGAATGGACAATAAAACATAAAGTGAACTTCATCTTCCACAGCCTTGGCACACAATGGACACACTTTCGTTACAGCATTGGGAGTACTATATCTTTGTTTGTTACTTTGCAATTCGGTTATGCCAAGTCTAAATTTAATGTATAGATTTTTGACATAGGTTGGCTTAACCAGTTCAAAATAATTTTCTTGGACAAGTGTATGTTTAAAACTACGATACACAGTAAAACGTTCACTCTCAGAAAGCTTTGATGACCAGTTTTGTTTGGCACAATCAACCATCCTTTGTTTAAACTTGTTTATAAAAGCATTCCTGTTTCCAACACCTTGTGAAATCCATACATGACCAAACCCATTTCGGAAAAGCAAATTCTTTATCTTTGACACCCATGTTTCTTTCCCTTAAAAAGAGTACCTTACCACTGCACTAACTAAATTAATAAATGAGAGAGAGAGAGAGAGAGAGAGAGAGAGAGAGAGAGAGAGAGAGAGAGAGAGAGAGAGAGAGAACAATGAACAATGAACAATTAACTTTTATTTTACAACGGTAGAAGTATTTGGTTACAAGACCAAATTTCAAACTTGCCGTTGCTACAAACTACTAATCAACATTATCATAAACAAAAACAAAAAAGGTCTAATACATAACTAAGTTAGACACATACACACGCATGCATGTTAACACGCAAACACACACACACACACACACACACACATACACATTCCTCTAAGGAATCGGTCAGAGTAACAATATATAACTTATATACTTTATGGTACATACTGTCACAGCTGATATACCTGACTGTAAAAATGTTTGGGATCTATCTATCTCGCTCGCTCACACGCACACACGCACGCACGCACACACACACACACACACACACACACACACACACACACACACACACTCGCATGCGAAATTCGCAGTGCTATTAATAGCATGAAGAAAGGGAAAGCATCAGGCCCTGATGGCTTGCCCACTGACCTTTTTCATCATGCAGGTGAGATCCTTGTGAAATTTCTGCATCCTTTGTTCAATCGTGTGTTTCAAAGTGCGGAATACCCTGAAAGCTGGACCATGGCTGTGATATTTCCACTACACAAAAAGGGTAACCCTAGAAATGTTGACAACTACAGAGGAATTTCTCTTCTGAACGTTATCAGTAAGTTGTACAGTTTTGTCATTAACAACAGGTTGGTGCGTTTTTGTGAAGAGAATGATTGTATTCCTGAGGCTCAAGCTGGCTTCCGTAAAGGGTACAGTACTATAGACAACATGTTTTGCTTACAGGCACTAGTGCAAAAGTATCTTAGCAAGCAGGGTGGCCGTTTTTACACCATGTACGTAGATTTTTCTAAAGCTTACGACAGTGTGCACAGGACAAAACTGTTGTATCTCTTGTTACGTAAAGGAGTTCATGGAAAGTTGCTTCAGACACTTGAGAGTATGTACAAACATGTAAAAGCTGCTGTAAGGGTTGGAACCAAAGTTACCGACTACTTTGATTGCATGTCAGGGGTGCGACAAGGTTGTGTGTTGAGCCCACTGCTGTTTTCTATCTTTCTTTCAGAATTTGAGACAGAAATATCATCGTGCGGTGCACGTGGCATTGATATTTTTGCAGACCCACTGGGTATTTTCCTTCTTATGTATGCTGATGATATAGCCATTGTCTCTGACTCTGTAGCAGATCTCCAAAAGAAAATTAATTGTTTAGAAAAATACTGTAAAAAATGGGGTCTCACTGTGAACATGGACAAGACAAAAGTGGTGGTCTTCAAAAATGGAGGTTTTGTGAAAAATTGTGAAAAATGGTTTTATGCTGACAAGCAGATTCAAGTCGAGTCCAGTTATACTTACCTTGGTGTGATATTTTCCTCTACTCTGAACTGGGCTAGATGTGTAGAAAACTTAGCTGGAAAAGCCAGGAGAGCAGTTGCAGGTATCAAAAGACTATACTTTAAATTACAAAACTTGCCAGCTGACACTGTTTTTCACATTTTTGATGTCAAGATTAAACCCATTGTGCTATACGGGTCAGAGGTTTGGGGTTTCCAGAGACATGATGTAATTGAGCAGGTTCATATAAAGGTTTGTAAAATGGTCCTTGGTGTTGGAAGAGATGTAAAAAAAACAATATTGCGCTGGGTGAGTGTGGAAGATTCCCTATGTATATTGATGCCTATGTTCGAATGGTGAAGTACTGGTGCAGACTTCTTACCATGTCAGAAAACAGATACCCAAGACAGTGTTACACGATGTTATGTATGCATGATGCTTCAGGTAGATCGAACTGGGCTACGCAAATAAAGACTCTATTGTGTATGCACGGGTTTGGGTATGTATGGGAAATGCAGTCAGTTGGAAACACTCCTCTGTTCATTCAGATATTCAAAGATCGGCTGATGGATTGTTTCCGACAGGACTGGCATGCATCCCTTTCCTCAAACACAGAATACTGCCATTACCACCCAGAAATACTTAGAGCCAGTTACATAGGGCAGCTGAACTCTTGTGAACTCAGGCGGGCAATATGTTTACTTAGATGTAACCGTTTACCTTTAAACGGAGTATCCAGATTTGGAAAACCCATCACTAATCCAGAATGTAATTCATGTGATTGGCATAAGGCTGAAGATTTGTGTCATTTTCTGTTCGAGTGTCCAAAATATTCCCCTTTACGTAAAAAGTACATTCCACTGTTTTACTACAGATTCCCATCCGATCTTAAAGTTCAGCTGCTGTGTGGAAACCTACATGATAAACTGGTTTTTAAAGTTGCTATGTATATTTCAGGTTGCCTTAAATTAAGGAATTAGAGGGATTTGCTTTGAACTTTTCTTGTTTTTTTTGTTTATTTATGTGCGCTGATGTAATGCTATATGAGTGTGTTTTACAACCACCTTCCTGTATTTTCTGGTTGTAAAGTGTATTTTGTGTTCATATGGGCCAGATGGCCTGCAAAAACTGAAATAAATTTATTATTATTATTATTATTATTATTATTATTATTATTATTATTACACTCGCATGCGTGCAGTACAGACACAGGTATAAAAATCAATTATATGCTAGCAGTCAAAATACTGATGAATACAGAGCGATAAAAGAGAGAGAGAGAGAGAGAGCTAGAGAGAGAGAGAGAGCTAGAGAGAGAGAGAGAGAGAGAGAGAGAGAGAGAGAGAGAGAGAGAGAGAGAGAGATGATGATGATGAAACGTTTTATTGAGAGGATAAAGTTTTAGGCGAAACGCATCTCTTACAAACTGTCCTGTTAGAAAATAAACATTAATAGCAAAGAGTAAGAGAAACACAAAACCACAATAAATCGAAACATGAAGAAATAAATTGGGAAAAAATAACAATACAAAAGCAATGCAAATAATGTGCACACATATCAATAACAGTGAATAATAATTATAAATAAATATACATATGGAAGCCACTTAAACACTAGTTTGTGCATTTGTGCTGTCCAAGCTAGATTATTGTAACTCCTTGCTTTGTGGCTGCCCTCAGTATCTCATTGATTGCCTCCAAAAAATTCAGAACAATGCAGCCCGGCTTGTTGTGAGAGTCCGTAAGACTGAGCATGTCACACCCATCTTGAAGTCCCTTCACTGGCTACCTGTGTCCTCACCTATTCAATACAAAGTTATGTCAATCTGTTTTAACTGCCTTTCAGGCACCAGCCCAGAATACTTGTCCTCTTTGCTGCATATGTATACACCCTCTCGTGAGCTCCGCTCCTCTTCTGATAAACGGAAGTTGTGTAGGCCCTATACCTTCTGTCCAAACTAAAACATTTGGTCAGCGCACTTTTGTTTATCAAGCCCCAGTGTTATGGAATACACTTCCTCTTGAGGTCAGAAACAGTGAGTCTGTCTCTGACTTCAAGAGGTCGTTGAAAACTCACCTCTTCAAGCGTTACTTTGAATAACTGCCAGTGTTTGATGCCTTAGTTGTAGTTCTGCAATCCTCCTTGTTTAGACTGAATGTTAATTAGAATATAAATTATTATGTATGTATTGTTGTTTAGTTTATTGTAAAAGTGGTGTGTTCGGGCATTGTGCTTTGTTTGTTATGTGCATATGTCATTGTATTTTTATTTTTGTGTACAGATTGTAAAGCGCTTAGAACTTTTGAGTAAGATTAAGCGCTATATATATAATCATTATTATATATATATATATATATATATATATATATATATATATATATATATATATATATATATATATATATATATATAATTAAAATGTTTTTTTTTTTAATTTGGGTAGTCCGTTTAGGTAGTAAGTTACTGTAACAAGATGTTATATAAACGAGTTTTGAAGGTTCTAGAGTTAGAAATGGATATAATTTGGGGTGGTAGTTCGTTCCAGGCTTTGGCACCTGAGAACGAAAGGCTGGTTTTATATATATCGAGCCTGGCGCATAGTAGCTGTAACAAACTGTTCCTCGTGTTTTGTCTTTGACTATCCAAAAATAACATACGAAGGTAAGATGGGGTTTTATGGTGAAGAATTTATGCATAAGTATGCATCGATTAAATGTGAACTGTTTGTTTAGGTTTAGCAGTCGGATGGTTCTAAACTTTTCGTCGGTGGGAAAGGGACCAGGCACAGTTTACTTTACCCCTAGACGAAACAATGAGTTAATTTTTTTTTTAAATGTACGTCACTGCATCTATCCCAGATAGTGGAGCAGTAATCACAGTGTGACTTAATATGGGTATGGAGAAAGAGTCTTCTAGTGTCAGTGTTTACTATTTGACTTAGTTTTGATAGCAGGAATAGATTTTTAGATACTGTTTTGCATGTGTTTTCGATATGTGGTTCCCAGCTGAGATGGTTATCTACTGTGACTCCAAGCAAACGGTGTTTTTCTAACTTGATCAAGGGGCTCAGAGTTAAGGTATAATGTTAAGGGCATGATACCACGTTGATGTTTTTGGCGTGAAGTAATCAACACACTCTTTGTCTTTTGGACACTAATTATCATATGATTATGTTTGCACCAGCTTGAAACCTGATCAAGACTTTGCTGAAGATCTTCGTTTATTTTTGGCAATTCGCTGTTTGATGTATGGTAGTGTCATTAGCAAATAAGTCAGATGTTTCATCGGGATGTGAGAGAGAGGGCAGCGCGCCCGAGAGAGAATGACGTCTTCTTTTAGAGCATTATGTCAGTGCGTGGTGACGGAGTTGCCTCTTTTACGTCACCGCCACTGTCTGACTTTCTCTCAAAGTAAAGTTTCTTTTAGTGTTTTTATTCTTTTCTGAAAATAATTAATTTTTACTAAAGAAGTTAAAAGGATACAAAGCTGGCTATCGAACTCATCCAATGTCTTTCTCCAAACTAGCTATAGCCAAAAGAACAAGTAAATGTGACAAAAATTACAGACTCTAATATGGCTCAACCAACTTTCTATAAACTTAAGATTGTATTTCGCCACGTTTCAAGCTTGTGTGTACAGACATTTTGGAGATTCTCTTGTTTACATACATACGCACATACATACATACATACATACATACATACATACATACATACATACATACATACATACATACATACATACATGCATGCATGCATGCATGCATGCACACATACATACATACATAGATACATACATACATATATACATACATACATACATACATACATACGCACATATATATATATATATATATATATATATATATATATATATATATATATATATATATATATATATATATATATATATATATATATATATATATATATATATCCACATACGGCGCTTCGCGCCAAATGTACGTTCAGCAGCGAGGTTAGCGTAACTAGACATGCCGTAATTTTTATCTTGTTACTTCAAATGTTAGAGGTTTAGCCTGCCCGCCTTTGACATCATGGACATGCTATTAAATTCGCCCCATCGCAACCCGTCAAAAAAGTCCCTTATATGAATAAAAGCGGCTTAAAAAGGTAGAGACCATTGCCAGCAAGGACAGCTCTCATATAGAAGGGACTATGTGGGTTATGGTTCATCCCATCTTGTTTAACTTTTTTTTTATTAAGATGCTCATTGGCCCGAAAATCACAAAAACCGGTTGATCCACACTGGAGTCCGTAATTGTTCTTATTTTTACTAGATATTTTGCGTATAGCTAGATAAAAGGGAGATATTGAATGAATTCGTTAACAAGTATTGTACCCCTAGAACCTTTTGTGTTATAATTAAATATTTTTTGGGGAAAAAATTCACGTTTTGGGGATTAATTTTACGAATTATATGGGTTAACTCATTCTACCCCAGACACACCACAGAAAGATAAGGATCAACCATGATAGTTCAAGGGTGATGCCAGAATAGCTTGGCGCCTATGGGCGCCAAGCTATTCTGACATCACCCTTGAACTATCATGGTCGATCTGTGTCCTGCACTGTAATGCAGTCTTCAGAGGACAGCGGCAAAATTTAAGGATTTCGGTGATGGGGTAGAATGAGTTAATCTTAAAACAATTGAATCTTTTCTACGAAGCAAACAATATTCCCATTAATAATCGCATGATTTTTCGTATACGGTATTTACATAACATTACAGTTTGTCTCGGCTGTCAGGAACTGTTACGATTGTGGTTGTGTTGTCCTGTGAGAGCATACGTGTGTTAATCGTAGGAAGCGATCCGATATTTATTTGAGCTATCATGGTTACGTATCACGTACCTTTTCAGTGAGATTCTTTATCGTTCGTCCATGATAGCGGTTTTGGCTTTGTTATGATACGCTAATTTTAGTCCGGAAGCTTCTAGAATAGTCGCACGGAGAAGAGCGGTCGATTGTTGTTTTGCGTAGATTAGTTGAGAATGAACCAGAACGTTCGAGCAAAATCGCGCTTTTGAGTGATCTTACTTGTGACGTCGAAGTATAAGCAACAGTTTGCTACACTGTAGTAATTTCAGTCATAGTTGTTTACTGTGCGCGTGAAATTAGCAGCCGTTCTTTGCGTGTTGTGAAAAGTCATAAACGGTTTGCAATATTTTTGTGTGATATCATTACATATTGGGATTTAGGGCTGAAATGAGCAGCCGAATTTTTGTAAATTATTTTAGTTTATTCGAGAAAGTTCTTCTTTTATTAATATATATGAGTTTCAGTAACGTGTTTAGTGCTGATTGGTTGCGTTGAATGATTTTCTTGGATTATTGCTAGGAGAGCACGTGGATACATTGTCTTGCATTGTCAGTTGTAGAGACACACAGTTTATCGTAGGTACGAGGCCCGTATAGGGTGTTCATTGTGAGAGACACAGCGTAACAGTGGTGTACGTAGTGTGAGGAACTTTGTGTCGCCAGTGTGGACATTTGCAGAAGAGACTTTGTATCAGTGTTGGTGCATTTGGAAATGCATTGTGGGGAGATCGTATCGCTGAATTAAATTATTGTTGGAACTGTTACTCCAGTAATGTATTGTCTTCATCCTTAAGCCACGTGTGACGGGTTGCAGCTGAATGAGGTTTATTTAAAAGAACCTTACGTGTGTGTGCGTCTGGTGTGTTTATCATACTACGACTACGACCCTACCACGTAACAGGTACGATTATGTCAATTGTGACCTCTATGCCCTAGGTGTGATAATCAGACAGTGTTCTGCACCACTTTTTTTAGGAGTAATTTGTAAAACAGGTACCATAACTTTAATTTTTCTATTACGAAGAAACTATATTCTCATTAATACCCGCATTATTCTTCATAAATAGTATTTGCATAAGCCTGCTGTTTGTCCCGGCCTTGGGATAGGATTAGGTCAAATTCTGACCTGTAAGCCCTAGGCGTGAAAGTCAGCAAGACAATTGCAAAGTTGATTCTCTGATACGTCAAATGTTAGTACTGCGATGAGTGACGTATAACATCGAGTCCGCCGTGAGATGGCCTTAGTTGCCGCTCGGCGTTAAACCCAAATAACTAACTATAACATCGAGTCGTCACTATGAACGCAGCATCGTGGGACTAATGATGCCATGACGTGAAGCTTGGAGTGACGTAATTTCGCTGCTTGTGCTATTCTTCTTCTTCAGAATAGCTATGCTACACCAGGCGACGGATCTTACGAATGGCGGGAATCGCCGTGTGTCCGTCTCTATTTCTGTGTGCCAGTGTGTGTAGATCAGAGGGTGGGTTAGAGTAGAAGGAGATGGATTCCTGTCGCTACACGAACCCACAGAGCGTATTAATGACGGGAAGCGCTGTGTGTCCGTCTTTATTTGTGTGCTCTGACGTCCGTGTTGATCAGAGGTTGGCTTAGAGAAGAGGGAAATGGATCAGCATAATAAACCTAAAAATATGAACAACCCTGAATGTTCCTAAAAGACAAACGCATCTCAGCTCCAAACAATACAGTAGAATTTGGGATAAAGTCCGCATCTTGTTTTTTTTTTAATGTATAATGTATATTGGTATTGTGGTGCCGGTGAAAATTACAGCGCTTGATTGCGCTGCTAATGAAATGAAACCACTCTGAAAATGTATATTAAAATGATACAGATGGCATCGACATGTAACATGATACATGTATACACGATTTATATCTAACACATGGACAAAGTCCTTCTCTCAGCGACTTAGAAGAAAATATCTGATGGAATGGTGCTCATGTATATATTTTGCCAGTTTGGGAAAGTGATAGAACGACGAGTATGCGTTTGTTATCATCATGATGATAGTGATTATGATGATGATGATGACGATGACTATAATGTTATTGTGTGTGTGTGTGTGTGTGTGTGTGTGTGTGTGTGTGTGTGTGTGTGTGTGTGTGTGTGTGTGTGTGTGTGTGTGTGTGTGTGTTAAACAGGTACAGCAGAAACAGATCAAAGTGAGGGACTATTTCTCAGCACCGAGATTCACAAGTCGGCCATTTGCCTGATGGAAAGAAAGGGAGCTGTGGTGATTGTAGGTCAACATCAGGAGATCAGGTCTTCACTCGGTCACAGTCTGGTCAGTCACTATGTTCGCCAGGGTTTTGAACCACATGCTGTCCACAATCTGGATGACTGGGAAAGGTTCCGTAATTCCAACAGAAGACAGATCATACTCTTACAGGACATATTTGGTGATGAACAGCTTAGTACGGACACTTTAGAGCAATGGTTCCGAATACTCAGCAATATGGAAGACATTATTTGTACAAAATGCCTTCTGGTTATAACTATTTCCTGGTCAGTGAAAGAGGAACTTAACAGAACACAAGGAGCAAGATTTCTGGCCAGCGTGCTTGCTTCTGCTGTAGATTCAGACACAACTAAGCAAATGGCTGCCGGCAAGAAAGAAGTTACGCCCAAGAAAAAGACGCGGAGAGTTTCTGAAAATGTTCCCATTGATATTAACGAGTCATTGGCAGATCAGAGCAATCACACCTTCAATGCACTGCACATTGCATGCAGGCAGGGCTACACTGTAATAGTGCGCGCATTACTGGACTTAGATGAGCCAGGTCTGAGGGAAGTGAGTCTGGGTGACAGACTGGAAATTGGTGTTATGTTCCTCCGAGCTGTTAAGTTGAACCGTGAAGAGCTTGTTCGGAAGTTACTGAAAGTAGGCGTAGACGTCGAGATACACGACGACGCAAAGCGCACAGCTCTCCACTGGGCGTGCATTGAGCACCACCACAACATGGTCGACATCCTGATCCAGCACTCCAGCCCTGTGGATTGTCCGGACCGGCGAGGGAGGACGCCACTGCACTACGTCTGTGTGAATGGTGACATCAAAACGGCTCAACTGTTGATGGACAAGTCGCCTACGGCTGCAGGCTTTGACGAAGATGGGTACAGACCCATTCACCTTGCCAGCAGACACAACCAGGCTGACATGGTCCGCTACTTGGTGAAGAACGGCACAGATGTTGACACGAGGACCGTGGACAGTCGCACCCCTCTTCACGTCGCCTGTACAGAAGGCAGTGTCGACACGATCACTGCACTGATTGATATGGGCGCTACAGTTAACGCTGTGGATGATGCAGGCGGTTCCCCTCTGCACCTTGCTTGCTACAACGGTAACTTGCCTGCTGTCAATGCTTTGCTGCAAGCTGTACAGACTGGAGCAAAGCCTGGTCAAGAAGCAATTAAACCGGTGCTTGATGCAGCTGACCGGGAGGGACAGTCGCCAATGCACAAAGCAGTACAGGACAACCACCACGCTATTCTGGAACTTCTAATGCAGCACAAGGCCGATCCTGATCTCCAGAACAATCAGGGACAGTCCCCGCTTCACCTCGCCTGCTCGCTGGGTCACGTGGAGTCCGTGGCGTCGCTTCTACAGCGCGGTGCGAACGCTGTGCTTTTTGACCAGGACAAGAACACGCCTCTTCATCTGGCCTGCAGCAGAGGACGATCCGACCTCGTTCACACTCTGCTGTTCAAGCGCGTTGTGTTGGAGTCCAGAGAGGGCGAGACTGACGGTTCGACACATTACTTCTGCAACAGAGATGTCACCCCTGCGGTGATAAACAAAGATGGCGAGACCCCGTTGCATGTGGCATGCCGCACAGGGTACATTGTTATTGTCTGGCATTTGCTTGAGTGCTTCGCCAGAATTTTATACTGGGATAAAAACAAAAACACGCCTTTGCATCTGGCATGTGAAAATGGCCACACCGTCATTACTCGAAGTTTACTGCAAATTTTAGATGATGAATCTTTAGAGAACGAGAAGAATCGCTGTGGGTGGACCCCTTTGCACAGTGCAAGCTACTACGGGCATGCTGGGGTGGTGGAAGCTTTGCTGCAAAGTAAGTTTTCTAATCCAGGTGGCAACACCGACCTACAAAAAAGGACGCCGCTGTACCTGGCTTGCCAACAGGGCCATGAAGCAGTAGTGGAGAAACTCCTAAAGGCCGACGTCTCTGTCCTGAAAGTTGTGTCAGGGGAGGATACTCCTCTACATGCCGCCTGCAGAGGAGGTAACGTGGGAGTCGTGCAAACACTTCTGAAGGAGATGCGCCAGGAGAACGTTGGCCTTGACATTGTTGCACACTCAGCGCGCACGGCTCTTCACGAAGCCAGTTATTACGGACACACCAGTATCGTCAGGCTGCTGCTAGAAAACGGCGCCTCACTGGACAAAGCTGCTGGTGAAAGTGAACTGCACGCGCATATGAACAGCTCTTCATTTGCTAGTGCCGTGTGGATTAGGATCCCCGAGTCTGTAGGAAGAGGTTTAAGATCACTAACTGACGAGGGTATGACTGCTTTGCACTTTGCTGCTTGCAACGGTCATGAAGACATCGCAGCTCTCCTTCTTCAGCACGGAGCATCAGTGGACGCATTGTGCTCGAGCGGAAGAACGCCATTACATTTGGCGTCTTATTGTGGACACCTTCGCATCGGTAAACTGCTGCTGGAGAACAAGGCAGAGCCCAACGTTAAGGACGGTACGCTGTTGACGCCTCTACATATAGCCTGCGAGAAGGGATTTAATGGTATCGTAGAGATGCTGCTGCACTTCAAAGCGGAAATCAATGTAGTCGAGAAATCCTTAATGACACCTCTTTTTGTGGCGTGCGTATGCAACCGCACAGAACTCATCAACACTCTTATCTTGCATGAAGCGAATGTAAACGCTCGTTCAGATGGTGGGTACGCACCATTACACATGGCATGTCGATCAGGAAACAAATCCGCCGTTGATCTACTTCTCCATCACAAGGCTGAAATTGACGTGATAACTGATGGCAAGGAGACCCCGTTACATGTCGCGGCTTCGGTGGGGAACACGGATGTGGTCAGACTGCTTCTCAAACGTGGCGCATGTGCTCGGTTAAGCCGGGGCTCTGGGGATACGGCTCTTCACATCGCGTGCATGCAAGGGCACTCGGAAATCGTGGCTGTTTTACTGGACAATGACAGCTCGGTGGTTGACATAAAAAATGGAGAGGGTGTTACAGCTCTTCATATTGCCACATCGAAACGGCAGAACATTATTATCCAGACACTGCTAGAGAACCATGCTGACGTCAACTCAATACTTAACCGAAATTTGACTGCACTTCTAGTCGCATGTGAGATGGGTTTTCGTGACACCGCTGAATGTCTCATGCGATGGGGAGCAGACAAAAACGTCGTCACGGTTGAGGGCGTCACGATACTCCACATAGCGTCACAGAACGGTCACGACGATGTAGTCAAGTCGATATTGGATCAGTTTGAAGATGTTCCTGCTATAAATGCAACAGAGAAAGGAGCTGGGATACAACTTTTTGTTACACCTTGTGAGAGAGTCCCCGGATTGAACTATTCTACAGGTCATTCTTCAGAGCTCATCTCTTTTGTCAACGCCACAGAGAAGAATGGTCGAATTGCACTCCATTATGCCTGCCAAAACGGGCACATCAAGGTGGTGGACATGCTTCTGAAACACGGGTCTCTTCTTGATGCAAAAGACCACACTGGAGTTACGCCGCTATTGCTCGCAAGTGAGACTGGCCAGACAGCTGTGCTGGACTTCCTGATAGGACTCGGCGCACAGATAGACACAGTTGGGAAGTTGACACCCGTGTATATGGCTTCACAGAACGGTCACACTGAAGTTGTAAAGAGGCTTCTTGAATGTGGTGCAGATTTTCGGCGCGTGTGTGCCGTCGATAAATGTACAGCACTTCTTATTAGCAGCCAGAAGGGACACTGCGATATTGTTAATCTCCTGCTTAAGTGCGGTGCCGACAAGCACATCAATCTCACAAGCTCACGCGGTTTCACAGCATTACACGTTGCTTGTCTGCGTGGCTATAGAGACATAATTTACTGTCTCCTGCAACACGGTGCAGACGTTAATACAAGATCACTGGACGGTATGGCCGCTCTGCACTTTGCCTCAGCGTCTGGTCAGATAGACATCATCGACACTCTGCTGAAAACAGGCCTGACTGTACTTGACAAAGACAGCAATGGGCGCCTCCCGCTTCATGTGGCCAGCTACTATGGTCAGCAGTCAGCTGCCCAGTTTCTCTGCCAACACGGTTCTCCCGCGGATCCCGCAGACAATAATGGATGGACCCCACTCCTCGCGGCGTCTTGCAATGGTCACCAGGACGTCGTGCGTTTCTTGCTTGGCGTCGGCGCGGATAAGAGCGCCAGGATGTCAGATGGCTTCACGTCTCTTCAGGTCGCGTGTTGTAACGGCCACGTGGACGTCGTCAGGCTGTTACTGGAGCACGGAGACAACGCCCACATTGTTTGCCAGAATGGCAACACTCTCCTGCATCTCGTCTGTTTGCGGGAGTTCATCAAAATACCAAACACTCCACTGAAGGGATACTGTATCGGGAACCACAAAGGAATGCTCGAGGATCTGATCAGAAGGGGGTGCAGCGCAACTGCAAAGAACAGAGACGGCAAGACACCCGCCCAGTGCAGGTCGGAAAAGCTCCAGTGGAACCTCACGGGGGATAACCGAGCACAACGATGTATTCTGCAATAATAGAACACATGACAGAAACACCGCACTGCTCATGACTGTGTTGACACTTCGTACAGCGGTCTTGAACATCGCACAGCCTATCGTTCTGTACGCCGTACTTCTAATGCAAATTTGTCTGACAAACCCAAGCCTTAATTATTTACTGGAACGTAAAATCTTTTATTGGAATGCAAAGACTGTCTGTATTTGTGATCACAGGCAACATATATATGCTTCATCAGCGATTGTATGCTCACCACAAAGTTAAATGAAATCGAATCTACGCGCGTACCAAACTCTGGCTCGACACCAATCTCCTTCAGCTCATAAAGTATCAAACACAGGCTACAGGGGTACTGTACCAGGGGCTACCAGGGGTTTTTTCGATTAGCTGATCAGAAGGTGGTGCAGATGCGCGAATGCTGTGAACAGGGAAGGCAAAACACCGGCTCAGTGTGGGTTGGCAAGACTGCTCAAAACCTGTATTACATACATCACTGTCCTGTGTGCAAGTATATTTTCTTATGTTCAACTTATGATCAACTGGGCAAACTCAGTTCGAGCAAAATGTGCATCGTCCTCTGACCTACTTTCTTTTTAACCGCGTCACTACCAGCGGTTCAAATTATGTTTCCCGGACCATCGCCAGTTCACTGCTCTCAGGCACATGGGCATAGGAAATGAGATCAGCAAGAAGCATCAATCGTCATAAGCCCCCGCAGTTGTGGGGCCTCATGAGGATCTATGTCTCTTGCATTTGGGATTTGTTCGCTGTTCGCCAGCATCGAATGGGTCATGTTACGTGGTTGATCGTGGTCGTTGTATGATATCACACAAGACGGCACGCACGTAAGGTTCTTTTAAAGAAACTTCATTCAGCTGCAACCCGTCACACGTGGCTTAAGGTTGTAGACAATACTGGAGTAACAGTACCAACAATATTTTATTACAGCGATGCGATCTCCATGAAATGCGTTCACAAATGCACCAACACTGATACAATGTCTTCTCTGCAAAATGTCCACACTTTGACACAATGCGTCTCTCATACAATGTACATCACCATTCACTGCATAACTCCGTCACTGACAATGAAGCACGATATCTTGCGTAGCGCTCTCTCAATGTCAATACACTGCAATTATACAACTGAACAATGTACCGACGCTGTTACGTCGCAATTTTACAACTGAACAATGTACACACGTGCTTCCTAGCACGATCCTTCAATAGTGAAATGCTTTCCAGAATAATCGAGGAAATTCGTACAACACAACCAGTCAAAACAAAATACGTAGCTAAAACTACTAAAAATTAATGAGAAACATTACACTAGAATAATCCACACTAATCTGGCTGCTATTTCCAGCTGGCTGCTATGTTGGGAAATCCCCGCGCGTTACGACGTCACACAAACGTAAGTCAGACAGGTCACGACCTTGCCTGCGTCCTCTGGAAAGTACACGACTGGGGCACAATACTGACCGCTAAACTTCACGCGCACAGTAAACAGTGGTGAATACTCGAGCGGTTTCCAGACTCTTCGGGACTCAACTCCCTGTGTCAAAAGATAATCAATTCCGCACTACGCGTGAACGAAAGTGAAACTTACTGAAAAGGTACGTGATTCGTAATCATGATAGCTCAAATAAATATCGGATCGTTTCCTACGATTAATGCATGCACGCTCTCACAGAACAACACAACCACAATTGTAACATTACCCCCCCCCCCCTTTTTTAGAACGAAATTTCACAAAATTTCTTCTTAAATCAAAAAAATACGGTTGTGGCTGTGTTAACCTACACAGAACCCTAAACAAATACAATTTCACATCAAAATCAAATCACATTAACTACTTTAAAATAATTAACTCACAGTTCCTTTAAAATGTTCCGAATGAAGATATGTTCCTTTAAACTGTCCTGAGCGCAGACATGTCCCTTTAAATTCTCATGGACATCGAAATGTTTCTTTAGACTGTTCTGTACACAGAAATGTTCATTTAAATTGCTCTGCTCAGGTAATCCGCTCCAAAGTTATGCGAACTCTTAATTAGACTAAAATAAATGTCAAAGTTCACTTCTGGAACATTGTCAAATCATGGGGTACAGTTCACAGTTCACACAGTTCAAAGGTTACTGGTCCTGGGTCAAACACTGTCGGCTTACGGAATGTATGATAGTCCAAACACACCAAATTAGATTTTTCCGGTTTCTTCGCGATGACCACTGGCGATCTGGAATCCATGATGACTCCCAAGTCCGCCGTCTCCCCAAAATTCTCCCTCAGTCTTTCTCTCGTGTTGCGAAGCATACGACATGGCTCGTCTCGATCTGGTTCGTTCGATGTCGGACCAAACTCACGCTGGACACTGTCCGCAGTCGGGCACAAATTGATGCACGAAAACTGTAGATTGGACTCTCAGCGTCTCCTGTTTATCTCTCTCCTTATTCTCCTCCTGCAGCTCCGGTATCTCCTGTCTCAGAGGAGCCCTGTCTCGCTCATGTCCCTCGTTCACTTGGCTTTTCGGCGATCTTATCTGATCATTGTGGCGGCGCTCGGCATCGTGCTTCCGACTGTTCAACTCCTTTTGCTGAAGATGGTCGATGGCTGCTCGCTGTTCAACTTCCAGCCTATCTAGCTTGCGCGTCACGGTCATGTCCCCCTGGTTCTGCTATCGCTCCAGCGTCTTGCGCTTCTCATTATCCGACTTGTCTCTATTTACCGTTACTGTTTGTATGTTGTCAGCCACTTTTAGAGTGATGGTATGGTGGCTCTTCTCTTCCTGACCTCTCGTAGTAACGGCACGGGTTTCAGGTCTCCACTCCGGATCTGGATCGTCTGCGTTTCTTGCACCATCAATGTTTCCGATGATAAGGTCGTAGACTGGTGTTTTCACGCAGAACGCCTTCACCTCTCCTATCAGGTACGGGGTGTTGACACTGACCTTTGCAAGGGGGATAATTCTTACAGTTCCATCGGCCAAAATGAGGGTCGTCCACTCCTGTAGCTTCTGGTCTTCAGCTACTAAGGCCTCTCTCTTCAATGACGCCGCTACAACCGGTGTCTCTCAGCACTCTCACTGGTGTGTTTCCGACGAATCCTGACACCACCGGCATGTTCGGCATTTCATTCTCAGGCAGCGCGATGTTTGAGACTGGTAAGAATGTAGAGCCCCATCTCCGACTGGAATGCGTCCATTCTTTTTGAAAGATTCAGTCAGCTCCGGTGTCGCCCGCCTGTCTCTAGCTTCACAGTCACTGGATGACGTCACATCATTGGCTAGTACAGCGGCGGCTCTGTGTTGAGATGTGGTACTGCTTCTGCCTGCTATCCCGCGATGTTGGTTGAATCTTCTGGTGTTATCCCCTCGGGGAACATCTTTAGAAGGACACCGTATCGCCTTGTGACTTTCTTTCCACAAATAAAACACGTCAGGCTCTCCATCGGCAGGTGTTTTGGGATGTCTCTGACGTCGTTGATTTCTTCTGCTGGTGCAGACACATGCTGCGACTTACTGGACCAGAATTTCATGTTGTAGGCGTCAAGGTATCTGAGCGAAGTCTGCCAGGGCCTTCAGGGACTGGTCTTTTTGCTCCCTGAGTCGGGCGGCCAGGTCCTTTGAACACGCGTTGAGGACTTGCTCTTTGATGATGAGGTCACACAGGTCCTGGTACTCTTTGTTTAAACCAGCCAGCTCTATCCATTTTTCCAGATAGCTTCTGATTCTTTCAATGAAGAGGCCGGGTGTTTCTCCTTCTTCAGGCTTGCAGTTCCGAAATCGTCGCCTGTAACCCTCATCAGTGAAGTCGTACTGTCTCAGCAGGGTGGCTTTCAACTGCGTATAATCTTCGGCTTCTTCTCTTGGCAAGCGGGTGTAAAATTCAAGCGCTTTGCCAGTTAGAAGTGCGCTCAGTTTGATAGCCCAAGTCTCTTGTTTCCAGTTATTGCTGCTTGCGAAGCGCTCGAATCGCTCTAGGTAAGCGTCCATCTTAATCTGAATTTTCAACGAAAGGTGGAAGTTTTGGCGCACGGGCTGTTTGCTCTTTGCTGGCTAATGCTGTTGCTTCATTTACTCTCTGGCTCTGTGCCTCTATTTCCATCTTCTTCAGATGAATTTTGTGTTGTCGCTACCTCTCCGCTCTCTTCTCGCTGTTTCTCTGCCTCTTCTCGCTCCTCTTCTCGTTGTTACTCTGCCTCTCTTCGCTGTTTCTCTGCTTCTTCTGCTTGGATTTCAAGTTTCCTGATTTCACGTTTTTTAGCTCTTTCTTCTCTCTCCAATCTCTCCCTTTCTTCTCTCTCTTCTTCTTCTTTCTCCTCTCTCTCCAGCCTCTCCTTTTCTTCTCTCTCTCGTTTCTTTTCTTCTCTCTCCAGTCTCTCCTTCTCTCTATCTAATCTCTCCTTCTCTCTCTCCTCTACAAACTCGAAGAGTTGAGCTCCTTCGAGTCCACATTCCTTTCCAATTTTCAGGAATGTCTCCATCTCCGATGTCGCCATCTCTGCTTTTCACTGCTGGCTGTTTTCTCCTGCTACCCTTTCCACTGAGCCAACTGAAGAAGTCCCGTCGGAGGTGCCAAAATGTTACGTGGTTGATCATGGTCGTAGTATGATATCACATCAGACGGCACGCACGTAAGGTTCTTTTAAAGAAACTTCATTCAGCTGCAACCCGTCACACGTGGCTTAAGGTTGTAGACAATACTGGAGTAACAGTTCCAACAATATTTTATTACAGCGATGCGATCTCCACGAAATGCGTTCACAAATGCATCAACACTGATACAATGTCTTCTCTGCAAAATGTCCACACTTTGACACAATGCGTCTCTCATACAATGTGCATCACCATTCACTGCATAACTCCGTCACTGACAATGAAGCACGATATCTTGCGTAGCGCTCTCTCAATGTCAATACACTGCAATTATACAACTGAACAATGTATCGACGCTGTTACATTGCAATTTTACAACTGAACAATGTACACACGTGCTTCCTAGCACGATCCTTTTATAGTGAAATGTTTCCAGAATAACCGAGGAAATTCGTACAACACAACCAATCAAAACAAAATACGTAACTAAAACTACTAAATATTAATGAGAAACATTACACTAGAAATAGTCCACACTAATCTGGCTGCTATTTCCAGCCCCTATGTTGGGAAATCCCCGCGCGTTACGACGTCACACAACAGTAGGCCAGACAGGTCACGACCTTGCCTGCGTCCTCTGGAAAGTACACGACTGGGGCACAATACTGACCGCTAAACTTCACGCGCACAGTAAACAGTGGTGAATACTCGAGCGGTTTCCAGACTTTTCGGGACTCAACTCCCTGTGTCAAAAGATAATCAATTCCGCACTACGCGTGAACGAAAGTGAAACTTACTGAAAAGGTACGTGATTCGTAATCATGATAGTTCAAATAAATATCGGATCATTTCCTACGATTAATGCACGCACGCTCTCACAGAACAACACAACCACAATCGTAACAGGACAAAACTCACATTTTCGTCCGTTTTGCTGAAGAAAAATGCTAAATGCAACCCTGTTGGACGAAATTCCTGATGAGTGGCCAGAATGCCGGGAAAATATCGGTGTGTAACGTAAGACAGTTGGAGCAAGCGTGGCTCAAACCCACGTCGGACGAGTCATTCCGCAAATATCTGACCAAAACTGAAACCTTGAAAGCTCAGTATTGCGTTGCTCTGTGTTTTATGCGTGACACTCACCTTGGTGGTTTGGTGGATAACAAATGTTTGATGGGAAAAAAAACAGAGCCATTGACGCAAAAACGTTTACTGTATGATGTAAAAATATTCATTGTAGGATCGGTGTTATAAACGTGATGTCAGAAAGAAAATGTCATAGAAGTGACGTCGTTTTGTGTTTCGATTGTACAGCTCCTTGTATGAGGCCACAGCCCAAACATGACTTTGTACTATAAAAACCCTGAAGGGTTTACTGAGAAATACGATTTTCATGTAAGACACGAATGAATAAACCATTACTGTGACACATCCGATTGATTTCCACTAGATATTTTTAGTGCATGTATCAGCGTATAGTGTTGAGAAACTTGGAGAAACATGAACAGTGCACGGTCTGTTCTCCGCTCGCGGTGACAACAACACGTAATGTTTTGAAATGATTACAGCGTTAGATTCCTTTCGTAAGTAGCTTTGAATTTAGCGGTGTCACAAAGTTAGCATTCTCACCAATGATCGAGCTATGCTTATGTTCACGAAAATGCGTCGGTCTCTATAGATATAAGCAGCTGATGGGAAATCGTAATCCGCTCCCTGCCAGCATCTAGAAATTCGGTTTCTTTAAATTGTATCTGTTTAACCATCTTAGTTTCTGGTTAACTCCTTCTATCCCAAACATACAAAGAATGCATGGTGCCAGCAAGAGTCAAGTTCAAGTTCAAGTTAGAGTTATACTGACATAGATCTTTAAGGGCTCCCACAGGAGGTATCGATCCACATGAGCCCCCGCATATGCGGGGGCTCATGAGGATCTTTTCCTCTTGCTTGTGGGTGTTGTGCGTCGTGTACCAGCAGTGAAATAGTAACAACTATGCAGTGTTTCGCATACCGCGCCTGTGCCCATGTTATTGACTCAGCAGTGTGCTACTGCTTACGTAAGTATAGTGACCAAGCAGAGTGTTATTGTGCATGTACTCTGTCCAAACCTAGTGCAAATATCCACGTAAACCTGACACCGCCCCCCCCCCTCCCCCACCCCCCACTGCCCCTCCCCACACACACAAACAGTTATGACGAGAAAGCATGCTTAACGTTATTCTCCCCAGGTTCAAGCATCTCAACACAGTCGGAAAACTGCCTGCAACAGATATTGCTGACAGTATTATGTATGGGTCCTTTGTGTACTAACTTAGAGCTTTATAATGTAAATACAATGCCAAATGTCGAAATTCATCGTTTGGTGGGTGTGTTGTTTTTGTACCCGAGAGCGCAAATTATCGTCTGCATCGGCCTCGTTCTGAATTTGTGCATATTTACAGCCTACGTCACAAGGCAAAACCCAGTCAATACTGCAGATAACGGAGGTCATCGTTGTGGGTACACACGTGTCAGTGTAGACATGTACTGATGTTCTCCGGCATCCCTTTGACATAATTTTCCATGAGAATGTAAAATAAACCCGGCTTCCATATTCGTTATTCTGTCAAACTCAATGCGGGTTCCGCTTGACCAGCTCTCGCTACCCTTAACGGGTAATCGTGCTGGGGGCGTGGCTTCTTCGACTCGGTCTCCGCGCCAAGGGATTGAGACAGCGTCACGAAACAGAACAGTGATATTTATACCCACTTTCTGCATTGCAATTTCACATCTCACACATCGAAGTCTACGTAACTGAAAGCATCTCTGGAAACGACAAATGCACCATCGCAGCAGAAACACTACCTCTGTGTATCGAGTGAATGAGAGCCCGCACAGACAAAAACGTGTCACGACCATCGATGTCGGCAGTGCCGCAATTTTGACACACAGGCCGTAGTTTTCAGATCCTTGCTACATAAAAATCTGATGAACTAGCTCGTAACTTTATGATAAAACAGGTTTAAAATCTTGCAAAATCAGTAAGAGAAAAATTCTACTGAAGATCATGAATTTTGAATGTCACTAGCGCTCGCGGAACTACAGGAAGATCGACAAAGACCGTAGCCGGATTACTTACTGATTCACATAGCAAGAAAGCGACAAATTCCGGATGGGCGGTCAAGCCAAGAACTATATTCCCTTGTCCGATGTCAATTCTACTTAGGGGTATTTTGTCTCTCTTTCTCTTTGTTCTCTTCAACTCCGAGTCTGTCATTGTCGGCCGGCGCGATTCGACTGATACTTTCTTTTTCAGTTTCTTCGGCTGATTCATACGTCATCTTGTCTCTGATTGGTTATAATTATGCAGATGACCTAAGGTCGTATAGAATAGTGATGACGTCAGCTACCTGGTCGTCTATCAAAAACAATCTTTTGACTAGGTATAGTCACAAGATTCCGGTGGCCTCTTTTGCTTTGAACGGACGAAAGAAAGCATTTGGTGGGACAATAGGGTGGTCACTGTCTAAGTGGGTATGTATACTGAAGCCCAGCAAAAGCTTTTTGCGAACCGAAGCATTAAAAACGGTCGGTCGTGCCCTTTTAAAGCCAAATTCTGTGTACAGATCTCTGTGATTAATGTGATTTCTCTGTACAACATATGTCTCTTGGTATGCATTGTA
Organism: Semisulcospira habei; assembly: GCA_036245525.1. Taxonomy (NCBI): domain Eukaryota; kingdom Metazoa; phylum Mollusca; class Gastropoda; family Semisulcospiridae; genus Semisulcospira; species Semisulcospira habei. The sequence continues at coordinate 25,506,872 of BTPG01000002.1, read as the reverse complement.
ACTGAGGAGACCTGATATCATTTTACATAGAGTGACGAGCAAATGAAATGCGACATTTTTGGGGAATCATCGGAAACGGTGAAGTGTTTCCGATGATTCCAAAAATGTCGCATTTCATTTGCTCGTCAGTATAGATATCGTGAATGTTATAAAGTACATGCAGTTCTGCAGAGTGAGCGTTGGAAGTAAGTCTGTTTATTTGAGAAAGGTCCATGTTTGTGAAAATCGAGCTTTTCGTTATAATGCAATGAAAACGTCGCTTTTTAAGGAAATGGACTTACTGTCTTCAGCATGTGCAGAACCAAATGACTGCAAATTTTCTTTTCTTTTTGGTGTTGTTGGTTGGTTTGTTTGGGTTTTTTTGTGGCGGTGTTGTTTGATTTGTTTCGGTGGTAAAGTTTGAATTTTCTTTTTCATTTTTGTTGTTGTTGTTTTTGTTTTTGTTTTTTGTTGTTGCTGTTTTTTGTTGGTTTTTTGTTGTTGTTGTTTTTTTGGTTTGTTTTTTTGGGTGGCCGTGTTGATTGATCTTGTATATTCTTCGGTGGCGGCGTTGTTTGTTTTTTGCCTATTTTGGTGGTAGTGTTGTTTGATTTTTTGGTTTGTTTTTGGTGGGAGGGGGGGTATTTATTTATTTATTTATTTATTTATTTATTTTTGGGTAGTGCTGTTTGATTTTTTCTCCATTTTTTTGGGTGGTGTTGATTGCTTTTTTAAAAATATTCTTTCGGTGCTGGTGTTGTTTGATTTTTTGTTGGTTGTGGTGCTGGTGTTTGATTTTATGTGGGTACCAGAAATGATGTGTTAATGTGTTTTGCCCTCAGACTCTTTTGTTGTTGTTCTTGTTCTTTGGCTTGTTGTTGTTGGGGTTGTTGTTGAGTTTTTTTAATACCTTTCGGCTTAATCCCTTAACTGCAGGGGCAAAGGCGAACGCTGCACAAGAGACATAAAACCTCATGAGCCCCCGCAGTCGCGGGGGCTCATGAGGTTTTTATGTCTCTTGTCAGTCCTGAGTTCTCTGTGCCTATTCTTGGTCCCATTTACAGTCGCGGAGGCTCATGGAGTTTTTATGTCTCTTGTCAGTCCTGTGTTCTCTGTGCCTATATTTGGTCCCATTTACAGTCGCGTTGGCTCATAGAGTGTTTATGTTTCTTGTCAGTCCTGTGTTCTCTGTGCCTATTCTTGGTCCCATTTACAGTCGCAGGGGCTCATGAGGGTTTATGTCTCTTGTCGGTCCTGAGTTCTCTGTGCCTATTCTTGGTCCCATTTACAGTCGCGGGGGCTCATGGAGTTTTTATGTTTCTTGTCAGTCCTGTGTTCTCTTCGCCTATTCTTGGTCCCATTTACAGTCGCGTTGGCTCATGGAGTCAATATGCCTCTTGTCAGTTCTGTGTTCTCTGTGCCTATTCTTGGTCCCATTTACAGTCGCGTTGGCTCATGGAGTCTTTATGTCTCTTGTCAGTCCTGTGTTCTCTGTGCCTATTCTTTGTCCCATTTACAGTCGCGGAGGCTCATGGAGTCTTTATGTCTCTTGTCAGTCCTGTGTTCTCTGTGCCTATTCTTGGTCCCATTTACAGTCGCAGGGGCTCATGAGGTTTTATGTCTCTTGTCGGTTCTGAGTTCTCTGTGCCTATTCTTGGTCCCATTTACAGTCGCGGGGGCTCATGGAGTTTTTATGTTTCTTGTCAGTCCTGTGTTCTCTGTGCCTATTCATGGTCCCATTTACAGTCGCGTTGGCTCATGGAGTCTTTATGTCTCTTGTCAGTCCTGTGTTCTCTGTGCCTATTCTTGGTCCCATTTACAGTCGCGTTGGCTCATGGAGTCTTTATGTCTCTTGTCAGTCCTGTGTTCTCTGTGCCTATTCTTGGTCCCATTTACAGTCGCGTTGGCTCATGGAGTCTTTATGTCTCTTGTCAGTCCTGTGTTTTCTGTGACTATTCTTTGTCCCATTTACAGCCGCAGGGGCTCATGAGGTTTTATGTCTCTTGTCGGTCCTGAGTTCTCTGTGCCTATTCTTGGTCCCATTTACAGTCGCGGGGGCTCATGGAGTTTTTATGTTTCTTGTCAGTCCTGTGTTCTCTGTGCCTATTCTTTGTCCCATTTACAGTCGCGTTGGCTCATGGAGTCTTTATGTCTCTTGTCAGTCCTGTGTTCTCTGTGCCTATTCTTAGTCCCATTTACAGTCGCGTTGGCTCATGGAGTCTTTATGTCTCTTGTCAGTCCTGTGTTCTCTGTGCCTATTCTTGGTCCCATTTACAGTCGCGTTGGCTCATGGAGTCTTTATGTCTCTTGTCAGTCCTGTGTTCTCTGTGCCTATTCTTGGTCCCATTTACAGTCGCGGGGGCTCATGAGGTTTTATGTCTCTTGTCGGTCATGTGTTCTCTGTGCCCATTTTCATCTGATTTTCTCCCGATTGTTCATCAGTGTGCAGTGGTTTCACACACACGATTCATGATCACTGGCTAAGGGGTTAAGCTCGTAACGTCCAGGAAGCAGACACTTGACCTGTCTTTTAACTGTTCTTGACTCTCCTCAAGTGTGCCACACATTTTTAAACGATTTGTTTTAATCAAACGCTGTATCTAACGCTGCCCCTAAATATTGACCGTTGTGTTTGTGCAGTTTTAGCTGGGCAGTTACTTGAGGATAAATCCTTTTCGCTGTCCGTAGTGGTTTTTGTCGGGGTGATTCCTGCGGTAATCACCTCGCCAAAAGGGCTACCGATAGCCAAAGGGTGAACGTCTCAGTCCAAAGGGTTAACGTCAAAATGGTTAACGTTGAAATGGTTAACGTCCAAAGGATTAACGTCCAAATGGTTAACGTTGAAATGGTTAACGTCCAAAGGGTTAACGTCCAAATGGTTCACGTTGAAATGGTTAACGTCCAAAGGGTTAACGTCCCAGTCCAAAGGGTTAACGTCCAAAGTTACGTCCAAATGGTTAACGTTGAAATGGTTAACGTCCAAAGGGTTAACGCCCCAGTCCAATGGGTTAACGTCCAAAGTTAACGTCCAAATGGTTAACGTCCAAAGAGTTAACGATCCAATCCAAAGGGTTAACGTCCAGGCAACAAAAGGAGACAATACACTATTCTTACTATTATTCATGCATGATTCTCATTTTATAAACCATACAAGATCTAGACTTGAAAAAAAAAATCATAATTATTGTCTGTCTCTCCCTTGACCCTTCATTCCCCTCCTCCCTCTTCTCAAATCCCATCTCCTACACCATCCCCCTCCCCCTCCCCCCACGACCACCCCATCCCATTCCTCCCCTTCCCTTCCCCCACCATCTCCACCTTATTCCTCCCCCCCCCCCCGCTCATCCCCCCTCCCCCCCCCCCCGAAATTTTTACCCGTACGTCCATAGCAGCGGCTAATTCGTTTTGTCTTTTGTACATAGTATTTTCCTTTAAGGGCTGATATTGTTTTAAACGCGATGTCAATATGTGCTGACCGGTTTTGTTGTAGCTTCTGTTGTTGTTAACCCTTTTCCTGTCGAGACAAATTTAACAACGTCAAACAGCAAGAGACATAGATCCTCCTGAGCCCCCGCATTCGCGGTGGCTCAGGAGGATCTATGCCTCTTACGGAGACCAATGTGTATCCATATTCCTTGGACCTTTGTGGCTGTTGATCGTTCAATGAAAAAAGATGTCAAGATTTCAGCAAAAACACGTCCCCCCCCCCCTCCCTCCCAAACCCTAATCCCCCCCCCCAACCCCGCCCCCCGCCCCCCCAAAAAAAAAGAAAAAAAGAAAGAAAAGTGCCCAGTGGCAGGGAAGGGGGTTAATATGCTAATTTGAGGATTCATTAAAAATGTTATTTTCTTACTGGCTTCAAAAATTGAGTGGTCAATATTTTTTATGATGGCTGATTTAAATTCATGGACATTTTAACTCCAGTGAGTGGGTAGGGAGGGGGAAGGGGGAGGGGGTGGGGGAGTTATTTTAAGACATGTACAAATTATCATGTCCTTCTTTGTCCATTCTGTTTTATTTTTGTTGATAATGTTAACCCCTTGGCCGTCGACAATAAGTCACATTATCCACCTGCAAGAGACATAAAACCTCACGAGCCCGCGCAGTTGCGGGGGCTCAAGACGACTGGGAGGGAATGTGGGCAGCGAAATTCCAGCGGGGTGTGTGAACCTCGCCTCCATATCCACTGCCCACTGCTAATATTTTAGGGAGGGGGGGGGGGGAGCAAGGGTTACACCCACCCTCCTCCGGTACAGAGGATCTATGCCTCTTGCGCTTGTTGCGCTCGGGCAATCAAGGTGGTTAATAGCGTTGGCCTGTTCAGTATCGTTCAAAATTTGAACCCGATCTGACCCAGCGGTTTCCAGTGTTTCAAGACCTGATTTCAGTGTCGAGAAAATGTGAACACCACCCATATGCAAGAGGTATAGATCTTCATGAGCCCCCGCAGGTGCGGGGGCTCATGAGAATCTATGCCTCTTGCTGACACCACTTTGAATCCATATTTCTGGGAAGTCTATAGTTTGTGGGTGTTGAGTTAGCGAAGATCGCAGAAACACAGTCTGCGTAACTTGCACTGAGCGGGTTAACTCATTCAACTCCGCCACACCATAGCAAGACATGGATCCAGCGTGATAGTTCAAGGGTTGTGCCAGAATAGCTTGGCGCCCATAGGCGCCAAGCTATTCTGACACAACCCTTGAACTATCACGCTCGATCTGTTTCCAGAAGTGTAATACAGTCTTCAGAGAGGCAGCTTCAAAATTTGCAGATTTCCGTCCTGGAGTAGAATGTGTTAAAGTTATCTATTGAATAAACCAACGTGAAATAGTTTCTTCACTTCGTTTCAGTTTTACTAACAACTTTGGTGTGTGTGTCGCTTTGACTGTGTGTAAGTGTGTGTGTGTGTGTGTGTGTGTGTGTGTGTGTGTGTGTGTGTGTGTGTGTGTGTGTGTGTGAATATGTGTGTGTGAGTGAGTGCGTGCATGCTTACGTCCGTGTGTGTGTGTGTGTGTGTGTGTGTGTGTGTGTGTGTGTGTGTGTGCGTGTGTGTGTGTCAGTGTGTGTGTGTGTGTGCGCGCGCGCACTTGTTTTTGCTTACTTAAAACCTATACCTACAGACGTACAGATACACTCACACACACGAGAGAGACAGAGATTGTGTGTCCACACCATGAAATTAGCAAGCAAAACTTTTTTTAATCTTTATTCGAAAGAATATAAAAATGTAACATAAAATAACATGCAGGTGACAGGATCCAGGTATCGCAGTCGAAGCATATTTTCACAGGAAACATTCTACTCACACATGTATATACTGCGGAGCAAAAGAAATGCGACACTTTTGGAATCGTCGGCAACACTTTAGTGTTTCCGATGATCCCCAAAATGTCGCATTTCTTTTACACCTTAGTATATATACACTTTCTTAAACTATTCACTCATTTACGATCGGCGCATCCTGAGCTTCCCTCGTGACCTAGGGCACGTGCTCATTATGAGTCTGTTGCGGTCATTCACGCATGTGCAACTTCAGACATACCTTTACTGGTCTGTGATTTTGGACCTTACGGCTTTGAGCCGTAAGGCCCAAAATCATAGACCAGCACACATAATAAGTCATTGGTAGCAGGATTTGCCTCACGAACCCTTGTAGTCCTTGTAACCATTGTATCCCTCAGGCCGAAGGTTTTATACAAGTGTTTGTGTATAAGCAAACCACTTCTTCTAAAAACCTATTTGTTTGTTGTCTTCTTTTTTTTAAATTTTCCCCCGCTATTTTCGTAAATGAAATCAATGTAAAACCAACATATATCATATGTATACACATTCTCAAACAATTCACTAATCTACGCTCGGCGCATCCTGAGTTTTGCTCGTGTCCTAGGCCACATACTCATTATGAGTCTGATGCTCTCATAAAAAAAAAACTACTGAATAGGAAAAATGCAAGTTCTTAATGCATAGTTTTATGGTATTAAAATACCTGACTTGCATACCTGTGTGTGATCGGCTGAATTTGAAAGGCCGGGACAATCGTCCACCAAATAAATATAATATTCTGACTTCTGACTTGTACGCATTATAGGTGACTTGCATTTACCCACGCAGTGTTGGGTGAGTCGCCATCTGCGTGACCCTGCATAATTCACTTGAACGTGAACAAAGAACAGGCAGTCGCGTTAATTCGC
>BTPG01000002.1:25474546-25500202 GCA_036245525.1 Semisulcospira habei | reverse complement strand
ATGATATGATAATCCACAGCATATTTACTTAGATCAAAAAATCAATTCACACACACACATGCAAGCGCGAACACACAAAAAGGCCATAAAAAATTCATCCAAATTTAAAATCTGCTTGTCTGATTTTAATAGTCAACAGATTTTACGACCACAGTTGTGAAAACAACTCACACAACTGATCTTTTGTGCTGTCATTTTTTTTTATATAAATTAAAAATTTCAGCTTACAAATTATAAATCAGATTCATATTTATTCATTGAAAGTACCTGGTTGCAGTGACATTCGTGCCCGTGAGGCGGCGCTTCTGGATGGCTCCCATCGAACCTCTGGGACGTGCTGGGGCAACGTGTAGTCAGCAACCACCCTTCATCACAAAGCGTCCCCCAGATGACTCAGTTCCTGCATTAAGAGTGGGAAGCGATCCCACAACATGTTCTCCGATTCATGGTGAACTCCACGCGTCAACGCTGCATTGAATGCCTGGCTGCAAACGGAGGGTACACTTCCTACTGACTGGACCAGTCTTGTGTGACTTTCAAATGAGGGGTGGGTGAGCATTCTAACGTACTGCTGTTGTTACAATTGCTTGATTTACTCAAAACTTAAATGAAATTGTTACTGAATAAATTAGCAAAGTACTGACTCAAAGTATTGTTACATTATTTGTGTGGTGTTGTCGGTGCGTCTGCGATAAAAAGTGGCCCTTACGTTTTGACCATAAGTATATATATATATATATAGAGGGTTTATTCAGACTTGGGTGGATTCCCGCCTGGATATATTCATGCTGGGTAGATGTATACTGGGTAGATACACGCTGGGTGGATTTATGCCTACATTTAATGAAGCTGATGTATTAACGCAGACTGTTGCTGACGATCATCTATAACTAATCAACTAAGAATCCACAATATTTGTCCCCTCTTTTTCAATATTTTAAAAATCTGTTTTTAATTTATGTACTTTATCGTTCAATAGTTCTATTTTTTGTTCGAAACATTCCACTTTCATTTCACAAGCGCTACACCGCTTACGGTTGTAGGTTGGTAGTACATTGCTTAAAGTCCCGACAGCAACAAGACTTTCACTGCTTGCTAAAAAAAACAACAACAACAACAACAGAATATTAAATTATGTCGCCAGCCGGTCTGATGCGCTAAATAAACCTAAGACAACTTAGCAAAACACATCCAATATCAAGAGCTACAGGCAGCGCAGACAGAGTTTAAAAATAGAAAATACAGGTGAATGAGTAGACAGAAACACATGCCCCAGAATAGAGGGGAAAACCCATCCTGTGGGGCTGACCAGGGTGACCCTAGGAACTAAAAATAGTTAACCCCACCCAAGTCCCCCAGGGCAGACCTGGGTGGGGGACTACTTGCGGAGAATAGCAACACGCTTAAAAGCATTGTCGCTAAAATTTTGAGACATGTTTTACAGTTCGCTTCTGCGAGTTGGTTTATAATCTAGGAATATCTAGACACGCATTGGATGTACCCTTACTGGCCAATCGCAGGTACCTCGCCTGTCTTAGCTTGTATCAAACACACAGGCATTCGCTCTGCACTGATCTGCACCATATTTTTGTCCATGTAACTTGATAAATATGTAACATATAATTGTTATTAAGTGCCTGTAATTAACTTGTCCGCAAGAATCCGGTCAGTTTGGTCTGCCTTTATGTGGTCAGTCCGTTGGCGTGCCAAGACACGATAAAAACACTAATGCTCGGGAAATTTTTTTACAGCCCTTTCCAAGCTAGGCTATTGAAAACACCCATTCAGTAAATACACTTAAGTTTTGAAAGCCAACCAGGCTGCACGCTTTTGAAAATCTAATAAAAACACTGTCCCCCACTAGGATAGGTTATTGAGAACACTAATTATGCACGGCACTTAATATAGAGGCTTTCAATTGCGTATCGCCAGCCAGTCTCGCGGGCACAAGCATTGCGAAAAAATAACTTTTATGTAACAGCGTCATTGAAGTATGTAAATGGACCTATATTTAGAGAGAGGAGATTTTGAATAGCTGGTGTATTTGCCACTGGGTTGACAGCCGATCTACCCAGTAAAGGTAGACATGCCCAGTAGAAACCCACCCAGTATTAGTACACTCAGGGTTGAATACTCACAACAGAGAAACTGAGGTGAAGTAGTGGCAGTGCCAACCTATACTGGGTTTATTCACACTTGGGTGGATTCCCGCTTGGATATATTCACGCTGGGTAGATATAAACTGGGTAGATACACGCTGGGTTGATATATGCCTGGCGGCCCGTAAAATCCGCTGCCTGTACAAAATTGCAATTTTCGCCTATCGGCATTTTGACGGATCTCTCCCGCCGCACCTTTCTGCTACGCTATCTGATTATCAGCCATCACGCACCCTCCCCTCGCGCTGGGACCATATGGCGTTGAGAGGGGTGCACCGAATGAAATAAGGTGCCGTGAACCAACATGGTCTAAGGGAAGTGACCCCGACAGAAAACCCCTGGTCCTCCTAGTAAGGGGGCTGGGCGTGGGGGTAGCTTCCCCACCCTGCAAAAATAGCTACAAAAACGCCGACGAAAAGACTAACAGTAATTCATTTCCTGGAGGAGGAAGGTTCTTCTACCAGAAGACTTATGACGTCCTGTGGTGAAAGCCGGAAGTCTTCGGAAGCCACAGGACCGAGCCGCCTCTCTCTATCCGGGGATACAACCATGGGCACATGGAACGTCAAGACCATGTACCAGAGCGGCAAGGCCGCCCAGATAGCAGCGGAAATGCAAAAGTACAAACTTTCCCTGCTAGGTATCAGTGAAGCCAGATGGACGCAGTCTGGCCAGAAAAGGCTGTTAAGTGGGGAGATGATTCTGTATTCAGGCCATGAAGAGGAGAATGCCCCCCATACAGAAGGCGTAGCATTCATGCTGTCACCAGTGGCACAGAGAGCGCTGATGGGCTGGGAACCTCTTGGGCCAAGAATTATCACAGCAGCCTTTAGAACCAAGAAAAAGCTCAAGCTGAACGTCATCCAGTGTTATGCGCCCACTAATAACAGTGACGAGAAAGAGAAACAAGAGTTCTATGACCGACTCCAGAGTGCCTTGGACAAATGTGCGGAGCGAGACATCACCATCGTCATGGGCGATTTTAATGCCAAAATAGGGGAGGACAACACCGGATACGAAGAGGTGATGGGGAGACAGGGACTAGGCTTGGAGATGAGTGAGAACGGGGAGAGGTTTGTAGACTTTTGTGCTCTAAACCGACTTGTCATTGGAGGCAGCATCTTCCCACACAGAAGAATACACAAAGCAACTTGGGTCTCACCTGACCATACAACAGAGAACCAAATAGACCATATCTGCATTAGCAAGAAATTTAGAAGATAAGATCCCTTCAAGATGTTCGAGTGAGGAGGGGAGCAGATGTCGCCTCAGACCACCATCTGCTTACCTTAAGAATGAAGCTCAAGCTAAAGAAAAGCCGCACAGAGACAACAAGAAGACAGCGCTATAATGTAGGCCTCCTGAGAGAAACTGGAGTTAGAGAAGAGTTCAAACTGGTGCTGTCCAACCGGTTTCAAGCGCTAAAGGAGCTAGTAAATGAAGAGGAGGCGGTCACCACAGAGCAGCAGTGGAAGGCAGTTAGAGAGGCGCTGAACTCAACCTGCAAAGACACTGTAGGGTTCAGGAAACACCATCACAAGGACTGGCTGTCGGCACAGACCTTGAAGAAGATAGAAGTGAGGAAGCAGAAGAAAGCAGTTGTCAACAACAGTCGCACGAGAGCAGCCAAAGTAAGGGCACAGGGGGAATACTGGGAAGCCAACCGCGAGGTGAAGAGGAGTATCAGGGCAGACAAGAGGGCCTACACAGACAGCCTGGCAGCAGAGGCAGAAAAGGCAGCAGGCAGCGGCAACATGAAACAGCTCTACGACATTACCAGAAGATTGTCAGGCAAGTATGGCCATACAGAAAGACCAGTAAAAGACAAAGAAGGCAAGCCTATTGCAGACAGAGCAGACCAACTCGACAGATTGGCCGAGTATTTTGAAGAGTTACTGAACAGACCTAGCCCACCCGACCCCCCAGACATCTAGCCGGCAGAGACCGACCTACCCATCAGCTGTGACAGACCCAGCCGGGAAGAGATCAGAAGAGCAGTGGCATTTTTGAAGAACGGCAAAGCAGCAGGTCCAGATGGCATCCCAGCGGAGTCTCTGAATGCAGACCTAGAGACAACAGTGGAGATGCTGTACCCACTGTTTGGAAAGATCTGGGAAGAGGAGGTGATGCCGGCTGACTGGAAGGAGGGGTACCTAATCAAGCTTCCCAAGAAAGGCGACCTCAGCAAGTGTTCAAACTACAGAGGAATCACCTTGCTGTCAGTACCAGGAAAGGTCTTCAACAGGATCATCCTGGAGAGAATGAAGAGCTCCGTTGACCCCCAGCTGAGAGACCAGCAAGCAGGATTCAGGAAGAACCGATCATGTACAGACCAGATCGCCACTCTCCGCATCATCGTGGAACAGTCTCTGGAGTGGAGTTCCCCGCTGTACGTCAACTTTGTGGATTATGAGAAAGCATTTGACAGTGTGGACCGAGAGACTCTGTGGAAACTCCTACGACACTACGGTGTACCCACAAAGCTTGTCCGCCTGATCAAGAGCAACTACGATGGCATGACATGTCGCGTGATCCACGAAGGGCAGTTCACCAGGGAGCTCCAGGTCAGAACTGGTGTCAGGCAGGGGTGTCTGCTGTCTCCGTTCCTCTTCCTACTGGCCATAGACTGGGTCATGAAGATGACCACAGAGCACAGACGAAGTGGAATACAGTGGACACTGTGGACACAGCTTGACGAGCTCGATTTTGCAGACGACTTGGCATTACTGTCCCACACTCATCAACAAATGCAGGACAAGACCACGAGGCTTGCTGACATCTCGTCCCAAGTGGGCCTCACCATTCACAAACAGAAAACAAAGACAATGAGGCTGAACGCAACCAGTCTTGCTTGCTGGCACCCCGTTGGAGGAGATGGAGTCCTTCACCTATCTCGGGAGCATCATGGACAAAAAAAGGCGGCACTGATGCAGATGTCAGAGCACGAATCGGTAAAGCCAGAGCAGCCTTTCTCCAGTTGAAAAAAGTGTGGAGTTCCAGAGAGCTGTCACAACACACCAAAGTCCGGATTTTCAACTCCAATGTAAAAGCAGTTCTCCTATATGGAGCAGAGACTTGGAGATTGACAAAAACCACAGTCAACAGAGTACAGACCTTCATGAACAGTTGCCTTAGAAGAATTTTGAAAATCCACTGGCCAGAGAAGATCAGCAACGTCAGACTCTGGGACAGAACAGAGCAGATAACAGCAGAGAATGAAATTGGGCGAAGAAGATGGGGATGGATCGGTCACAGTCTGAGAAAGCCAGCTGCCAGTATCACTAGGCAGGCATTGTCATGGAACCCCCAGGGAAAGAGGAAAAGAGGTAGGCCGAGAAACTCCTGGCGTCGAGACCTCCAAGCAGACATCAAGAGACTGGGAACCACCTGGAGTAGAATCGAAGGAGAAGCACAGGACAGGAGTTGCTGGAGGTCTCTCGTCGACGGCCTATACCCGGGTAGGGGTGACAGGCGTAAGTAAGTAAGTACGCACCCTCCGTTTCTCCAGTAAAAAAACTTTTTTTTAAATCCCAAAGCTTCACATGATACTGTCGGGGAGAGTTCTTTCATTTTTTTAGCCCCATGTGTGTGGAAGTCGCTATCAATTGAAATGCGGAATCTGCCCACACTGTCACTGTTCAAAGCTCACTTAAAGACTTTTCTTTTAGGTCGGGGATTTAACATTTAAATCACCTTTAGCTAACTGTTGACTGACTACCTTTTATTTTGATTCTAGAGGGAAGTGGATGTAAGGTGTTGGGAAGGGATGCGGTGGTTTAAAGTAATGTATAATTGTGCGTGTGTCTGAGAGAGAGAGAGAGAGAGAGAGAGAGAGAGAGAGAGAGAGAGAGAGAGAGAGAGAGAGAGAGAGAGAGAGAGAGAGAGAGAGAGAGAGAGAACAATGAACAATGAACCTTTATTTTCCAACGGTAGAAGTTATTGGTAACAGGACCAGTTTTCAAACTTGCCGTTGCTACATCTACTACATAAGTGACATAGACATGTAAACATACACATACCACACACTGCTGTATGCACTGCTGCATTCGCTCACGCACGCACGCACGCACCACGCACATACACACACACATACCCACACACGCACTCAGGTACGCACGCATGCACATCACAACTCGCGCATGCACGCACGCACACGCACACACACACACGCACACACACACACACACACACACACACACACACACACTCATGTACACCGCAATTCAGTACGCATGCACACACGCACGAACACTCACACACACACACACACACCCACTTACACACGCACGCACTCAGGCACATACGTACAAAAACAAACACACGCTCTCGGACACGCACTCCAGACATACCTACCCGCATACGCGTACGCACAAAAATATAAAATGAGTAAAAATACAAAGTAAAGCAATAAACAAAGAATCATTAAGTACATTAAAGTTCATACAGCAAGGGCAAATATGTATGAAGGTGCTATCTCTCCCCCCCCCTCTCTCTCTCTCTCTCTCTCTCACGCCGACACACACACACATACAGCATGCACGCGCACGCGCGCGCGCGCGCACACACACACACACACACACACACAGAGTCACACATACAGTACACACACACACACATACGCGAGCGCGCGCCCAACATATCGAGCACACACATATGAAGGCAAAAACATTATACACAGTACATGCAGTATTCAAAGGTACTCTTTGGCATTCAAATATTATGGTACGGCTATGGGAAAAAGGGACTCTCTCTCTCTCTCTCTCTCTCTCTCTCTCTCACACATACACACACATACACACACACATACACACACACGCACACAAACTCACACACACGCACATGTACACATCTGAACACACGTGCAAGTTATCCCAATACTGTAATGATTTGATTACGTCAGAGATTCTAGGTGTTTGAAGAGGCTGTCCCTATATGAGGTGAGCGTCTTTGCGTTTCTAATTTCTGCAGGAATAGAATTCCAGAATGAACTTCCCGACGGAATGACAAGCTGGTTTTGAATAAATCAATACGCGGCAGGGGTACTTTGAATTGTTGTCCATGTCTAGAAGCTATAGATGTCCGTTCTGAGAAAAAAGAACTCAAGTACAGTGGACATGATTGCTTGTACAGCAATACACCTTTATTGAACTGAAAGTGCTGGGATAGAGGGAGAATTTTTAAAGTTTTAAGATTTTCGTCAGTTGAGAGTTCGGGATCGGGAAATATAAGCTTAGCAGCTCTCCTATGTAGGGAGTTCAGCCTCTTCAAATGTACATCACTAGAACCATCCCACACTGTTGATGCATAGTCTATGTGCGACTTGACATGAGCATTGTAGAAAAGAAGACGCGTATCTGTGTCAGTAATTGTTTTCAATTTTGACAACATATACAGGCTTCTGGAAACCCTTTTGCACACATTATTAATATGCAGTTGCCATTTAAGCTGATCATCTATAGTGACCCCCAAGAGGCGGTGGTGTGATACTTGCTCAATCGGGCTGCCGTTTATAGACAGACTAAGAGAGAGCGGGCAAAGCTGGTGCTTTTGACGTGTGGTTATAACCATGCATTCTGTTTTTGACGGATTCAGGGACATGGAGTTGGAATGACACCAGTCGGTGACCTCGCGCAGGCTTTCCTGCAGACGTGTGTTAATTGCAGCTACATTTTTGTGAGGAGTGTGTAGTGTGCAGTCATCAGCAAACATGTCACAAGAAATATCGCGGCAACTAATATGCAGTGGAAGGTCATTGATAAATATGCAGAACAGCAATGGCCCGAGGACAGAGCCCTGAGGCACGCCGCTTTTGACGTGACCATACGAGGAGTAGGATCCATTTAACAGTACTCTTTGCTTCCTTCCGCTTAAATATGAAGTGAACAATGAGACAGCACCTGCATTGCAGAGATATGCTTGAAGTTTTGACAAAAGAATGTTATGATTTACAAGGTCAAAAGCTTTCTTAAAATCAATAAAGATCGACCCAGTTATTTGGGAGTTATTTATGGATGCTAGCCACGCATCAATAAGTCTTGTTAGTGCCGTGTGGCAAGAATGCTTGGGGCGAAAGCCGGACTGAAATACGTGCAATAGACTACGACTCTCCAAATATTGATAAAGGTGTTTGTGCACGTGTCTTTCAAGAGGTTTGTAAAGGCTGGATAATATTGAGATGGGTCTATAGTTATTAACATCAGACAGATCTTTTGATTTAGGCAAAGGGATAACCTTGGCTTGCTTCAGTTCTGATGGAAATATATTTTGTTGGATGCATAAGTTATAAATATACGTTAACGATTCTACTGTAGAGAGAGAGAGAGAGAGAGAGAGAGAGAGAGAGAGAGAGAGAGAGAGAGAGAGAGAGAGAGAGAGAGAGAGAGAGAGAGAGAGAGAGAGAGAGAGAGAGAGAGAGTGTGTGTGTGTGCTTTTGTGCATGCGCAGTGAGTCCAGTGTTTTCCTGGAGAACAGCGCTAAACAAGAACTGTTTATTATTATTTAACGAAGCTGAGAGAGAGAGAGAGAGAGAGAGAGAGAGAGAGAGAGAGAGAGAGAGAGAGAGAGAGAGAGAGAGAGAGAGAGTGTGTATGCTGTTGTGCATGCGCAGTGAGTCCAGTGTTTTCCTGGAGAACAGCGCTAAACAAGAACTGTTTATTATTATTTAACGAAGCTGATGTATTAACGCAGACTGTTGCTGACGATAATCTATAACTAAACCAGCCCACAGAGTTGAACATGCTCGATACAGTTCATATGATAGTGCAAGTCTCTAACTAAACCAGCCCACAGAGTTCAACATGTGCTCGATACAGTTCATATGACAGCGCTAGTCTCTAAATAAACCAGCCCACAGAGTTGAACATGGTCGATACAGTTTATATGACAGTGCAAGTCTATAACTAAACCAGCCCACAGAGTTGAATATGTGCTCGATACAGTTCATACGACAGCGCTAGTCTCTAACTAAACCAGCCCACAGAGTCCAACATGTTCGATACAGTTTATATGCCCAGCGCTAGTCGCCATCAAACACATTCCTGACGCCTTTTCGTTTTTTCTGTGACATCACCAACCACTCATCAAATTTGGAAGCCGTGTGCAAAAAGTTTTTTTTTTCCCCCTGCCAATTCTGTTCAGCCCAGGAACAGTAACAGTTTCCGGCTACGTATATACCTAGGGTTTCAGAGTTGAAAGAACTATCACTTTGTCAACCAAACTCATTATGTCAGTTTTGTCTGTGGCATGCCAGGCATTAATGATATAAACATCCATGAAATTTGAATACGTCTCATGTGCCATCGTTATCAAAGTGACTCTTGTAGGTATGCGCACAACAGTTGTATCTTCATCGATCTTAACCGACTTCTATCGTAAGAATGTTTTTCATTGAGTGATAACGGAAACTTGCTACATTTGTCATAAAGGACACATTCTGACGATGAAATATTGAAAATTCAATGTTATTATGACACGTGAATAACAGCGTCAGGGTGACCCCATCCCGGTATTGTCTTTATAACACCTTCAACATTATTGTCGGGCAATACATTCATTATCTGTGTGTATCGTGGTCACATTGTCAAAGTTTATGAGGCATACATCTTAAAATTTGACGGATGGACCCTCACATATATTAATATACCCACCCTTACCCAAAGTTTCCCTCGGCCTCATGCTGAATCGCAAATTTAATGTTATACGTGTTAACATGTGACAAACAAGTCCCGCTCCGTGTTAATGTGTGACAAACAAGTCCCGCTCCGTATTAACGTGTGACAAACAAGTCCCGCTCCGTGTTAACGTGTGACAAGTCCCGCTCCGTGTTCACGAGTGACAAACAAGTCCCGCTCTGTGTTAACGTGTGACAATCAAGTCCAGCTCCGTGTTAAATAGTGACAAACAAGTCCTGCTCCGTGATAACGTGTGACAAATAAGTGCCGCTCCGTGTTGTGGCGAACAAGTCCCGTTCCGTGTTAACTAGTGACAAACAAGTCCCGCTCCGTGTTAGCGTGTGACAAACAAGTCCCGCCCCGTGGATTTCTCCGCAGGTCATTAAGAAGAAAGATGAACAACTAATGAGTTGTCTTACCAGAAAACAAAAGTCAGTTCTGAGTAATTCTCGAATCAGAGTCAGGTCATAGGCGTGCCCCTTTGTAGTAAGGAATACTTATTAAAAGGAGCGTTTGGCTGGCGGCCGGATCAGTCGGTACGATCACTGCGGCATGTAGGGGTCGCAGTGTTAACTACAGGATACTGATGTAGCTCAAAACCCATGTCTACCAGGCAGCTCAGTCATTGCGAGCAAGAGGACTATATTCTCATGAGTCCCTGCGGCTGCCGGGGCTCATGAGAATAAACGCCTCTTGCAGATGGAGCGGGCCTGGATCAGTCCATGGAATGTTTGAAGACCATGCTATGTTTGTACTAACTCCGAGTTCACAAACGCGAACTTAACAGTTATCAGTCAAAATGAAAATGCACACAAAAAAACTGATAAATACAAAATTAGGGGGTTACACAACCCAAAAAATACATACAGATATTGTACATTACCTATTGTAATTACCCCACACTAAAACTTAACAGAAAATGTGATAAATTAGATAAAATCATCGACAGAATAATCAAAGCGAGCGAACGCAGTGCGAAGGCAAGCGATGCAAGATGGTGCCATAATAAGATAATGTAAGATAAGATCCTTTATTGCCATGTTTCCATGTAAAAAAAACAACAAAGTTTGGCATCCTGTCTCGGAAGACAATGGAGTATATGCGCTTGCTGGGTCAGTCACTGGAGTGACCTCTCCAGGGCGCAAGCCTGGGCGAAGTGTATGGAGATCCTGGGGTGCCCAGTCGTCAAGATCCCCCTCTCGGCCTCGCTGATGTATCCAAAGGAATGCAAAGCAGTACGTTTGGCACCAGTTTGGCTGCAGGAGCTGCCAGAACAGTGCGTGAATACAGGCAGCTGTCTGCCTTCGGGGCTCCACTCCTGATTTGAAGGGTTTACTCCCCCACATTTGGCCGTTGGATCCAACCTGATCTCCTCCGTCCTCTAGCCGTTGGCTGTCAGAAACAGCTCATCCGCCTAGTGGTGCAATGTGAACACCACCCCCTCACGTGGTTTAGCCCACCAGCTGAGGTGGTTTGCCAGGGTGTGGCGCTTGGAGCCAGCACGTGAGAGATTAAGGAGATGGATGAGGACCAGTGATGCCCGTCCGTCCTATGTAGGACGCAGCTGCCGAACAGCAAAGGTACTACACCTCTATCCAGACCCCCCTACACCCTCAAAAAAAAAAAAAAAAAAAAAAAAAAAAACCCAATAAAAACATTAGAATTTGTCTTGATGTCAGTTACTAAGATTAAAATAACACACACACACACACACACACACACACACACACACACACACACACACACACACACACACACACACACACAGTAAACTCTAAAATATGATTTTCATGCTAAATACTAAGCACCAGAATAAATACTAATACTTCTCTGTTCCATAACCCTCGGCCAGCACTGCCACACAACCTTCACATACATATTATGATTTCAGATTACAAGTAGATGTACCTGTTCTATTCGCCCCTCAGTAGAAAGGCCAACGAGAAGTCAGTTACCAGCTGTGCAGCAACTGACTGTGTGACAGGCACCACATCTTTGAAAGCTTGACACGTTAGTCCATGACTATTCCGGACATCAAAGTCTGTGTTCACGTTAACATACACTTTGATCACTGAAACAGTCCTGGGCTACATCAGTCGATAATACCGAATATTTTGCATTCCCGACACTTTTCGCGGAAAAACAAAACCAAAAGTTGATTCTGTCAGGTCATGAAGAATAGTGCCGAGTGCAACGACTTTCCACAAATATTGGTTTACCGTTGACAACTGACAGTAATCCGCTGCACACTCTCCGACTCGTATATGGGTCATAGTACTGCACAACTATCACTGCATCAGCTTACCTGGGTTAGATGTTGTAGTACAGCGATAATCAGCCTGGAATCACACTCCGCCGTGAGGTGGCCTTAGTCGCCTGCTCGGCGTTAAACCCAAATAACTAACTGGAATCACACTGTTGTCCGACTGGCCACAAACACACGTCTCAACGCGGAAGTCAACACAGCGAGCGCCAGACGTCGTTTTTCAAAGCCTGCCCCGAAAACTTTTGGAAGCTGTCAGAAATCAAGATGGCGGAGCGTGACATGAGCAGTCAGACTTGCGTTACCATGCATACTGTGAAAGCCATAGCGTTAATTAAGCATATCTATGTCTCATGCAGATTGAAAAGGCTGGTACGTTAGTGGGCCTGACTGTACTTGACATCACGAGTGTTTTAAACCAGGATAGCCAAGATACCAACACACACACACAATGATGAAGCTCTATGCTTGTGCATAGTGCTCGCACAATAGGATTAGTACGGTACGGTTTTTGTTAACGGTTTGTTTGTGCCGAAAGTCCGTGGGGCCTGCTGTCCACGTGGAATATGTAAGACATGGTTAGCACGGGATTTTTTAGTGAGTTCTGTTTAGTGAGTTCTAGGCGGAAGCTGTGACTGTCAGAGGTCTAGATCGGGAGTGCGGGCTGTTTTGTCGTATGGAACGGTTGTGTTTGAGTTACCTAGCCCGCATTCCAAGACTCTGAAGCCTAGATTTTAGGTATGTTTCTATAAACGTAGTATTGATAGGTTTTTTTTAGTTAAAGACAGTATGCGTGGTAAGATTAATGTGGTTGTATAGCGGTGTTCCGGTTTGGTTTAGTATAGTATGTTTAGAATTCGGTGAAGTAACCGGTGTTTTTGTATACAGTTGTTTACCGAGTTAGATGACTAAAGGAATATGAAGTGTGTATGTCTAAGCCGCTATGAAGATAGTACGTGGTTGGGTAAGCATAGTCTTTTCCAGGGTATATAGTAATGTATAGCAAGAGTGTTAGGCTCTAGTCTGTTTCAAGATAGTGACAGAGATGGGGTGATACGAAAATAGTTTATGAAGCACGTGTGTGTGTGTGAATGAACGTGTGGGTTATTTGTATCAGCCAGGTTACGTGACGTTTCTCATTGATCCAATATGTTGTGTGTTTAGCAAGTGTTACGTTGGGACTTTTGTCTATTCAGAGTTCTTGTAACGAGAGTGGAAAGACGGACGCCGAGACGTCGAGTCGCAGGTGGGACCTACGTGAGGTCATCCCTCCAGCTCTTCTGAGAGTGAGTCTGACTGGGGACCAAGACACCCAAGTCCAAGTGAGAACTGAGTACCGTACGAGAACGAGGACGTCCGTGCCCAAAGAGAGACAGGACGGCAACAAGCGTACGACGAAGGACTTTCACGCCTAGACGTGAGAAGGACCAACGTAACCAGGCAACAACATCAAACAGGTTGGAGGCAATGTGAGACTAAGACCTAACCTGGCAAAGATATTGTGATACGTGTGTGGTGTGATAATAGAACAGTGTATATAGTTGATAATAATTTAAGTCGTTCTTTTCATTTATAGTGTATAAAGGTTACTTTAGAAAGGGAGCCCGTGTGTTGTGTTTTACCGCATGAATGCGCCCGTCTGAGTCAGTGGCGGTGTATGCGTCTGTTGCGTGAGAGTCTGTGCGTACGACTGTGGGCAAGTCTGCGTGCGTTACAGTGGTGACCCTGTTTTAGCGGTAGGTTAGTGAGTAGCGATTTTAGAGTAGGATTTGTTGGTATGTGCATGTTGTGTTAGATTCCCCTCTCCGATTCTAGGGGGTAAGATCCGTTATTTCTGTAGTTTTCTGGATCTTACGAGGAGCTAGTTCTTGTTTCTTCCTTTTGTATAGGTAGTATTCTTTTTCCTTGCTCTTCTTTCTATCGTTCTTAATTTTCGGTCCATCTGGGCGTCAAGTCGGTCACTATTTTCTGCGTAGGTTGTGAGTTTGCATTTTAAGTTTTTGCCATTCATTTGGTTGTGGTGTTTGTATTTTTACGTTCTCAAAGTTTGGAAACTGGTCCTGTTACCAATAACTTCTACCGTTGGAAAATAAAGGTTCATTGAAAGTTGTAGCAAATATGGAGGTAGACCCGGTAGAGGCGTACATTAAACAGGGTGAAAGGTTAGGACTTAGAGATGAGAAACTTTTTGACTATGTGGAGAAGTGTAGGGATAGGGAGGATAGGGCGAGAGAAAGAGCATTAAAGGAGAAGGAGTTAGAAGTTCAGAGGGTTAAAGACGAGAAAGAGTTGGAGATTCGTAGACTTAGAGAGGAAAAAGAGTTGGAAATGCAGATACAGAGGGAGGAGAAAGAGCTAGAAATTCAGAGAGAGAGAGAAGAGAAAGACAGAATACTTAAGAAAGAGGAAATGGAACTAAAGGAGAAAGAGTTAGAAGCTCAGAGAGAGCGAGAAGAGAAAGAAAGGGTCTTAAAAGAGAAGGAATTAGAAGTACAGAGAGAAGAGAGAGCGTTTCAGAGAGAGAAGGACGAGAAGTCTCTAGCGTTTCAGAGAGAGAAGGACGAGAGGGAACATGCGTTAAGAGAGAAGGAACTAGAGTATCGGAGGGAAGAAAAGGAGAGAGATAGAGAGGTGCAACTACAGTTAGCTCGGGATGCGGGGTCTAAAGCAGATAGTGATTCAGTAGGCCGGGGCATACGGAATTTTCCTAAACTGCCAATGTTTAAAGAGTCCGTGGACTCTATTGACGCTTTTTTGTGCCGTTTCGAGTCTCATGCGCAGGCGTTGAGTTGGCCTCCTGCCAACTGGCCCGTTTTGCTTTCGTCTGTGCTAGAGGGTCAGGCCTTGAGTCTTTACCATAGTTTGACCGTTTCGAGGAACATAGAGTACGAGACTTTGAAGGAGTGTCTCTTGCAGAAGTTCCAGTGTAATGCGGAAGGTTTTAGAGAACGCTTGAGAGCTTGTCGGCCAGAGACAGAGGAATCGTTTATGTCGTTTGGCAAACGATTGTCCCATTTGCTCGTACGTTGGGTCGAACTGTCAAAGATCGACCACACGTACGAAGCATTGTTCGATCTCATGTTGGCTGAACAGTTCTTTGGGAGCGTTTCCAAGGATCTAGCGGTATTCTTGAGGAGCGTAACCTCAAGACTACGGACGAGTTAGTACAGCACGCGGAGGCTTTTCGGATGGCGCATCCTACGAAAAACCTCGCGCGTAGGACCGAGACACCGCCAGTCGGGTTGGTCGCTGCTAACACGTCTGGGGGTTACCGGGGGGTCAATACTTTACGTGGAGGCCAGCGGATTACCGGTAGAGGTACTTTGCGTTTTCGACGCGGTGATCGAGGTAACAGCAATGGCGGTAGCGATCCGTACGCACGTGGAGGGGCTTCTTTGCGTGGGTATGGTCGTGGTCGTGTTGCGAGTTCGGACACGCAGTGTTTTTCTTGTCGTGGTTACGAACGGCTTGTTACACCGTCATTTCTGGAGGGAGGGCGCGCCGAGCACGGTTCCGACAGCCGTGCAGGTCGCGGTGCCTTCTACGCTGCGTGACACAGTGTTGTTGGCGGCCCATGACGGGGTGTTGGCGGGACACTTCGGCGTTAAGCGAACGCTGGGGCGGGTTCGTCTCCGATTTTCGTGGCCAGGGGTGTCGACTGACGTCGCACGATATTGTCGCTCCTGCGACATTTGTCAGAGGACAACCCCGAAGGGCCGGGTTCCCAATGTGCCACTTCAATTGATGCCACGCATTGAGGTGCCTTTCGATCGCGTGTCGGTGGACATTGTGGGGCCGTTGTCGCCCCCGTCGGAGGGTAACCATCGCTACATTTTTACCCTAATTGATGTGACGACGCGGTACCCGGAGGCTATCCCACTGCAGAAGATTGATACAGTGTCGGTGGCGGAAGCCATGTTTTCAATCTTCGCTCGAATGGGCTTCCCGAAGTCGGTTCTGAGTGACAGTGTCACACCAGGGAGGAAGAATATATACCACTCGGAATATTTGGATATTTGTTCGATTTTAATGATTTGATCTTCTCATTCGCACGACAAACAATAGACAAGACGTATACAAACCTACGCAATATTCACTCAATTCATACATGCACCTGTAACTCACGCACACCCTTAACCATTCGTACAATGTTCACAGCACTAACCACACATCCTACACTTATTGTTCCACTACGATGTCACATCTCCGCAATGACTGTCGATAATAACTGACACTAATTAACGCTTAGATCCTCGAACGATCAAACAGTTTGATTACTCCGACCGTGGATAAAGATGGATGTAGCGTCGCTGCTGTTGATTCGGCCACACCACTGGTCGAATAATCGCACTGTCTCTCGCGATGACACGTCGAAGCTCCACACGCACACCGTCAGGATCAACTTGTTATCTCGCACACCACGTTGATTAACCACATTCCCACACGAAGCATACACAAATCCAACTTCTCAGCTGGTGATAGGGGAGGGAAGCATCTATAACACATACAAAACGTATCTCTCCATAAGAAATCTGCCATTGCTAAAAAGTTACTTCCGCCGGAATGACGACACTGTAACGATGACGACCGTTAACGGCTTCCGGACGTTGTCGCCGATTCCCGATCGTTTCCGACATCGAATAAATATTGTAATAACAGTCAATTCGAAATATCATGCACACACACGAATACGACATATTTCCGCACAACACATAACCTCTCACCACGATACGAATTATTCATTTCAAAATCAACAGGCTCCACAAAACGTTTCGATCATTCCATTCAATCCCGCGCGCCGATCGCCAGACGACACCGCAAACTCGCCGATGCGCGCCGAATATCATACAATCTCAGATCTAGAGCCGAACAACTAATACATTTTCCGAATCTACTACTTAACAAACGCGAATCAGCTATATAATAAACAAATACATACCCAAAGATGCGTGAAGTAAACCTTCGACTGTTTCAGGCCTGTCTGCCCATCTTGGCCGTTGGACAAGGTCCGGTACTCGTTACTCTAATCAGTCGATCTGGTTACTAGTCGTAGTTCTTAAACTACAAAATTTTACGTACCACTGTACTGAGCATTCTGCTCTCAATCGTCTATTCTACCATAGACCATAACACGACATTTCTCTGCCCACTACACCTCACAAAAAAAAACAACTTTTAACTCGAGAGCAAAATCTCTCCTGACTGACTGTCTTCCAAACGATTCACAGTGACGTAACTCTTCAAACCAACATCCTACGTCACATGTTCCAAACACACATCTTACGTCATATGTTCTTGACGTCACTAAAAAGTACATGCCATAACCGCAACACACAACAAAGAACGAAAGTTCTCCACGAAAGAAAATACTGCATAATGATTAAAATAAATTGTGACACAAGGCCCTTTCCCAGCTAAAACTCTAGTTTTAGACTATACTTGACACAATTTCATATTATCATTTGCGAATAAATCGCATCCACGACAATAACTATTTCTTTCCCTATAACCTCACTGTTAAATACATAAATACACGTTCGTTATACGTGAACACCGCGTCTGTTTTATTTTTCTTCACTGTCGATACGGCTAAGGTAATCTACCTATAACCTCACTGTTCAATACATGCATACACATTCATTATACGTCAACACTGCATCTGTTTACTTTTCTTCACTGTCGATACGGCTAAGGTAATCTGCACCAACATTATCTTTTCCTTTGATCACCTTCACCTGGAAATCGTGTTGCTGCAACTGCAATCACATCATCACGCACTACTACTAGTGCTGCCACTCACCATACACTACTACTAGTGTTGCCACTCATCATACACTACTATTAGTGCTGCCACTCATCATGCATTACTACTAATGCTACCACTCACAATACACTACTACTAGTGTTGCTACTCATCATACACTACTATTAGTGCTTTCATTCATCATGCACCACTACTAGTGCTTTCCACCTTCAACATTATCTTCAGTCATAACCCCTGCGACCTCTTCCGTTTCTTCTCTCTCAATGTAGCTTTTCAATAAATTCGCATGGTACACTTTTTCTTTGCCCTGCACATTCACTTTGTAATCGAAATCGTTTATTTTCTTAGTCACCGTAAATGGCCCTTTCCATGTAAGCTGTAGTTTGTTCTTTTTTTCTGGCAACAACAACAGTACTTTTGAACCTTCCGTGATAGTTCTAGGTTTTGCTCTTCTGTTGAAGTTTCTCGCGTGTCTCTGGCTAGCCTTTCGCAAGTTTTCCTGAGCTATGATACAGGTTTGTTCAATCCTGTTTCTCAAATCGATCACGTATTGTGCTGTCGTCTTCTCTTCCTCTTCAACTTCGCTCTTCATCCAAAGTTGCTTCAAAATCTGCATTGGCCCTTTAACTGATCTGCCGTACAAAAGCTCGAATGGTGAGAACAACATAGATTCTTGTGGCACTTCTCTGTATGCAAATAGCAAAGCTGGTATCATCCGGTCCCACTCTTTTGGTTGTTCAAGACACATTTTCTTCATCATCTGTTTCAATGTACCATTGAATTTTTCCACCAACCCATTTGATTGTGCATGGTATGGTGTCGTTTTTATGCCTTTCACGTCCAGTAGTTTCTGTAACTGTTGCATCAAATCTCCCACAAATTGGGTTCCTTGGTCTGATACAATCTCTTTTGGTACACCTAGTCTTGTCCAAATTGTCCTAAGTGCCTCTGCAATCTCGGTAGTCTGACATGTTTTCAGAGGTACTGCCTCAGGGTATCTGGTTGCATAATCGACTACAGTCAAAACATATCTATACCCTCTATCTGATGCTGGGTTGATCGGTCCGATCAAATCCACGGCGATTTTTTCAAAAGGTGTGTCCACTATGGGTACTTTACCTAATGGTACACGCGTCTGTCTGCCCTTGTGTGATGACCTTTGACATGCGTCGCATGATGCGCAGTATCGTTGTATGTCACCACAAATTCCTGGCCAATAGAAATCAGCCCAAATTCTGTTTCTGGTTTTCTTAGCACCTAAATGCCCGCTCATCGGAGTATCATGTGCTAATTTCATAACACCCTGTCTATACTTCTTGGGTACAACGATCTGCGTTTTTCTCTGTTCCTTTTCAGTGAATTCTCGTACCAAAATTCCATTCTTCCATTTAAATTCGGATTTGGTTTGTTTGCTGTTTTGATTTCCCTCTTTTTTCCCATCAGCTGCATCTCTGCATTTCTTCAAAGTTTCATCTTCCTTTTGAGCCTGTTTCAATTCCTCGGGTGTAACATCAACAATCTTTGTTTCTGGGATCTTGAGCTCTTTTTGATTTCTTTTCGTTGCCGTGCTTCTTGTTTCTACTTCTGCACACTGCTCATCTGTTTTCGTATCGTTTGGTTCGCTTCGTTTCTTTGTGATCGTCTCGGTGCTTTCCATTACAACTGGGATGTTTTCTACATGGTCTTCAGTTTGTTCGCTTGCATCTCTTTTTGAGCAAGGTTTCATCACTGGATAAACTGGAATAGTGTTTGTTTTCTCTTTGTTCAAGAATCGTGCATTCCCTACCAAAACTGGCAATGCTGGTCTGGATATTACTAGTACATCCGCGTCTCCTTCAAAAAATGGTGTTCGCATGAACAGTCTAGCAACAGGTACTTGCTTGACGTCGCATGACGCAAATGTCACGGATCGCATCTCGCCTGTATACTTGTTTTCTGGCACCAATTTTGTATCAACGACGCTAATTGTGGCTCCTGTGTCTCTCAATGCTGGTACTTCCTTGCCTTCTATCTCTACTTGACACGATGGCTGATAATTTATCTTGCTGCATTTGTCGCATAGCGCCATTTTGTGATTTCTTTCCAACTTTTCTTCAAGGTAAGGCATTCCCACTCTCAGTGCGTGGTGGTCTATGCTTTCATGGTGCTGGTGGTGCGTGGCTGCACAACTGCAACTCGCTGTATGCATCGATCCACATGTAGGTTGTACGTACAACGCATTCTGTTTTCTGTTTGGACAAACTGATACTTTGTGGGGTCCTCCACAATTGAAACATTCGATCTTAAATGATACTCTGTTCTTGACCGATTGATTTTCGTGTTTGTTTGGTGATCTGTTGTCGCGCAATCCTTGCTTACTGTGATCCCTTCTAGGTGACGGACTATCCCTGTGTCTAAATCTGTCCCTGTTGTTATCTTTGAACATACTTCTATTCTCATGTCCCCTGTTTCCTCTGACACCTCGTAGGTTTCTGCTGCTTCAGTAGCCTCATCTACGTTGGCTGGTCTTCTGTCTCGTACGAACGTGGCTTGCTCTTTTGGTAGTGCGTCTAAAAAAGTATCCACTGCCAATAATTCTACGATACTGTCAAAGTTCTTTTCTTTCCCTGAAAGTTCAATCCATCGGGTTATCCATTGCGTAATCCGATTCATGAGTTCTCTGGCTGTTTCGTCATTTTTCTTCCTGGCATTCTTCAGTTTTTCTCTGTACTCTTCTGATGTCAAACGGAACTTCTTCAGCAATTCTTTGCGAATCTGTTCGAAATCTTCTAAATCAACATGCTGCATGTGCGTGATAGCTTCTGCTGCTTTTCCCTTTAGCAATGCGATCAGGTGTAATCCCCATTCGTCATCTGGAACACGCTCTGCTCTCATGACCTTTTCAAATTTCCATAGAAAGACTTCTAAATCATCTCCATCTTCAAAAAATGGTAACTTGATTTTAATCCTGCGTCGATCTTGCGCGTGTTGTTTCTGTTCTGTTCTCCTTCTATACGCCGACCTTCTGCCTGAATTTCTAATTCTCTCAATCGAGTCTGACGCTCAGCTTCTCGTTCTCGTCGTTCCGCTTCTCGTTCTTGCCGCGCTAACTCCGCTTCTCGTTCTTGTTGCGCTAACTCCGCTTCTCGTTCAGCTTCTTGTCGCGCTAACTTCGCTTCTCGTTCTCGCCGCTCTGACCAACGTTTTTTCTCATCCAGAACATAAGCAGTTAAGTCGTTCCCCGCTAAACTCAATAATTCCCCTTCTTCTTTCCAAGCCTGCATCCTGGTTTTCATATCCGGTTCTTGTTCCATTTCTGATCTGCTAGGATTCTCAGATCTTGTTCTACTACCTCTTGTATCGGGCATGACGGCTAAGTTTGTTTGTACTGCCCAAAATCCGTGCAACAACAAAATGACTTCAACTATTGCTTGTTTATAAGCTATCGATAACCATTTATCAACGTGAACTTTTGTTGATCTGTCAACAAGTTTTGGCGTAACCCATTTTACAAAAGGATAAAACAAATGCGAAATTTTAAAAAAATCGATTACGCTGCGGAAGTTACAGCTCTACATATTATCAAGGGAAGTATTATCACAACCTGCACTCTGTACTTGTATGACAATCCGCGCAATCGGTTAGTCTCCACTAACTCTTTTTACGAAAGGACAAAACAAATGCGAAATAAGAAAATCTAATATGCTGCGGAAGTTCAGTATACCTCTACAGATTATCAAGGAAAGTAATATCATAATCTGTACTCTGTACTTGTATGACACTCCGCGCAATCGGTTAGTCTCCACTAACGCTGACAATCGAACACAACTCGGTACCTGAATAAACGGAAGGGATGAATATAATGATGGCGAAGCTTCGGAGCTGAATGCCGCCCGATGTAACAACGCCCTCCAACCGCCCACAGGTTATCCAGCAATTCCGAGTGTCCTTTGGTAATGACAGAAAATTACACTGGTGCGTAAATTTAGACTACTCTAAAAAATTACACAGTAAGTAACCTGAACCGATAACGCTATCGTTATACTATTGGTCAAGCCAAAGCTTACGTGCCAGTGTAAATAGATACAAATATCCGTGGCTCGAATCGCCAAGATTAATTCCCAATCGTTATCACTAAATTGTGATCCCGAATCTGGAAATAACCGTGGTTCGAATCCCGGACGAGCCCCCAAATTATTGTCACACCAGGGAGGAAGAATATATACCACTCGGAATATTTGGATATTTGTTCGATTTTAATGATTTGATCTTCTCATTCGCACGACAAACAATAGACAAGACGTATACAAACCTACGCAATATTCACTCAATTCATACATGCACCTGTAACTCACGCACACCCTTAACCATTCGTACAATGTTCACAGCACTAACCACACATCCTACACTTATTGTTCCACTACGATGTCACATCTCCGCAATGACTGTCGATAATAACTGACACTAATTAACGCTTAGATCCTCGAACGATCAAACAGTTTGATTACTCCGACCGTGGATAAAGATGGATGTAGCGTCGCTGCTGTTGATTCGGCCACACCACTGGTCGAATAATCGCACTGTCTCTCGCGATGACACGTCGAAGCTCCACACGCACACCGTCAGGATCAACTTGTTATCTCGCACACCACGTTGATTAACCACATTCCCACACGAAGCATACACAAATCCAACTTCTCAGCTGGTGATAGGGGAGGGAAGCATCTATAACACATACAAAACGTATCTCTCCATAAGAAATCTGCCATTGCTAAAAAGTTACTTCCGCCGGAATGACGACACTGTAACGATGACGACCGTTAACGGCTTCCGGACGTTGTCGCCGATTCCCGATCGTTTCCGACATCGAATAAATATTGTAATAACAGTCAATTCGAAATATCATGCACACACACGAATACGACATATTTCCGCACAACACATAACCTCTCACCACGATACGAATTATTCATTTCAAAATCAACAGGCTCCACAAAACGTTTCGATCATTCCATTCAATCCCGCGCGCCGATCGCCAGACGACACCGCAAACTCGCCGATGCGCGCCGAATATCATACAATCTCAGATCTAGAGCCGAACAACTAATACATTTTCCGAATCTACTACTTAACAAACGCGAATCAGCTATATAATAAACAAATACATACCCAAAGATGCGTGAAGTAAACCTTCGACTGTTTCAGGCCTGTCTGCCCATCTTGGCCGTTGGACAAGGTCCGGTACTCGTTACTCTAATCAGTCGATCTGGTTACTAGTCGTAGTTCTTAAACTACAAAATTTTACGTACCACTGTACTGAGCATTCTGCTCTCAATCGTCTATTCTACCATAGACCATAACACGGCATTTCTCTGCCCACTACACCTCACAAAAAAAAACAACTTTTAACTCGAGAGCAAAATCTCTCCTGACTGACTGTCTTCCAAACGATTCACAGTGACGTAACTCTTCAAACCAACATCCTACGTCACATGTTCCATGACACATCTTACGTCATATGTTCTTGACGTCACTAAAAAGTACATGCCATAACCGCAACACACAACAAAGAACGAAAGTTCTCCACGAAAGAAAATACTGCATAATGATTAAAATAAATTGTGACAGACAGGGGCACCCAGTTCACGTCCGACATGATGGGCGAATTCCACCGTATGCTGGGGGTCAAACGAGTTTTGACCTCGCCATACCACGCCCAATCTAATGGGATGGTCGAGCGGTTTCACGGCACGCTAAAGCAGTCACTAAAGAAGGTCATTCAAACACGGCCACGGTCCTGGCACCGTTACCTTCCGGCGCTGCTGTTTGCGTATCGTGAGCTCCCGAACGAGAGCACGGGGTTTTCCCCATTTGAGTTGCTCTTTGGTCGGCGAGCGCGAGGGCCGATCGACTTACTTGCGGATGCGTGGTCTGGGGATAAGGACGCGGGGGAGAGCAAGACCATCTTTCAGCATCTGCTGGACCTGAAAAACATCGTCAGGGAATCTTGCGAGATAGCCCACAACAATGTGGATGCGGCCCGAAAGGTGCAAAAGCACTACCGGGACAAAAGCTCCAAGATGAGACGGTTTGCTCCAGGAGAGCAAGTCTTGCTCTTTTCACCCGCAACCACGCAGGCGCTCGTGCCTCAATGGCAGGGGCCGTACCAGGTTGTTCGCGAGTATGGTCATGACTATCTCATTTCTGTGCGGGGAAAGGAGAAGATCTACCACGCTAACATGCTGAAGAAATACCATGATGGGTCGAGGCCTGCACTAGCGTGTTTCGCGGCTGGGGCAACCGAGCCGTTTTATTCACTTGTGGGGGACGAGTTCGAGTTTTGCCCGCAGGCCGCGATAGAGGGAACCGGACGTGTGGACGAGGCTGCCGGTCCGCGTTTTCCATGGTGGCCCTGGTGGCGTGTTATAGACTGTTAGTCCTTTCTTCTGTTCTATATAGTTAAGTTAGTCCTTTCCTGTTTTCGGATGATATTACGTCGAGTAGTCTTAAAAAGAAACCCGGTCGTTTCTTTTTTTTCCCGCGGAAGGGGGAATTGTGATGAAGCTCTATGCTTGTGCATAGTGCTCGCACAATAGGATTAGTACAGTACGGTTTTTGTTAACGGTTTGTTTGTGCCGAAAGTCCGTGGGGCCTGCTGCCCACGTGGAATATGTAAGACATGGTTAGCACGGGATTTTTTAGTGAGTTCTGTTTAGTGAGTTCTAGGCGGAAGCTGTGACTGTCAGAGGTCTAGATCGGGAGTGCGGGCTGTTTTGTCGTATGGAACGGTTGTGTTTGAGTTACCTAGCCCGCATTCCAAGACTCTGAAGCCTAGATTTCAGGTATGTTTCTATAAACGTAGTATTGATAGTTGTTTAGTTAAAGACAGTATGGGTGGTAAGATTAATGTGGTTGTATAGCGGTGTTCCGGTTTGGTTTAGTATAGTATGTTTAGAATTCGGTGAAGTAACCGGTATTTTTGTATACAGTTGTTTACCGAGTTAGATGACTAAAGGAATATGAAGTGTGTATGTCTAAGCCGCTATGAAGATAGTACGTGGCTGGGTAAGCATAGTCTTTTCCAGGGTATAGAGTAATGTATAGCAAGAGTGTTAGGCTCTAGTCTGTTTCAAGATAGTGACAGAGATGGGGTGATACGAAAATAGTTTATGAAGCACGTGTGTGTGTGTGAATGAACGTGTGGGTTATTTGTATCAGCCAGGTTACGTGACGTTTCTCATTGATCCAATATGTTGTGTGTTTAGCAAGTGTTACGTTGGGACTTTTGTCTATTCAGAGTTCTTGTAACGAGAGTGGAAAGACGGACGCCGAGACGTCGAGTCGCAGGTGGGACCTACGTGAGGTCATCCCTCCAGCTCTTCTGAGAGTGAGTCTGACTGGGGACCAAGACACCCAAGTCCAAGTGGGAACTGAGTACCGTACGAGAACGAGGACGTCCGTGCCCAAAGAGAGACAGGACGGCAACAAGCGTACGACGAAGGACTTTCACGCCTAGACGTGAGAAGGACCAACGTAACCAGGCAACAACATCAAACAGGTTGGAGGCAATGTGAGACTAAGACCTAACCTGGCAAAGATATTGTGATACGTGTGTGGTGTGATAATAGAACAGTGTATATAGTTGATAATAATTTAAGTCGTTCTTTTCATTTATAGTGTATAAAGGTTACTTTAGAAAGGGAGCCCGTGTGTTGTGTTTTACCGCATGAATGCGCCCGTCTGAGTCAGTGGCGGTGTATGCGTCTGTTGCGTGAGAGTCTGTGCGTACGACTGTGGGCAAGTCTGCGTGCGTTACATACA
>BTPG01000002.1:25302213-25474046 GCA_036245525.1 Semisulcospira habei | reverse complement strand
GGGGGGGGGGTGGGGGGGGGGGGGGGGGGGGGGGGGGGGGTGGGGGGTGGGGGGTGGGGGGGGGGGGGTGGGGGGGGGGGGGGGGGTGGGGGGGGGGGGGGGTGGGGGGGGGGGGGGGGGGGTGGGGGGGGGGGGGGGGGGGGGGGGGGGGGGGGGGGGGGGGGGGGGGGGGGGGGGGGGTGGGGGGGGGGGGGGGGGGGGGGGTGGGGGGGGGGGGGGGGGGGGGGGGGGGTGGGGGGGGGGGGGGGGGGGGGGGGGGGGTGGGGGGTGGCGATAGGGTGGGGGGTGGTGGGGGGTGGGGTTGGGGTGGATGGGTTGGGGTGGTGGGGTGGGAGGTTTGCGGGGTTGGGGAGGGTGGGAGTGGAGGTGGGGTAGGTTGTGGGAGGGGCTGGTTGCGGGGGGTGGGGGGGGGCGGGTGATCAGTGGGGTTTGTTGTTCGTCTTTGTTTTCGGGTGTTTGTGTTTACTGCGTTGGTTTTGTTTTTGTTTTTGTTATTTAAGATGTGCTTGAGTTGCGGGCATCGTTGTTTCTTGCTTTCTGTTAAATGCCGGTTGTTTGTTTTGTTAAAAGGTAAGGTCGTTGTTCTGTGTTTTTGGATTTGGTACAAGGACGTAACAATTACGTCCCCTAGCCCGCCCGTCAGCATGCAACAAGGCTTGCTCCACAGGACCTGTGCCGTAGTGCCGGCACTCTGCTTTGGGGGAAAAAAAAACAACAACTAAAACAGAACAGTGGATAATGTAGGTCGCCAGCCGGGAGCAGGGGCGGTGTGCTGGGGTGTGGGTGGTTCAAAGACATTTAATAATAACCCTAAAACATGTGGGCCCCTACATTAAAGCTAAGACCATTTAGCAACCACACATCCAATCATCAAGAGCTACAGGCAGTCCAAGTGCAGACCAAGTTGTAAGAGTTTTGTAGTTGTCAGTAGTTAGGGAGAGGAGCGGATGAGTAGAGTTTTTTAATAAGGTCAAAAATACAGCGTTGACATGGACATAGGGCCGACCCACAGTGACCATTGCCCCAGAATTTACCCCAGAATAGATAGAGAGAAAGAAAACCCACCTGTTCGGGGCTTATCTCTGACAGGGTGCACCCCATGGGAAATATAAAAGTACTGTCTGTTTAAACCCACCCAAAAGTCCCCCAGGGGGCCACAGCCAGGACCGGTAGGTGGGGTGGTAATTTTTTTTTTTTATTTGTTTTTTTTTGGTTTTAATTTGGGGTGTTTTGTGTTTAATAAATATTTTTTATTTTATAATATATTCTTAGTTTTAAAATCGTTTAAGTGACTTGTCTGGGGTTAAAAGCTTTATTTTTAGTTAAAAGTGTTTTTTATTACAAGCATGTCGTAACTGATATGCATCTATTCCAACGTATAGTGCTGGATATTTTTCCCATCCTCGCCTTCTCTCGGGCTTCGCTCAACACTCGACTTTCCAGTCCTTTCCTGAAACACCCCCAACCGGTCTGCCCTCAACACTCGACTTTCCAGTCCTTGCCCTGGGGGACTTTTTAGTTCCCAGGGGCACCCTGGTCAGCCCCACAGGGTGGGTTTTTTCTCTATATTCCGGGGGCATGTGTTTCTGTCTACCCTTGGTCCATTCACCTGCATTTTCCTTTTTTAAACTCTCCCTACTGTCTGCGCTGCCTGTGGCTCTTGATATTCGATGTGTGTTGCTAAATGGTCTTAGCTTTATTTAGGCCCCATGTCGTAGGTTTTATTTAACGTATTGGACCGGCTGGCGACATACATTCAATATTCTGTTGAGTTTTTGTCACTAGCAGTGCAGGCACGTCCTGAGAAAGTCTTGTTGCTGTCGGGACGTTAAGCTATGTACAATCAATCAACCTTCCTTCAAACGGACAGCATTCACACAAATAATACTTTACTATTACATCAGAAAATGGCCCATCCAAGCCTGCACTCTTTTAACTGCACTAAACGACTGACTGGTGCAGACGACGCATGAAACGACGCTGACTCTGTGACGTCATTTCCATTCAATCAATTTGTGCATACAATCCAAAAGGAGATGCGGCATTGATAACATCGACAAACCTACAAAATAAAGCAACAGGTTCAACCAAAAGGTCGGGCAGGACAAAAGACAACAGCAGCCTCACCCAAAGTCTAAACGTCCTCTCTTACAATGCGCACTCATACAATCACTTCACTTCTTAGCAACCGGCGCACGAATATAATTATAGGCTAAGTCAAACTAAAACAGAAGATAGTGGCGAAAAACCCTTTAAAATAGAAACAAAGAACGACGTTTCAGATCAAATATTCTTCATCTGACATGGAAACAAACGTAGAAAACGTATAGGCTAAGTCCCTGGTGAACGTATACATGAATCTCAAATCTGCCACTAGACATGACCTTTCTCCACATCACCCCGGAAGTACATTACAACTCAACACTTTTTTTTAACAAAACAACCACACCCTCAAATAACAAACCTAATTCTGTAGAAACATAAACAATTTACTCCCTAAAACAACAAAATATCCCCCCTGACCCATATCAGCTATGAAGTTATTTATAGCTAGCTGAGAAGGGTGATGTAATACATACACGCTCATTTTCAGGGTTCTGTGTCACAACACACACACACACATTGCTGGGAGGGACAAGTTTTCAAACACACACTACCGGCGTGTCTGTTAAACACAAAAGTGCATGTGTTAACGCCAAAATGAGAAAAACGGATTTTTTTACTTTTTATGAATCTTTACCGCAAGACAATGCAGAAACAACCCTCAGAAAAAATGGGTGTCTGACTTGGAAACCCAGAATTATACACATACCCAGTTTCCATAAGGATGGTAAAGACAGTCACCCGTTTTAGGTCTTTCGTCTACACACACACACACACACATACACACACACACACACACACTCACACACACACACAAACACACACACACGCACACACACACACACACACACACACACACAGACACGCACGCGCGGCGCTTTGGCGCCAAAAAGAGGTTCTTTAGCAAAGTTTGCGTGTGACCTCATTTTTATCTTGTTACTTTTTTGCCAGAATTTCTGCACCGCACGCCAGAAACGTCATGTGCATGCTCCGGAATGTGTTTCGACCAGCCCCATTTCAAAATCTTCCGTATTTTCACAAACCAAGGGGAATCACTCAGCGCTGGACAGACAAACAGTTAGATCCCCTGCCCTCGCCTATCAGGCACCTAATCGTCAGCCCACAGAGAAATACGCAGGTATAGAACAAGACGTTCATTTGCATCCTCTTTGTAAAGATCGTCTTGTTCTATACCTGCGTATTTCTCTGTGGGCTGGCGATTAGGTGCCTGATAGGCAGGGGCAGGGGATCTAACTGTTTGTCTGTCCAGCGCTGAGTGATTCCCCTTGGTTTGTGTACAATTCTGCCAGCGCTAGCCTCACCTATATGGTTTGTGAGTTCCGTATCTTAAATACAGTAGACAAATAAACTGCTTTGGTAACATTTACGTAGGGAAAATATCCTAAAGTTTCAAGCTTTCTTGTTCGCAAATGCGGGCTCCAGTCGCTGTCACACACACACACACACACACACACACACACACACACACACACACACACACACACACACACACACACACATACATACATACATACATACGGCGCTTTGGCGCCAAAAAGACGCAAGGATTATGTAGCTAGACGTGACCTCATTTTTATCATGTTACTTCTTTGCCAGAATTCGGGGCCCGTCAGCCCAGCACATCGTGTGCATTCTCCGGAACTGACGTGCTCCGACCAGCCCCATTTCAAAGTCTACCGTAAAATACTGTAGAGAAAAAGAAAGATACACGCTCCAAAAAACAATGACAACACAGTTAATTGTGTTGAATTACAACAGAATTTATTGTGTTGTAATTGACCTTTCTAAGCGTATTTCTTTCTTTGTCGGGATTTTCTAACCAATTTGACAGCCGTGAGATGGTTCGAATCGCCTGCTCGGCGTTAAACCCTATTAACTAACTAACTCTAACCAATTTGTGTATTTCAGATTCCTGACTAATATGTCAAGACACACGGACAAGATGAACACGTGGATAATACCTAACTTCTCTGACATAGACTGTCAGGAGTTCCAGCGGGAACAAAGACGTTCCAAGCTTTATTCGATGCTGTCCATCGGTTTCGTAAAGATGGCTAAACACTTGGACAAGTTGAACACGTGGACAATGCTGAGAGAGAGAAGACGTAACTTCTCTGACAAAGAGTGTGAGGAGTTCCAGCGGGAACTGAGGCGTGCCGAGCTGACTTTGTTGCTGACCATCGGCTTCGCAAAGATGAGCACAAACGGCGAAGTACAATATGATAATTCAATAACTACAATGAGTCATTTTAAACTGTTGGGTTCATCTTTAACCCATATCATA
The DNA here is from genome assembly GCA_036245525.1 of Semisulcospira habei. Taxonomy (NCBI): domain Eukaryota; kingdom Metazoa; phylum Mollusca; class Gastropoda; family Semisulcospiridae; genus Semisulcospira; species Semisulcospira habei. Next base: position 25,469,638 of record BTPG01000002.1, on the reverse strand, counting down.
CTGAGGTTAATGCTTCAAATTTGTACACTGACATATGCAAGCTACATTATAGTACTTACAGATAAGGATATAAACCAATGGCTTCCTAGGCGCCAAGCTATTCCGGCACTACCCTTGAATTATTTAAGTCAAACTTATTTTACACACTACTGTATTCTGAATAATAAGGGTTAATGATTAATTTGTACAATTTTCTTTGCGCATACAGCCTCAGGTACTGTTTATTGTAAATGGCTGCGTGCACAAGATGTTTCGTTCATTGTGATCTTCGCGCTAGTTTAAAGTGCCAAATATATTGGCACCTCAAACTAGCACGAGGATCATAATTGAACATAATATAATAAAATTATGATCATAATTAAATATATTTGGAAAACCACTTCAAGCAACCAGTTAACCCTTTGATTCCCGTTTAAAAGAATGGAAGTCATTTAGTTCTGGGAGTCAAAGGTTTCAATTAGTATTTTATGCTGATGACGACGCAATACAGGGACGGATCAAGAGAGGGGGGGGGTGAGTTCCACCTTTTTGTTTGGGATCTTCGACCTGAAACAAAAAGCCTCCCCGACGCTAGACCTTACCTCCAAGGGCCGAAAAATCGAAAAAAAAAAAGCGAGAGGAGAGTAGGGTGGTGGAGAGAGAGAGAGAAGGCGTGTGCGTGTTAAGACTCTCACCATTTTCCAAAAATATCAAACAACAGGGGGAGGGGAGAACACCCCAAAAAGGGACTTTGATATAACATTTTAAAGAATTTTGGGTCGAGCGGGGTGGAGAGGGGGGGCCGGAACCCCTGTAAACCCCCGCAGATCCGCCCCTGCAAATATATAATGATAATGATAGGGAGTTAGTAGACGTTGTTGTGATGGTGTGGTACTGATGATGGTGAAGACGATGGCGCTGCTGGTGAAGATGATAATGATTAAACCTTTTAGCAACAGTGGTGCATTATCCAAATTTTTAGAAGTGTTACTGAACGACTATGTACCAGTTGCAGGAGGTGGATTGATCATGATAATTAAAGGGTAGTGCCAGATTAGCTTGGCGCCTTCAGGCGCCAAACTAATCTGGCACTACCCTTGTATTACCATGCTGTATGGTATTGCGGCTACAAGGGTTAATGAAGTCAGTAAGACCAGTTACAATTGTGTTGCGCCTTAAAGTACCATTACCCACAAATCCGAAGACACTTTTCAGCACCATTTGTGTTTGTCATGTCTTGTCGACACAACTTATGAACTTCAACAGCAGACTGGACACGCAGCAAAATCACACGCGTAATCGCACTTATTTATTCTGCGCTGCCGTTAGCGCGTCAATCTATTTTTAGATGTTTCTCGCACTGATAGAGTTGTATTTCTAGAGATAGCGTTGTATTTCTAAAACGGAGTGCAGTCATTATCAGGTTACTTGATATAAAGTCGACGTGTGCTAAAACTGGATAGTCCTGTGTCGAAATGAACCCTAACTACATCTATGCGTAGGGTTTCGCAACCATCTGTTACAAAAATGTATCTTTGAACAGTTACGGCGGTAGTGGGCCTTCAGTTCTTGTAGTCATTTGAATGTGCCACGCAGAATGTGACTGGTCTTAGTGCGACGCCAAATGCGCTTGGTCTTGCCTGGTGGCTTGTTATACAAATGGGGGTTAGTACCTTTCAGCACTCATTTGCTTTTTCGCAGTAAATGTAAAATGGCCGTGTTCGGCTGCTTGCTGTTTACCATGAATGACAGTGGTGTTCCGAAGGGCTGGAAGTATGACCACTGAAATTACACTGGTGCTGTCAGTGTGTTAGGTGTGGCCGCTCTTTTACCTCGTGTAAAATGGAAGTAGTTTAGTTCTGGGAGTTTGCCAGTCGGCTGCTTGCTGCTTACATTGCATAGCCTGTTTTGTATTTTCTCCTGTCGCAGGAAGGAACCGCTGCATACCAAGACACAGAGAAGTGGCTTGACCGTCTCTTGAAGAAACCGGACGTACTGTTACCGGAAGAAGAAGATGACATGCGCAGAAGCAGCAGTGTACAAATCGCGGAACGTGTGATAATCGTTAAGACCATGGGCTTCAAACAAGGTCACTGGTACAAGTGTCCTAATGGTAAGTACTGACCATGTAAGAGTTCTGCTCAAAAGACAAATTGTCCATTTTTGTGAAAAGCAAGATTGTCATTATAATACAATGAGCGTGTCACTTTTCACAAAAATGGACACTGTATATCAGTTGTGCCCTGTGATCGTAAATAAAAATTAATTAATTTTTTTCTGACAATCAAGATTTTCACTGTATGAAAATGTCAGTGCCTCAACCATTTTAAAATAAAGTTTCACTGGCTCGTTGAACGCGTGTTTTTTCTCGTGGCAGGTCACGTGTACGCTATCGGGGAGTGCGGTGGCGCAATGGAGCGCAGCAGGTGCCCAGAATGTCAGGCGGACATTGGGGGTTCGAACCACCAACTCACCGAGGGAAATGCCGTGGCCACAGAGATGGACGGCGCCAAACATGCAGCCTGGTCTGATCAGGCCAACTTGGCCAACTACGAACATTTGGAATAGAAGGCATATGAACTCTTCAGCACACGCAGTCAAAAATTGTGCCCTCTAATAAGGATGCAACAGGATTCAACAATAATCTAGGAAATAAAAAGAATTATGATTTTTTTTTTTAATGGCTAAAGAAAATAGGTGTCCATTCAGTGCATGAAAGGCAAGATTTTCAGTGCAGTACAATGACTAATCTCGCTGTTTACAAAATTGGACATACTGCAGGCTCTTTTCCAAATCGGGGAGCTGGCAGCGCAGGTTGTAGAGCGCTCGACTCTCGTCGTAAAGGTCACTGGTTCGAATCCAGCTGGGGTTAAACATTTTCCAGAGACTACTCGGTGCCTGGTCTCTGGAATCATCTCCGTGGTGTACAGAAGACATTAAAGGTCCTCAATTATAACAAAAAGCACCCAAAGGAGTTTTTAATAATAATTCGGAGTTATACAGTGCAGTAGCACAGTAGACTCATTTTGTGTGCAAGAAAATACAGCGGCAGAGGAAACGTTTGGCTGAAAGTACAGAAGCCTACTCGAGACTTGAAAAAACATGCCCTGTGTTCGTGGCTCACGTCTGCTACACACTAGTCCACAGCGGCGAACGCAGGGCGCGTTTTTCTCGAATAGGCTTCTGTACTTTCAGCCGAACGTTTCCTCTGCTGCATTTATTTCCTGCACAAAATATAACTTCATCAATTGTAAAAGCTGACAGAGGCATTTTTGAGAAAATATCGCGTGTGGTATCCTATTCCACAAGTCAGTGAGCCTGTCCGGCACGGAGAAGTTGACAGTAGTGCGCACGGACGGCGACAGGAAGTGAGGCATGCAATAGGCACGGTTTTGCTGTGTTTCTGCCAACTCTGCAAGTGTGTAACTTAAACAGAGTCTACTGGGCTACTGCACAGTGAAACTCTGAAATTTGTTGGACTCTTTTGGATGTTTTTTATTATAATTGCGGACCTTTAAGCCCCAGACGTTGAACGTTTTTCTTTTTCAAATCAGAGCAGACAGTAAATCAGCCACTGCATATTTAGTACGAATTACGTAGTTTGACGTCATAACTTTGAAAACTTTTTTTTTTCAGCCCATCAGTACACCAGGACGTATGAACAACCATTCAGAGTAACCATTTGGCTGTCGGTAACGGTTTTTGTCGCAGTGATTTTTTTAAATTTAAATAATCATTGGATACATCTGCACACTTGCCTTTTTAATCCTTTGGCTGCCGGGTGGCGGTTTTTGTCACCCGGCAGCCAAAGGGTTTAAAAGGCAAGTGTGCTGATGTATCCAATGATTATTTGAATTTCAGAAAATCACTGCGACATGAAAACTTGCCGGCGTGTGATCACGTCGAAGAGTTCATCTCATTGTGTGTGTAGAGGCCACGTATGTGTAGAGGCGCCCAGCTATTCGGGGACTGGCCTTGAACTGTCAAGGTCGATCTACATCTGTTTGCAGTGTGTCAGGGCTGGATGGATGCTAACCCATTCAGGTCGGACATACTACAACAAATCGGGATTACTAGCCCACAACGTCTCTTTTAAAATTCGCCTTTGGCATCATATTTGCTGTCTTTCGAACCAAAAGGCTACTGCAGTCACGTTGTCAACGACTCTCACGTTTTTCATCCTTATTTGTATCGGTATTTTATAAACGACACGTTTTCCACGTTGATTGCTTGTCTAATGCTTTTTCGATACTTCCTTTGAAAATCTCAGCTTGCTGAATGTTTGTTTTATTATTTTGTATTAAATACATGTACATCGATGTCTACATATTATTCAGAATTTAGTATTGTGCGTTTCACGCTTAATTTGTGATACGTTGAAGATTTTTTTTCAAAGTGTAACTTTGTTGTTATTTATAAGTTATGTATTATCTCCCTAGTGGTGAATACATTTTGGATAGAAGTACAGTCCACTTTTTGTTTCAATTGTGATTTTGTTTGCTACATATTAGTAACACTAATTCTTCACGCTTTCGTATTCATTCTGTGATGTTTATGTTTATGTGTGTTATTTTATCTGATAATATGAGTTTTGGAAAAATGAAACGTTGTACTGTATACAGTCTTTCGTAGTGGTCGTCACTACTTTTGTAAATATAGGTCAGACTCATTGCACGCACCAGCATATCGCGGTATCACATTTAACGCGCACGTGTCGGATATAAAGCGCACCGGGTTGTGGCTCTCACGGGGTTAGCCGCTGAGCAAGAGATTCTGAGACCGATGTCAGCCTATAGCCGGCCCGCGCACAGTCGTGCGCGGGCCGGCTATAGGTTGACATCGGTCCGATGACATTTTGCGTTTTCTTCATAATTGGCTGAGCTCCGCCTCAGGGAGTTTGTACCGTATAAAAACTAATAGTAGCAGTAGTAGTATCTATAGTATTATTAGTAGTAGTAGTAGTAGTAGTAGTAGTAGTAGTAGTATTACTATTATTATTATTATTATTATTATTATCATCATCATCATCTATTATCATAATTATTATTTTAATTGATATATTATTAATTATTAATATCATCATCATCGTTTCCTTGTCCTTTTTTTATATTCTTTTATTCTAGAGGAAGTAAATGTAAGGTGTTGGGTAGAGATGGGGTGGTTTAAAGTAGTTTATAATCGTGCGTGTGTCCGAGAGAGAGGGTGTGCTGTTGTGCATGCGCAGTGAGTCCAGTGTTTTCCTGGAGAACAGCGCTATACAAGAACTATGTATTAATATTATTATTAATACCTTATTATTATATTATTTTCTGTATATGTCTATGTACATTTAGCAGTACAATAAAGCGATCGAGAATAACGCGGGCTGACTTTGTGGCTCCCGGGTACCGCGATATACTGAGGATGACCTGTATCACCCTTGCCTTTGCTTTGTGATGTGTCTGTGATATTTCTTTCTCAAATCATGTACTTTTTAATCTTGTTAATGCGTATTTCTTTCTCAAATGTACTTTTAATCTTGTTAATGCGTATTTCTTTCTCAAATGTACTTTTAATCTTGTTAATGCGTATTTCTTTCTCAAATGTACTTTTAATCTTGTTAATGCGTATTTCTTTCTCAAATGTACTTTTAATCTTGTTAATGCGTATTTCTTTCTCAAATGTACTTTTAATCTTGTTAATGCGTATTTCTTTCTCAAATGTACTTTTAATCTTGTTAATGCGTATTTCTTTCTCAAATGTACTTTTAATCTTGTTAATGCGTATTTCTTTCTCAAATGTACTTTTAATCTTGTTAATGCGTATTTCTTTCACAAATGTACTTTTTAACTTGGGGGACCTAGATTTAAATTTCCATGCACTGAGTGGCTGAAACAGTGGGATATGTGATACGCCCCCCCTCCTTCGGGGGGGGCTTCCATATGCATTGCTTTCAGTCAATTTCTTAGCGCCCTCTCTCTTTCCTATCTTTTTTTTTTTTTTTTTTTTTTTTTTTTTTTTTTTTTTTTTTTTTTTTTGCTTTGGCCACAGTAGATCTATGATCACTGGTCGATCATGCACACTTCTCTCCCCTGACAGTGCTATTACCTACTTTACTTGGTAACCATCCTAAAATATTAGCACTGGTAGTCTCCCTTTTCTTTTCATTTACTACTTTTTAACTCATTCGAGACGTGCCGCCTCCGGATACGCGGCTTTTAGCCGCGTATCCGGAGGCGGCACGTCTCGAATGAGTTCACCCCACCCGGGTCTGCCCTGGGGGACTTGGGTGGGGTTAGGTATTTTTTAGTTCCCAGGGTCATCCTGGTCAGCCCCACAGGGTGGGTTTTTCTCTCTATTCTGGGGCATGTGTTTCTGTCTACCCTTTGTCCATTCACCTGTATTTGCCTTTTTAAAACTCTCCCTACTGTCTGCACTGCCTGTAGCTCTTGATATTGGATGTGTGTTGCTAAATGGTCTTAGCTTTATTTAGGCCCCATGTGTTAGGTTTATTTAACGTATTTGACCGGCTGGCGACATACATTCACTGTTCTGTTTTGTTTTTTTTTTCACAAGCAGTGCAGGCACGTCCTGAGAAAGCCTTGTTGCTGTCGGGACGTTAAGCAATGTACAATCAATCAATCACTCGAATGAGTTCATCTTGTTAATGCGTTCTTGTATTGCGACAATTATTGTTGAAGCATCGTATTTATAATATACATTTTTACATTAATATGTGTTTTGGTGGCCTGCAGTTTTTCAGCCCTTTTTCTGCTCGCTTTCCCTCGTATAAGGTTTAAGACCAACGTTTTCTTAAATCTCATATTCGTGTGCCTGTTTGTCGCATGATGCTGTAGCGTTGGTATCATCGTCTTCTTGTTAAACTGACAATGCTTTTTGGTTTTGCGATTAATTTTAGTTTGTCACGTGTGACACATGATTCAAAGTGTGTTCTACTTAAAACAGTTTAAATTGTTGAAAGATTTTGTTGCATCTGTATCACCGCTTTTGAGTCTAATTAAAAGAAATAAGACCTGCGTGCACGGATTGGGTTGTTTTGGCGGCTGGGTGCTTGATAGCTGTTTGGTTTCATGTGGTTAACGGTTGATTTACTTTTTTCTTTGTTTGGTTTAACTCATTCTACCCCAGACACACCCCAGCAAGATAAGGATCGACCATGATAGTTCAAGGGTGATGCCAGAATAGCTTGGCGCCTACGGGCGCCAAGCTATTCTGGCATCACCCTTGAACTATCATGGTCGATCTGTGTCCTGCACTGCAAAGCAGTCTTCAGAGGACAACGGCAAAATTTGGGGATTTCGTTGTTGGGGTAGAATGAGTTAAGAAAGCGCGCAATGGACTGGCCAATAAATGGATTTATACTAGACAGTTGAGAATAAGCGTGTGTGTTTGTACGTGCGTGCGTGTGATGCTTTATCACTCGATTTGCTTTTTTTTTTACCATGGTACATACTGTAAGCGACTGAATGAAACACATACACACACACACACACACACACACACACACACACACACACACACACACACACACACACACACACACAATGGCTCCTCGCATCAACCGCCGAGGAAGTGTCGCATAGCGTTGCCGCTATTGATGCGCATCTAATGAGTTAACATACAAGCAGATGCTTCCGTGTGGAAATAACATCAGAAGCATTTCAGTTACACAAAAAAGCCAGCATTGTGATGCAAATAATGTTTCTAGATGTTTTTATTTCTTTACACATGCAGACAAATAGCTTGATATGTCACAGTTTTAACATCCAAAATAAAATGTTTCATTCAAAGACGTCTATAGCCAAATGTGCACTGGTCTGTGATTTTGGACCTACGGCTTCCAGCCGCAAGGTCCAAAATCACAGACCAGCGCACTGATGACGAGAAAGATGCACAGCAGCTACGGTGCAACAAACATCTGAAGATGTGTTTACAGGAAAAAAATTGTACTTCATTCTGGAAAAGTAAAAACATGATACTCTCGGACTCTTGCAGACTCTCTCTCTCTCTCTCTCTCTCTCTCTCTCTCTCTCTCTCTCTCTCTCTCTCTCTCTCTCTCTCTCTCTCTCTCTCTCTCTCTCTCACACACACACACACACGCATGCTCGCACGCACATACACGCACGCACACACGATAAACTGCAAATTTTACACGATCAACAAAATAATAACAAATAAGGCAAATTTAGAAGTGTTACAAACAGTTATCACAGGCAGTATTGAATATATATGTATTATATCTACTTCGCTTATAGCAAGGTCGGATATGACGAAAGTCGGATACAACAACACTTGTTCAGACGTCCCGACAGCACTCTTGCGTAAATTAATTCGCTTAAAACAAACTTCGGGTATAACAAGAACAAACGGGTCCCCTGACGATCTGCCATATCCGGAGATTACTATATGGACATATACAGCTGCATAAACTATAACAACAACAACATTATATAACTCATTCTACCCCAACACCGAAATCATCAAATTTTGCCGTTGTCCTCTGAAGACTGCTTTGCAGTGCAGGACACAGATTGACCATCATAGTTCAAGGGGGATGCCAGAATAGCTTGGCGCCCATAGGCGCCAAGCTATTCTGGCATCACCCTTGAACTATCATGGTCGATCCATATCTTGCTGTGGTGTGTCTGGGGTAGAATGAGATAACATACATATTATCATGTGGGACAGTGCCAACATTTGAAAAGACTGAAAACGGCTCACGACAGGGCCAGCAAGAGACATAGATTCTCATGAGCCCCATGCGGACGCAGGGGCTCAAGGGAATTTATGCCTCTTGCAGATGGAACAAGTTCGCTGAAGGTCTGTTCTGTCTGAAACAAAAAGCTGAAATTTAGCTTTCTTGGATTTCGACACAAAGCTGAATCAGCCTCCAGGACGGAAGACTGTCACCCATGTATTAGGTACGGTGATGGTGATCGCGTACAGTCTGGTGACATTTGGGGGGGGGGGGGGGGGGGGGGGTGGAATTCATTCTTTGATGCGGAGGCTTCCCTTTTAGTATATCAGCAGCCATTAGTCCATCTGCAGTGTCCAAGAAAGCGGGCAGTTTCTCAGTGGACATGCACGCTTTTGAACGGAGACCTACAAAATCTTATTTGGGTCTCTGTTAGCGAGAACATTCACTAGTCTGCAGCTGTCTATGAGCTCTAGCCTATTAGTTCTTACTTTCTGTCAGCTAAGTTCACCCAAACAGAACGACCTCCGTCAAGACACAGTCCAGGCTGCGTCGCTTGATGCCTTCATGGCCAAGGTATCATTCAACCGATGACCCATTTGCTGCTAAAGTATGGCTGATAAAGGGTAGGACTATACTGGTCGGGGTCAACCTACGGTAGCCAGGAAGGCCTAGCCAGAGGTAACGAACCGAAACAGCAGCTGGCTCCCAAACACCTTTTTTCCCCCTGCCCCCCACCACACCCCTATACCCCACCCCCGAGAACCCTCACCCAGTCAGCAATTAGGAATAGTACATTAGCAGTAACTGATTTTTTTTTTTTTTTTTTTTTTTTTTTTGGGGGGGGGGGGGTGATGGCGGGGGCTGCTGCACACCACCAGCAAACCATCGATAATGTTCGGTTTGTCGACCGCGTCTGACAACCAGCAGAAGAGAACAGAAGCCTCGATTCACATGTCTCCGTTCTTTGAAACTGTTGTCGAAATGAATGTATTCAAGAAGACAGAAAGGAAGATTTGAGTTTAGCTCACCCCACAGAATGGGCGCAAGCACTCTAGGTATATATAGAAGACTGCCCAATACGCAAAAGGCCATCGGGCCGACGTCAGCCAGATGACCTTTTGCGCTTCGGGTGGACACGTCACTGATGATGCCCTTGTGTTATTCCCAACGAAGGGCAATCTTTCATCAAACACAACAGGTCAAATTTTCCTTTCACAATATTTTTTTTCATGATATTTTGCAACATAACATTGTTAGTGACGTTTTGACTGTGTTTCTAGTATTGCGTCACAGTACACGTCACGTATTCCTGCAAAGTAAGCGGTTCCGTTCTATTACTTTTTTTTTTTTTTTTTTTTTTTGCGTCCTCGATGGCTTACGCTGGCCACGCTAGTACACTAAATGACTACATCTGGTTTGAATGTATGACATTGCGTAACTATAGAGTTTTCGTCGTGGCCCTACCTCTGATATTGTTAAGCGTGAGAAACTCTGTCATAGTACTAAATGTGATGCCTGTAACCTGAAATTGAACAATTATTCCATGTATCCGCTCCACTATTAATGTGAGTACCGGTTATTAATTTTTTTACATTATACGGCTTGGAGCTTTCAAGTCCAAATCATGGACCAGCGCGGCGGTAACCCCTTTTGGGCTGCAGACGATACCGTTCGGTGGACAAGACGCGTTACCAAGCCGAGCGGTATCGCCTGTAGCAATCAAAGGGTTAATGGCTAACTGCGTCATGTCGAATGAAGATACATCTCCGATAACTGTCGCTAGACCTTTCAGCGCCATGTGCGCATTTCCCGAATTTTGGAAGTGTTACTTAACGACTATGTACCGCTCGCAGGATGTGGATTGACCATGATAAGTCAAGGGTAGTGCCAGATTAGCTTGGCGCCTGAAGGCGCCAAGCTAATCTGGCACTACCCTTGAATTATCATGGTCAATCAATCTCCTGCTGTAGGGTGTTGGCGCTAAAAAGAGTTAAGGCGCTGGGTGGTTTTTTTTTTTTTTTCTTCATTCTGTTCATGGTATTGTTTATTCACAGGCGTCTTTTTTGTTTGTTTTGTTTTGTTTTTTTTGCTTGCCCGCACCGACAACAATCAGCCACAACTAGCATGGTTCTGTACGTGACCTGCAGCCTTCACATTTGCTGATCAAACTACATGTGGTTAACAACACACAAAACCTTAACTCTTTGCCCGCTATGTCACTTTTCTGTATTATGTAGTGGGCCACTAAGTAACTCTGTCATCTGGGTCTGGTAGGCTTGCCAAGTAAGGCATGTAACGACACATTCAGCACTAAAAATAGCCGATCACACACACTGCAAATAAACCCTGGCTGGACGGATCTCTCAGCTAATAGGGTGTTATGGGAAGTTGTCTCGCGGTGGCTGGAGCCGCCTTCCCTAGGCAAAGAGCCACGAAGTAGAAGAGAAGTATTTATAATAATAATAATAATAATAATAATAATAATAATAATAATAATAATAATAATAATAATAATAATAATAATATAATAAGCTAAAATACAGCGCAGTATCCCAAAAGAAGGGCTCACGACACCTTACACGGAAATCTGTGAAATCTTCTAAAAGCACACAACAGCTTAATAGTTAATATCAGGATTGCAAGTAACCATACAGTTTATGTATCTACACTAATGCTCAAGTTAAATAAATAGGTATCACAGAAGTACTAGCTTTGATTGAAATTTCTCATTATTTCTCTTTACCCAATATTGCTCGATATACAAAGAAATATACAGTTATATGCAGTAACGATATGCCGATAAATACAATATCGAACTATGAATATCAGGCAAAAGATAGGGAAAAGCATTGCCATATCAATATTTAATATAAAACGTAACAACGCATACGAATGAAGGCAGTCAAATGTAAACCATTTTTCCGCAAGTGTCACAAGATATTAAAAGTCGTCTCCCAATAAACATTGCATTCAAGGTAATCGTCTTGGAAACAGTGCATGCGAGAAATCGTCAGTAAATTTACAGGTATATGTCAGACGTCTAAAAACTGTGCAAAAAGTCGTCTTGAATGCGATCTCTAAAGAGACGGTTTGTCTGAAATAATGTTCAAAGCCGACACCATGGAATCATTTTGTCAAGGCTGTGACCAAGGAAACGATTTTTGATTAATACTATGACCCTGGAAACTCTTTTTGCCGTTACCATGGAAACAGAGTTTGTTCAAGGCTGTCACCATGGAAACAGTTTGCGTGTAGAAATAAGTGCTTTCCTTAACTGCGCGTGGATCGGCGTGAACGTTTCTGTTCAAGGTCAACGCCAGGGCGAACCAAGTCCGCAAGGTCATATCTCCCGACGTAAGTAAGAGCGTTAGCCAGGATGGCAGTCTGCACACACACATAAGGATTTTATAGGCGATGGAAAGGATACTGCGTGCTGGTGTACAATTTCAAACTTACTGCGACAGTAGCTGTGCTTTTCTGTGATTTTGGACCTTACGGCTTTAAGCCGTAAGGTCCAAAATCACAGAAAAGCACACACATAAATGTGAGCCTTGTGAAAGCGTGTTTCTGTTGCTCGTGCGAGCATATTATTTGATTCTGAATGGAAACCAGAATGGAAAAGAAGGTCTCATATAATATACGTCCATATTCGCCCATCACTACCCACGAGACAGACCACACATACACACACACACACACACACACACACACACACACACACACACACACATACACACACACACATACGCACACATACACACACACACACACACACACATACACACACACACACACACACATACACACACACACTTAAAAGTACAACAATCTTGCAACCTTTTTTTCCCCCTTTCAAAACTAACGCCAGCCCAGTACTGACCTTGTCCGCTGCCTGGGGTGAGCGCTTGAGCCACGTCATGAGCATTTCGTATTTCGCCTTTTCCTCTGAATCTGAACTCCCCTGCACTACCCTGTAACATCACAATGATTAGACAGAATTACACGCATGAACAATACGAAGCCTCCGCATCATAAGGATGATCTGTAGCGGCGGTTTTTGTCTGTAGCGGTTTTTGTCTGTAGCGGCGGTTGTTGTCTGTAGCGGTTTTTGTCTGTAGCGGTCTGATTCCTGCCGTACAACCAAAGCGTTCAGAAATCTTTGCTTGCCATCGCCTGCCGGTTCCAGCAGAGGTATTCCGAAAATTTAAAAAAAAAAAAAAAAAAAAAAAAAAAAAAAAAAAAAAAACCAGCGCGCGTCTCAACACACACACACACACACACACACACACACACACACACACACACACACACAAAGTTGTTATCCATGTTTTTCTAACCCCTTCACTGCCGAGAAAAAAGTGAACTCGATCCATCTGCAAGAGACATAGATCCTCATGAGCCCCCGCGACTGCGGGGGGCTCATGAGGATCTATGCCTCTTGCCGAGACCAATTTGTATCCATGTTTCTTGAACGGTCCTGGCTTTTCGGTCGTTGAGTGGGGCCACGATTTCAGAGACAGCAGTGTACGTGCAGCGGCAGGGCAGGGGTTAATCCGCTGTCGGAGACGAAACACCTACTCCTCATTTCCGCCAGTCGTCTATTAACCCTATTAGCCCCGAGGACGCATTTCTCAAATGTTGGAGGTGTTGCCTAATGACTATGTACCAGTTGCGGGAGATGGACTGACCATGGTAATTCAAGGGTAGTGCCAGATTAGCTTGGCGCCTGAAGGCGCCAAGCTAATCTGGCACCACCCTTGAATTATCACGGTCAATCCATCTCCTGCTGTAGGGACTCGGGGCTAAATGGATTAAAGCGCACGCTCCTCAATATTTAGACGACCTACTGACCTCAACCGCTGACCTACTGACCTCGACCTACTGACCTCAACAGCTGACCTACTGACCTCAATATGGCCTGCACCCTGACGTGGTGCACCTGCAGCCTGCTGGCCAGGCGTCTCCACTCTTCACCAAGGGAGGCGGCGATCTCCTGTAACAAGCTCTGGTCCATGAACATGCCGGAGCGCAGGGTGATGGGGGCGCGAGTCGGCGTGGGGACAGTGTCCGTTTGGTACTGCGGGATGGTACAAAATAAACAAGATGTAGCAGTCGTGGTCACGCATCGCGGTCGTGATTTTCATCACGCCATGATGATGGCCATGACGGCTAATCATCCCCATCATCATGGTGAGACATTTCGTGCAAACCTTCGTCGTCGTCATCAACAACATCCCATCATCTGCCGTCATTTCGTTTGCGCTCGGGGAGCTGGGTGGCTCGGCGGCAGAGCGCTCGACTCTTGTCAGAAAAGGTCCCGGGTTCGAATCCAGCTGGAGTCAAAGTTAGCTCAGATCCTATTCGATGTCCCGTCTTTGAAATCACCTTTGTCGTGGACAACAGATGTTAAGCCCTGAACGTTGAACTCATTCGAGACGTGTCGTTTCCAGATACACGGCATAAGCCGCGTATTCGGAGGCGACACGTCTCGCATGAGTTAACGTTTAACATTTGCAACAGCTGAAAACTATTATAAACAAACAAAATAATTAAAGAAAGAAAAAAAAGAACGTTTTTGGGTTTGTTTGTTTGTTTGTTTGTTTGTTTGTTTGTTTGTTTTTTATTTTTATCTACCAGAACAAAACAAGAGCAATTCGAACGAAACAAAAGACCATTTATATATTATTTTAATATAGAAAAGTAAGAAACAGACTCATACAAATGTTAACAGCCATGTAGCTAACAAACAAACAAACGAACAGCCAAAAATAACAACCAGCACAAAACACGCAAAGCACGCAACCATACCTTTGGTATCTTTATCGTCAGGTCGCAGAGTTCTTCAGATTTGACCTCGGGCTCCTCGTGCTGCTGTGGCCGTTTCTTGCCCGCGGGCGCCGCCACCAGGTAACGGCGTTCAAAGTGCAGCAGACCGCGATACGTGGCGAAGTTTTTCTGAAGATATCTGCAGCAAGACAGTGGCGCACTTCTCATTATCTCACCCATCAAGGAGTTCGCAATTCTTGTATTTGACAGCTGACTCCTCAACTAAACTGCATTGCAGGGCAGAGCGACCACGATAGGCCAAGGGTGGTGCCGGAATAGCTTGGCGCCCACAGGCGCCAAGCTATTCTGGCACCACCCTTGGCCTATCGTGGTCGATCCTTCTTTTGTCATCGTGTAAGGGGAAAAAAAAATAGAAGAAGCTACCAAGTGAGTAGGAAAAAGCACGGTCAAGGGAGAGAATTGTGCATGATTGGTCTATCTTGCACAATTCTCTCCCTTGACAGTGCTTTTTTTCTACTCACTTGGTAGCTTCTTCTAAATTACAAGCACTGGCAGTCAACCTTTTCGGTCTAGTTTACAAAAAAAAAAAAAAAAAAAAAAAAAAAACTGTCATGGGAGACCAGGAATCAGTAACAGTGTCAGGGCTGAGCGGGGTAACCCCTTCACTACCGAAGCACACACCGTCAAACACCTAAACTGCACGAGACACGGATCTTCATGCGCGGCCCTGTTAGGATCGATGCTAGTTCGTGCCACGTTTATATCAGTGTGCGTCTGGGTTACTTGGCAGCAGAGAACCTGTGATGGTTTCACGGACGCCAAAATGCGTGCTAACCCACAAACAAATAACGCGTGCGGCACAACCCACGCCCCCATTTTACTGAAAGTCCAATACACAGGCAACAAGAAGTACCATTTGTTCTATTCCGTGCCGCAATGTTATTCAGGGCCCAAGGCCCTCCCTCCTCGCCTGCTGAATTATTGTCCGAGGCCCGACGAGGAACTGGAACAGATTCTTCTTTCCCTCCAACCCCTCCTAACCCCCCCCCCCCCTCCACCCCCCCCCCCCCCCCGGGCTCCTCCTCCACCCTCTCTCCCCGCCAGTTGTTTTTATTTTCCGAGGCCTGACGCAGAACCTTTCGTGTTTCGTCAGTACCGATTTTGACGGTGGACGGTATTTCAGTTCTGTCAGGTACACAACGCAGAAATTAACTCATTCTACCCCAACACCGAAATCCGCAAATTTTGCCGTTGTCCACTGAAGACTAGAGCAGGACACAGATCGACCATGATAGTTCAAGGGTGATGCCAGAATAGCTTGGTCGATCCTTATCTTGCTGTGGTGTGTCTGGGGTAGAATGAGTTAAATTAAATATCGGTTATCAAAACCCAGTACTGCAAAAGGCTATCAAGCTGAAGTCGGCCGCAGTGGACCCGCGCACGACACACTGCGGCCCACTTCGGTCCGATAGCCTTTTGCGTACTGAACACCCAGCACGCACTTGTCGACTTCGCAGACCGTGAAAGAGGCTGACGTGGACATGTTGGAGTTGTAGACCAGGCACATGGTGTACTGCTTCGTCTCGTCTTGCTCGGCCATGCGCACGTTGCCGTGGAAACGGACCACAATCGTGTCCCCCTCGTAAACGCTGACGACGTGAGAAGGTTCGGGCCCTTTCTCGTAGCCTTCCTCGGCCAGCTGCTGGAGAACCCTCTCCAGGCGGGACACCGGGGTGATGTGGAGGCACACGTCGGAAGGGTCCTCGGACCTGAAGTGAGCAAGGCGAACCGTTCAAGTAGCATTACGCGTAAATCTGAAGACACATTTTAGCACCATTTGCCGGGTGTTCATTATGCCTTTAGGGGCGGATCAATTACCTCAAGTTCAGGGGGGGGGGGGGGTTTCCAACTTTTTGTTTGGGACCTTCAACCTGACACAAAAGGCCTCCACGACGCTAGACCTTGCTTCCAGCAGCCGAAAAATAAAATCGAACAACCCGGGTAGGGTTGGGGGGGGGGGAGGGGGGTGGGGGGGGGAGAAAGAGAGAGAAGGCGCGTGTGGCAGCCTCCTGCCCCATATTCAGTGCGATAGCATTATATTGTATCCTCAGTCGAGGCAGTTTTCTAGGTATAAGTCTAACATTGTAGGCGGCCTGGCACACCCGTTGAGGTAATTATCCAATCAGAAAGCGAGACGTCGGCTGTGTTGTGTCCCCTGGGGGTAAGTGCTTGCCTGCCGGGGTGTCAACCGGAAAGGGCCCCCCCCCCCCCCCCCTGGAGGGGGGGGGGAGGAGGGGGAAGGGGCTTATGGCACCTGTTGATGGGACCAATAACCATGATAGACTCGTTTAATGGTGGTGAAGGGCTTGCCTAGGCGAATGCTAATTCCCTAATCTCATCACGACGGACTGCGGGTCCCCAGTCACACTCATATTACGTAATTTGTCTTGAGATAGTGCTAGTGGACACGCGCCATTGCCCATCAGAGCATCACTGTGGTCATTGAGACTTGCCGTGTCAGCAGAGGGGAGGTGTACAGTGTGTTGATTCTGAACACTAATCCGTAACTCATTCAGGCCTGACGCACTACAGCAAGAGATGGGTCGACCATAATAATTCAAGGGTAGTGCCAGATTAGCTTGGCGCCTGTCGGCGCCAAGCTAATCTGGCACTGCTCTTGAATTATCATGGTCGACCTGTCTCCTGCAACTGGTGCATAGTCATTAGATGACGCCTCCAAAATTTGGGAAATACGGCCGTCAGGTTCAATGAGTTATCCTTTGCAAGAGGTACGCGTTACGGGATATCACGACTTAACAACCCACATCATACTGAGGCTAAAAGCTTCAAATTTGTACACTGCCATAGTGCAAGTTACATTATAGTACTTTCAGATAAGGATAGAGACCAATGGCTTTTAGTTCAAGGGTGGTGCCAGAATAGCTTGGCGCCTAGAGGCGCCAAGCTATTCTGGCACCACCCTTGAACTATTTTAGTAAAAAATATTTCACACACTGGTGTATTCCGAATGATAAGGGTTAATTAACTTGCACATTCGTTCTTCATGTGGAGGAGGTTACTGGATGTATAGTGCAGTATCAAGGTTCTCAACAATTGCAGCTTCAGTGTAGTGTATGGCTGTGGTGTTCCTCATACGGAGGCGATGATAATTGGGACTATAGTGTTTTTGACACACACATGATGGTTGCTCCTGCACAAAGTCAAAGTACAACCAGAGTGACCCTGGGAAACAAAAAGAAATTAACTCAGCCCGAGTCCCCGAGGACAGATCAGGGTTGGGTGAGGGGGTGTAGGGGAAAGGGCAAAGGTGGGGGGGGGGGATCAGAGACACTGTACCTTTGCTTGACGACAATGTGGACCCATCGCTTGGACAGCTGGTCGTTGATGCCTCTGGATATATTCAGCAGAGTGTTCTCATCAGGGCCCGGGCGTGTGCGTAGAACCATGAACCTGGTGACACAAAACAATAATTATTTTGAGCTAACCGAGGTGCAATAGCACCTTTTACGACCACGTTTACATCAGCAAAACACCCCCACACCATACGTCCTAGTCTCCGCGCGGTGTTCTGGGCCGAGAATCAAATAATTTATTACACCTCTATTTGACTGGAAAGCTTGAGAGTGCAAACAACCACGGCTTACTCTACACTAGAATGAATGACATCGCACTCCTCACGAAAGCGATAAAACATCTGAAAGTGAAACACTTTTTACAGACAAACCTTTACGATTACTACAGTAGAAAACATCTGAAAGTGAAACACTTTTTACAGACAAACCTTTACGATTACTACAGTAGAAAACATCTGAAAGTGAAACACTTTTTACAGACAAACCTTTACGATTACTACAGTAGAAAACATCTGAAAGTGAAACACTTTTTACAGACAAACCTTTACGATTACTACAGTAGATATCCAACGTGTAACTCATTGTGCCCGAAACACACCACAGCAAGATATGGCTCGACCATGATAGTTCAAGGCGCCAAGCTATTCTGCCACCACCCTTGAACTATCATGGTCGATCTATTTCCTGAAATATAACGCAATCATCAGAAGATAACTCCAAAATGTGGGTATTTTGTACCTCGGGGACAATGAGTCAATTGTTTACTCTACATCGCAGCAAAACTCAACATAATCAGCGGTGAGCGGCGCAGACGACGAACAGGCAACAGCGAAACTGTCGTCCGCTTTGTTTGATCTTTGGTGGCTGGATTCATGTTGCCATAGGTTCTATAAAAGCCCGCAACTCCCATTCTCAAACTTTTTTTAATGTATAGTCAGTTCCAGCTTCGCTCTCGGTTACTATGATTCTGTCTAGAAATGATAGTACAGAACACTCCACTTCTATGCTATAATAGCGTGGGAACTTGACTTGCACAGTTCTATACCCGGTTCCGGCGTGCGATGTTTGTCTGAAGCGTTGAAATCTTCACACACACACACACACACACACACACACACACACACACACACACACACACACACACACACACACACACACACACACACACACACACACACCTGTCCCAGGCGAAGTCAAGGTTGAAGTTGATGATGTCAAGTTTGACCTGCACGATCTTGACGTCAGGGATGTACTGCCACCGGCCGTATGAAAACCCCACGAAACACAACTGGTCGTTTTCGTCGTCTGAAACACAATGAAGCAAAGAATTAACCCTTTAACTGATGGCAAAATGAGAACACCACCCAACTGCAAGAGGCACAGACCCTCATGAGTCCCCGCATATGCGGATCATGAATGTGTTTCTTGAATGTTAGTGTCAAAAAGCGTGGAATATATGCTCCAAATTCGGTGTCCGCTAGAAGCAAGGGGGTTAAAGCGACCTACAACGGGTAGAAAAGGGTCAATAGGTCAATATCTCCTTGATACATTTTCTTAGTATGTTTTTTTTTTTTTAATATTGTGCTCAGTTACCTCATGCCGGCCACAAGCCTAACGACACTTCCGTAGACATAGACCGACCGATCCACACTTCGGCTGAAATGTCACTCAAACAGCTCGCGCCAGAGCCCCTCGACCAATCAGCGCGCTGTTTAAGCATGTGCTTCCGGATGCCGCGCCGAGTTCCGGCGAAACAAACCAAATTCGATGATAGAAGCTTCTGTATTTTCTGTTCTTTTTCGGCGGTACTGGAGATGCCTGGAAAGCATTGTTGCTATAGGGAATGTAAGTCCTTGTCCCGATACCCTGATCGATATCCAGATGTGCAGTTTTTTCCACAAAGAATTGGATGATAGATCTGTCAGTTGTGTGTGATCATGAGTGCATGTACGCTGGCCCCGTATGTCTGGGTGGGAGACGCCTAAATAATGGAAACAGACCGGCACTAGCAGCAGTTCTCATGTGGAAAATGAGATGTTTTCAGATTGAAATGTTAAGATGTTTTTCTCCGACTGGTTGGTGTGCACACAGAAAAGTGTACTGTGCGTGCACGGAAATTTTGTTTAGAGACAGGAATGCCCACATGTAGGTAGGATCACCCATAATTTCAGAATGTAAACACATAAAACCGAGATTGCCTTTGGAAAGTAAATAAAAATTTGTAGGCATGCAAAATTTCAAAGCTCTATATTTATAGTTTGTTTTTTTTAATCGCAACTTGGCGAAAGTGAGACGATTTGCGCAGTAGGCATAACGTGCTAAATTAAGGGTTGTATAACTAAATAATCTCTAGACTGACGATATCCCCACGTGGTGTACTGATTAAACCAAATACCTAGTTTGTACTGACCTTTTTATTACAGCTTCTATAATGGTACACTTTCGAAGATATGCCATTCTAAAAATGATTTTTTTTTTTTTTTTAAACAACGTCGATCAGCGCGCTTTACTATACTAGCAGTCTACACTCGCGCTATTTCCGCGTGAAGCACGGGTAGCAAGCTTGCCGGACCCCGACTAAAGGGGCGGAGCCTAAATCTTCCCGCCAAAATGAGTGGGTCGGTCAAATGGGGAGCTGGGTGGCTCGGTGGTAAAGTGTTCGACTCTCGTCCGTAAGGTCCCGGGTTCGAACCCAAATGGGGTAAAAACCAAAAAAACAAAACAAAAACACACACACACTTTCAGACTCTATTCGGAGCACCGAATAGGGTCCGAAAATATTTTGACTCTCGCTGATTTCGACCCCGGACGGATGAACTCATTCGAGACGTGCCGCCTCTGGATACGCGGCTTATGCCGCGTATCCAGAGGCGGCACGTTTCGAATGAGTTAATTCTTACCGTCAGTCTGTCCGTACTGCCCCATGTACCACTTGTTCTGCCTGACCGTCACGGGCGGCGCGCTCTCTTCACCCCCTTCCGGTTGGGCCGCCTGGACCTGCGCCAGTTTCAGCTTGTTGGGTTTTTCCAGTTTCTCCTTCTCCTTCTCCTTATCGACTGGCGGCGGCACGACCGGCTTGGCCCCTTTCATCTTCTCTTCCTTCTGCTTGCGTAGCATGGCCATTTTCTTTGCTTTGGCCGGGTTGGGAGGGCAGGGCAGAGAAACCTGGCGAGAAACAAGATGGGATGAACCATAACCCACAAAGTCTCTTCTATATGACAGCCATAACCGACAAAGTCCCTTCTATAATATATGCGAGCTGTCCTCGCTGTCAAGGGTCTCTACCTGTTGTCTTTGGTCTGATTCTGATGTTGAAATATATCCTATTGCCATTGCGGCAGTGAGCTCTGTAAGGGGCACAGTGCATACGCGTCATTGGTTTACAAAACGTCATTTGTCAGGACGTAATATTAGTTTTTACGTAATTTTATATTTTACGTGATATGCGTTCAACTTTGGCTTCTAGACTCAAGAAAAATGGTGACAAAACTAGAATTTTACGTACAGTTTCAGTCTTGCTATAATTTGTGTGATGTGAGGTTGACTTTACCTAGATACACGACATTGTACTGTACCCGCGCATGCTCTTCTGACAGCGTGTCGGTGTGTGTCTGCGTGCGTGCGTATGTGTGTGTGTGTGTGTGTGTGTGTGTGTGTGTGTGTGTGTGTGTGAGAAAGAGAGAGATAGAGAGAGAGACAGACAGACAGACAGACTGACAGACAGACAGACAGAATTTAAACACACAGAAAAGACAGACAGACAGACAGACAGACAGAGAGGTCATATTTAGAGTATTGCGTCGATGGCTGCGTGGTGAAGAAATTTCTGCTTTTATGTCAGAAGTCAGAAGTCGACGTTTTGTACTTTTTTTCTGCAAGGATTTAATTTTTACTGAAAACGTTCATCAGATACAAAGCTTGCTAACGAACTCATCCAATGTCTTTCTCCAGTCTAGCTATATCCAAAATGTCCAATGACTATGACAAAAATTACGGACTCCAGTGTGGGACAACCGACTTTCTATAAACGGTCTTTTCACCCTTCAATGAAACATCCAAGTCTAATACGCTCGGAGGCTCTCCTATGTATAGCTTAACTCATTCTACCCCAGACACACCACAGCAAGATAAGGATCGACCATGATAGTTCAAGGGTGATGCCAGAATAGCTTGGCGCCTATGGGCGCCAAGCTATTCTGGCATCACTCTTGAACTATCATGGTCGATCTGTGTACTGCACTGCAACGCAGTCTTCAGAGAACAACGGCAACATTTGGGGATTTCGGTGTTGGGGGTAGAAAGAGTTAAACAAAGCACTTACGCATGTTTCAAGCCTACACAAACGTCGGAGATTCTCGTGTTTACACACACACACGCACGCACGCACACACACACACACACACACACACACACACACACACACACACACACACAAACACACACACACATACACACATACGGCGTTTCCCGCCAAAAGTGCGTTCTGCTGCGAACATGCCGTAATTTTTTTCTGGTTACTTTAGTTTTCAGATTTCCAGACCTGCCCGCCTGTGTCGTCTTGGGCATACTTCTGAATTTGATCCACCGCGACCCGACCTAAAAAGTCTCTTCTATAAATAGAAAAAGACTTTAAAGTTAATGTACTTTAAATTGATGCTCGTGCAGGTTAGCTCCCTTCAATGCCAGCGGACCCTGACTGTGATTTTGAAATCGTTGGAAATTCAGCGCTAATTAAGAACGTGGATGCAAAATATGTTCAGCAAGAGGCATAGATCCTCATGGGCCCCCGCCTCTGCGGGGGCCCATGAGGATCTATGCCTCTTGCATTTGGACCGTATTCACTTTTGTTCTCAATCCAGACCAGTGCGTGTAAAATGCAGAGAGGAACCCAGCGCAGAAAGAAACACGCTTAGAAAAGACAGTTACAACACAATTTATAAATGTTTTGTTTGTCTATTTTGAAAAAGGGTATTTAATATAGAATTTAGTCGCTACTTATCTTGTCAGCGAAGAAGGAAAGCGACAACACAACACAACACGCACACACACACACACACACACACACACCACACACACTTACACACACACACACACACACACACACTCACACACACACACACACACACACACACACACTCACACCATCACACACTTACACACACACACACACACACACACACACACACACACACACACACACACACACACACACACACTCACGTTGACGGGTTTACTGAAGTTGTCCTTGGTCTGCCATTCCATGTGCACGATGGGTGAGGACGTCAGCAGAGTTTTGCCGTTAGGGTCACGTGCGCGGAATTCGTTCACGGAGGCGGAGTCGATTGGCTGAATCTACAATTAGGAAAGCACCTTTATTCATTTTCATCGCTGTCTTCGTTACCACTGACATCGACAGCATGACCTTTGGTATTTTACCCTAGCATCGTTATATTAATGCCATCACTGCCAGCGATCACAAACCGGCGTTGTGAGAAACGACTTGCCCACTGGCCGGCATTCGCGTGAAAAGCACCGACATAACTTAAGACAGAATTAGACATAAGGACCGCGGCACTAACAAGAGACAGAAATCCTACGTTACCAGCACAAATACCATAGACTCTACAGCCGCTCCGTTGTTTTCTAAAGTCTTTGTGTTCTCGGGCATACGACGGCCGCTGTGGGCCCGCGCACGGTGTGCGCGGGCCCACTGCGGCCGTCGTGGGCCCGACCGCGTTTAGCTACTATAATAATAATAAATAATAATAATAATAATACATAGTATTTTTATGGCGCATTTCTCATATTTATAATATAACTCAATGCCCAGAGGTAGGCTTCTCCGTCCCTGTCATGTAAATAACCACATTGACTCGTACGGTTCATCGCGTTACCTGCAGCAACAGATATTCATTCTGCTTGAAGGTGTCCCTGGTGACGGTCAGTACGATGCGCTGGTCGTAGGAGGACGTGGCTTTGCTGCTCCGGTTGTTGAACGTCAGGTAGTCTCGCTTGAATCTCGACATGACGACAAATTTCGAGAACGGGTGCTTGGTTTCCACTTGAGCGAACTTCTGGTCCTGTTGACGTAACACAGGGACAGTGATGACGTTAGTTTGTTTGTTAGTTTGTTTGTTTGTTTGTTGGGGGAAGATATCTTCTATATTTAAAAGGGACAATGTTTTTTACTTAAGAAAGTGTTTGTTTGTTTGTTTGTTTGTTTGTTTGTTTGTTTGTTTGTTTATTTGTTTGTTTGTTTGTTTGTTTGTTTGTTTGTTTGTTTGTTTGTTTGTTTGTTTGTTTGTTTGTTTGTTTGTTTGTTTGTTTGACGGGGGGAGGTATATTCTATATGTATGAGGGAAAGTGTTTTTACTTTTTAAAAAGAAGTGTTTTTTGTTGGGTTTTTAAATTTGGTTTTTTCTCTTAATGTTTTTGGGTTGTTGTTGTGTTTGTTTTTTTTTTTTGTTGTTGGGGGGGGGGGGGGTTCTTCTATATTTATAAGGAGACATATTTTCAGAATGGTCATGCTGAAAAATAATATTGTTTTAAAACAATAAACATACTGTCAACAAGATATATTCATTTTAAATTTGTATATCGCACAACAGGAAAGACTTAGTTTATATACAACAATTATCCTTGAAACTCTGTGATTCGGTTTCCACGATATTCATTGATGACAAAGAAAATTAATGAGACATGACCCCACCATGAGATTTAAATTACCTATCCAACAGTTATCGCACTTTGCCTTTATTTTTGTAATCACAGCCGGTGATAAGATAGAATTCTGGCCGACTGATATTTTCAGAAATGCTAAATATGTAAGATCGAGTTTCAAATTCATTCGAAATTATTATTTTTAAAAAATAAAAAAAAACATTTAAAAAAATAATTAAAAAAAAACAATCTTGAATTAATGTAATCAGAGGTAAACCTTAGTGGGACAACATTTCCTAAGCTACAAATGTCAAAGCCGTGCGTGACCTTGTAATGCTCGAAGGTGACCTCCCTTGCAGTCAGCTCCACCCAGCGCCCGTCCTCCAGTGTCTTGACAAAAGCCTCCCGTGACAGTGCGGCCAGGCGGGTCAGCATGTGAGGAATGGCGATAATCATTGGCTCCTGAAATTAGAAACAAAACAGAATTGATCGAGTCCAGCCTAAGCCTTGACTGTCCGAGCGCCGCGATCAACATTCAAATGCAAGATGCATGGACCCTCATGAGCCCGCGCGGTCGCGCGGGCTCATGAGGATCATGCATCTTGCTGACACCACCTTGAATATATGTTCCTAGGACAGCCAGGGCTAGTCGATGTTGAATTGACGAGGACTGCAGAAACACATTTTCCGTCAGTCAACGGACACTGAACCGGTTAATGTACTGGTATATCGGGATTTTTTTTTTTTTTTTTTTTTTTTTTTTTTTTTACATTTGGAAAGCGCGCCCAACACATCATCACCGGCTTCTGAAGCCTACGCGGCAAATAAATAATTTGGAGATTTAAATGAACCCAAAACACCCTTTCCTGCCGCACATAAACAGAATCTGTTTGTGAAAATTGAACATTTAAACGATTAAAGTTAGGATCCTTTGGATCAAGCGTCCCAACACAGTCCGAAAACTGTTGGCAACACGCACTGCTGACATTGTGTGTATGGGTCATTGGCATTCTATCTTAGAGATCTACAGAGCCAGAAAACTACCAAATGTCACCAATAATCGCTTAAATCCGTGTGTAGTTGTGAACTCTGCATCAATGTTAACTCATTCGAGACGTGCCGGCACGTCTCGAATGAGTTAATCATGGTCAACACATGCCAAGTCACGTCAATCTTAATTTGTCCACGCCCATCAGATAGCTGTCGGCATCTCGTTGTACGGGGAGCCGATCCTATCAGTAAATAAACATTACCTGTACTATGAACTATGTCATATAAATGTACTGTAGCAGCCAATCAAAGTTCCCATACTGACCCACGTGACCGAGTGAGTACATCTACTAATTCAGTAAGTAGGTGTTTCTGCACCTACTCAGTCAGCCAATCAGAGCAGTGCTATTAAGCAATCCCGTCCGCTTTGCTTCACTTAGCGTGATTATGCAATCAGGACTGATATTATGCAAATCAGTCAATTATGATTATTCAATCAGGATATTGGGTGTGAGGATGCAGACGGGTGCCTAGGGTTAGAGTATTGCCACACAACTAAATCTGCCCTATCGCATGCCAGCTGCTTACAGTCTACTTCGCTCATAATAAGGTCGGTTATACCAAAAGTCAGATATAACGCAACTTCATCAGACGTCCTGACGACACTCTGTCTGTGTAAATTACTTCGTTTATAACAAACTTGGATGTAACAACAAGACATAATAGGTCCTCTGGCAGTTTGTTATATCCGGAGTTTACTGTATTTACTTTATATAGTTTTGGCCAACGAGGTCGCTCTTTCTGATTGGATTTCCCCACTGAGACGCACGCTTACGGACCACGTTGACAGGCAACACTCCTGTCAGCGGGTTCGGTTACAGAAAACTGTCGGGTTTTTTTTCCGCGTTGTACTGACAACAGAACACGTTTGGTGGGACATCAAGGCGGTCATAATGACCGCCTTGATGTCACACCAAACGTGTTATAAGTGGGTATGAATCCTGGGTCATAATAACCGCCTTGATGTCCCACCAAACGTGTTATAAGTGGGTATGAATCCTGGGTCATAATGACCGCCTTGATGTCCCACCAAACGTGTTATAAGTGGGTATGAATCATGGGTCATAATGACCGCCTTGATGTCCCACCAAACGTGTTATAAGTGGGTATGAATCCTGGGTCATAATGACCGCCTTGATGTCCCACCAAACGTGTTATAAGTGGGTATGAATCCTGGGTCATAATGACCGCCTTGATGTCCCACCAAACGTGTTATAAGTGGGTATGAATCCTGGGCCATAATGACCGCCTTAATGTCCCACCAAACATGTTATAAGTGGGTATGAATCCTGGGCCATAATGACAGCCTTGATGTCCCACCAAACGTGTTATAAGTGGGTATGAATCCTGGGTCATAATGACCGCCTTGATGTCCCACCAAACGTGTTATAAGTGGGTATGAATCCTGGGTTATAATGGCCGCCTTGATGTCCCACCAAACGTGTTATAAGTGGGTATGAATCCTGGGTCATAATGACCGCCTTGATGTCCCACCAAACGTGTTATAAGTGGGTATGAATCATGGGTCATAATGACCGCCTTGATGTCCCACCAAACGTGTTATAAGTGGGTATGAATCCTGGGTCCCGGTAAAAGCTGTGACCTTGGGAGTCTTACAAAATGCCCCCTTTAAAAGTTCAGTTTTCACGCATATAATTCGTACTAAGGCAAAATGGCATAGCACCAAACATTATTCTCACCTCTGAAGGGAATTCTTTGTCCTCCGTGCTTTTCATCTCGATGATGTTGCTGATCAGCTCCTCGTGCGGTGCATACGTCACGACGACGTCAGTCTGATCAATGACGTCAACGGTGGCGCGCCCTTTGTCAAAGTGGGCCGGGTGGGCGCGAACACAGCACAGAATTTCCCTCTCTTCCTCCCGATCTTTAGTTTCGTAACTGATCGCAGATGGACAGAAGACAAGAAGAGAAGAAGGCCATGGTAAATAAGTATGTGTCATGTTTTCGCTCGAGCACAGCGAAAAACAAATCCCTAATGCAATGGCTTTCCAGTACCGCGTTTTACTGGCACCAAGTGATTGCTCTGTGTTTTTGTCTTGTACTGTATTCGTCTTCAGAGTGAATGCGTGTGTGTCACGTGAGCGCCCGTGTTGGATTCAGTTCGCGGCGCGTTTATTGATGAGGCTGGCCTGTATTGCCTTGCAGATAACCGGCTAAACATAACGAAGTTGACGGCCTCAGCAATACTAGGATGTGACGTCAGACCTTTCAAATTAGGTCCATCTTATTTCCAACGAAATTCAGCGTGTAAACCGCCCTTTTGCAACTCGGTAATAATTCTCGGACATTTGCCGCAGGCCTACTGGTCTTGCTTTGCGAAAAGCGGAGATTGTGTACACATGCACTTGCTAGATCAGACCTAAACCGCCTGGACAGCTTATATTTCTTGGACGTAATTCTTCATTTCCGAAAAAAAAAAAGCATCTGATTGTGACCTGGGCGAATTCGTACACTGAGGAGCAAAGGAAATGCGACATTTTTGGAATTGTACATTCCAAAAATGTCGCATTTCTTTTGCTTCTGAATGTAGCAGCATCTTGGCTACGCTACGCTTTATTCACTCATTCAGCCCGACGCACGTATTTCCCAAATTTTGGAGGCGTCATCTAACGACTATGCGCATGTTGCAGGAGATGTATCATGGTCGACCCATCTCCTGCTGTAGTGCGTCAGGGCTGAATGGGTTAATTTTGTTATACTCACTCGTACGTGGGCCAGTCCTCCCAGACGTGCGCTTTCTTGGTCTGCTGGTGCGTGGCTTCCTGTTTCTCCTTCCACGCTCGCTCCTTCGCTCGCTCCTCTTCCTGCTTCTTTCTCTCCTCTTCCTGCTTCTTTCGCTCTTCCTCCTCCCTCTTTTTCTCCTCCTGTTCCTTCTTCTTCCTCTCCAGTTCGGCTTTCATCGCGATCTCTTCCTGTGGAAGGAGAGGACGAGGATGAAGATTGCATACAACTGACCTACTCCTTGCCGCGAAAAATCTGAACGCCACCCAAATTCACGAAGTATAGATCCTCATGAGCCCTCGCAGTTGCGGGTGCTCATGAGGATCTATATCTCTTGCTGAAACTTTTTTGTTGTTGTTTGTTTGTTTGTTTGTTGTTGTTGGGTTTTTTGTTGTTGTTGTTGTTGTTGTTGTTTTGGAGGGAAGATTTCAGAACTACAGTCTGGCCCGCCGCCAGTACTGTCAACGCTATATACTATAGACAGAACCGGTTGCAGAATATACAAGGGGTTGAATTCAGTGATTCCTAGAGCAATCTTTCACCTCTTGATCTTCGTTCCTTAAGCGTAGGCAAGTTGCGTGAACTTCGAAAGGATCATGCAGAATTCTGAAAGGACAATCTACTGCAGAAAACCAAGAAGACAGAAACAGAGTAAATGTTTTCTTCTATAATTGTTTTTATACCATTCTACCTCTTGTCTATGAGGAGATGTGAGTAGTGCATCGTATATACTGTATGTCTGTCTGGGTGTCCATACTGAAAATGTAATAAGTCGTGTTCCACTGTGTTGCAGGTTGCATCTATATTACATGCTTGGCAGTCACCTTTAATTTGATCTGAATTTTGTGAATTATCAACACATTCGAGACGAATCGTATACGATCGATACGCGGCTAAGAGCCTCGTATCCGTATGCAGGTCGTCTGCAATGAGTTATGTTGTTCAACTTTTTTTTTATCTGAACGAAAATCAGAAGCATCTTATGATTTGGTAATCCTTTGCCTCTCAGAACTACATGTATAGAATAGAAGTCATTTAGTTCTCTCCCAGAACTAAATGACTTCTATTCTATACATGTAGTTCTGAGGACAACCCCAGCCAAGACTACATCGTCACCTTGTCAGCAGATCACGTGATACACGACGCAGGAAGCTCAGCCAACCCGATCCAGGGCCATCCGCTGGGTCAACAACTTACGTGTCAGTTTCGCCTTTCTTCTTTTTTTTTTTTTTTTTTTTTTTTTTTGGGGGGGGGGGCGGTTCTGGTTTAGGGAGAACTCCTGTATTGACCCCTTCACTGCTGAGCAACCGTGAACGTGATGCAACTGCATCAGACATAGGTCCTCATGAGCCCCCGCAGTCGCGGGGGCTCATGAGGACCAATGTCTCTTGCTTAGACCAATTTGTCTCCGCGCTCCGTGGACCGGCTGTGGCCTTTGGTCCTTGCATGAACACAGATTTCACAATCGCAATGCGCGTCCGCCGGCAGTGAAAGGGTTAATATAACTTGAAGGGGTGAATATAACCAGACCACCATAATAACTACAGCGCGTAGGCTGCTCTTACCGGCCCGAGTCGTCTCCTGGATTAATAACCTGCGTATTCGTTTCCTGTAAGGGGAGCTGGGTGGCTCGGCGGTAGAGAGCGTCCGACTCTCGACCGAAAGGTCCCGGGTTGGGATCCAGCTTGGGGTCAAAATTTGTTCAGACCCTATTTCGGTGCCCCGTCTTTTGATATCACCTTCGTGGTGGGCCGAAAAGACGTTAAGCCCCAAACGTTGAACGTTTTCTTTCTCCCGCCTCTGGTTCAGGAGGAACTCCTATATTATCCCGCTCAGCGCCGAGACAAATCGAACGCCGCGCATCTGCAAGAGGTATAGATCCTCATGAGCCCCCGCGACTGCGGGGGGCTCATGAGGATCTATGCCTCTTGCTGAGACCGATTTGCAGTCATGTTCCTTGGGCGCCTGCTGCTGTTTGTCGCCGAATGAACAAAAGATTGTACACGTCCAGTGGCGGGGAAGGGGTTAATACGCTGAGCAGCAAAAGAACTGCGACATTTTTGGAATCATGTGAAGCGCGAAAGTTTCCAAAGAAATGTCGCATTTCTTTTGCTCCTCAGTATATAATTCTGCAGGCTGCGTTTTACCTTTGTAAGCAGACCGAATGCAAAGTACAGTCCGCCGGTTGCCAGCCTGAATCGTCCGCTGGATTAGTAACCAGTGTATCTTTGTCGATTCTTTAGCCTGAATCTGGTTGGTTGGTTAGTTCGGGTTTAACGTCCACAGCACCGAGGTGATCATGGACGGCCCTGACGGGCGGGTTATGGGGGACAGGGAAATCTATTGCCAATGGAGTACGACCTGAACACTGATCAACTCAGGCGCACTCCAACTGTGCCACTTTGATTTACCAGGAATTTTCAACGGACATGCTATTGAACAAATCCGTTTTTTACCCCTGGATTGTGAGTCCAGCTACCGGGGCCGGGACAGCCTGAATCTGGTGTAGGAAGTACTCTTATACACCGTAAACTCTGGATATAACTGTTACGCCCCAAGCCGTGTGGCGTGCCCCAGCCCCTGCACAGAAGGTCTTCCGGTCTCGAATTGATCACGCGACCAGTGGAAATACGTGCAAAATATTTTTAAAACATGTGGTGCAGATTTGACCGTTTTAAAGATCAGTTTGTTTGAAATACGCAGAAAAGTGCCCACGTAATGTTTTGTCGTTCATGAAGTCATTTCGGACTTTCAAAATGTGCGCCTTTTGCGAATTGTTCAATGCTTACCGCTAAATGGAGACAGCTTTCTGTAACTAAGATCCATTAAAGCGTCAATTAATTTTCCAGATCTAGATCAAGATCTGTACAAGTCATTGTGTAAATGGCGCCGTCCCAAATGATCAACCAATCACCAAGGGGCTTGCCTCCATTACGAGACTACTCGAGACCTGAAAGGTTCTTGTGCACGGGCTGGGGCGTGTCACAGCTTGGGGTGTAACAATAACGAAACGCCAGGGGCCCCATTTGTCGTGTTGCAGTATCCAACATTCGTTACAAGCGAAGTCATTTACACGGGTATGGTCCTGCTGGGACCACGGAAAAAGTGCGGTTACTGATATCCTACTGTTGTTACATCCGACCTTGTTATAAGCAAAGTATTGATTTAACTCATTCGAGACATGCCGCCTTCGGATACGCGGCTTACGCCGCGTATCCGGAGGCTGCACGTCTCGAATGAGTTAACCCTTTAGTGGTTGTACCCACCTCTATTCGCTCTGCTTCCTTTCTGGCCATGCTGGCGGCAAGCTGCGCCTGCGCCGCGGCGCTCTCCGTCTCGGCACTCAGCTTGTTGGCCTCTGCCACCTCAGCATGGGCCTCCGCCACCGTGGAGTTGAGTCTGGTCAGCCTCGCCTTCAGCTCTTTCTCCTCGGTCGTCTGCGCTTCGTCTGCAGAAAGAACAAAATAAGTAAACAAATAAAGCATCACTCAGTAACTCGGGAAACTCGGCTGGCAGGTGTGGACGGGGTGTGCTTGAAATTAGAATCTTCTTCTTCTTCAGTGATTTCTTCGCGAGGCTGCTGGGAGTAGCTCTATGAATCTAGAACCATAAGGTGACCGCCGAGCGTGTAATGGGCAATGATATACCCAGCAGCGCGAGAAAAATGATTTCTGTGAAAGGACGAGTACCCCACAGTTTACTGTAATAGTGAGCGAGTGCCCAACACACACGAGAACGAAGTCACGGTGGCTCCAAGAGGCACAGATCCATGAGCCCGCCATGGGGATCTATGCCTCTTGGAGATGTTTGGAGTCTTGTCTGCCCGCCGTGGTTTCGGTCTCGCTCGTTGTCGCAAGTCGTTCCTTGCAAACAAAACCTCAACGATAAACTGTTGTACGTGTCTTTTCTGAGCGTGTTCCTTTTTTTTGTTGGGGATTTCTTTTGGACGCAGCTCTGCTTCTTCCTCTTCTCGTCAAAGTGCTGCACGGGAATGTTCCACTGGGTGCGTGTGCGCAGGCCGGATCCAAAAGGCAAGGAACATGGGGGGGGGGGGGGGATGGGATTGATCAAATATGGTTCTTGTGCTCCCGGTCTGTAATTATGAACTTTGCGGCTACAGGCCGCGAGGACAAAATTCACAGACCAACACACGTGGCACAGACTAAGTACTGTCGACTGATCATAAACGGTACGAATCTCGAACAGACAATCCTGATATTTGTCGAATCAAACACGATTGCCTGCCAAATATATATATCAACCGAATTTCCATGATGGACACATTTAGGGATGTATGGGGCTCTGGATAGAGGTAGTACCTTTGCTGTTCGGCAGCTGCGTCCTACATAGGACGGACGGGCATCACTGGTCCTCATCCATCTCCTTAATCTCTCACGTGCTGGCTCCAAACGCCACACCCTGGCAAACCACCTCAGCTGGTGGGCTAAACCACGTGAGGGGGTGGTGTTCACATTGCACCACTAGGCGGATGAGCTGTTTCTGACAGCCAACGGCTAGAGGACGGAGGAGATCAGGTTGGATCCAACGGCCAAATGTGGGGGAGTAAACCCTTCAAATCAGGAGTAGAGCCCCGAAGGCAGACAGCTGCCTGTATTCACGCACTGTTCTGGCAGCTCCTGCAGCCAAACTGATGCCAAACGTACTGCTTTGCATTCCTTTGGATACATCAGCGAGGCCGAGAGGGGGATCTTGACGACTGGGCATCCCAGGATCTCCATACACTTCGCCCAGGCTTGCGCACTGGAGAGGTCACTCCAGTGACTGACCCAGCAAGCGCATACTCCATTGTCTTCCGAGACAGGATGCCGAACTTCGATTTTTTTATCTCTATGACTAGTGTGATGGGCTGTGATTTTGGACCTTACGGCTGAAAGCCGTAAGGTCCAAAATCACAGACCAGCACAGGAACAGTGACGTATAGGTCTTGTCCGCGTTGTAGAGCGGTGTCTACTAATAGCATCGTATGTATGCGTACAAGTTTTCTGAGCATGGAAGAGGCATAGATCTTCAAAAGCCACCCCAACTGCGGGCCGGGCGCTCATGAGGATCTACGGCCCTCGCACGTGGAAAGGAAAGGACTGACGACACTGATACGGCACTCATTACAACAAGGGAAGACACTTGCCCTGGCAATGATCCCATATTTATGACTCTGTAGGTACCCTATTGAGGACGGCATGAGATACCATTGCTGGCGACTTTACCTTTCATTTACATTTGAATTTTAACAGTCGGCGTGAAAGCATACAGTCGTATAGCGCTGCTTGCATGTGCTGCCTCTGTACCTGTCGGATGTTGAACCTTTAATCTAGAACGAGAGAGCTGCTAGGAACAATGAACTGTCATCACGAGCACGACCTCCAAGAGTAACCGATACGGGGCAGGCATGAAACCACCACTCACAGTTCTCTGACAAACATCTGACCTACTTCTCATGTTAATGGGTCAGTTGTATTATAACGAGATTGATGACGCCACATATATACACACAATGCTAGCAAGAGGCAAGGGGCTCATGAGAATCTATGCCTCTTGCAGATGGATTAGTTGATGCAAGCGACTGCTCATGAGGATTTGGAGATGCAGATTGGAGATGCAATCATGCAGATTGGATCGGCGATGAACTGACCGGGATCGTGAGGAACATTGCCTCGTAATAGTTCAAGGGCCATAATAGCTTGGCGCCTATGGGCGCCAAGCTATTATGGCACCACCCTTGACGCAAAGAATGGACCTATAACATATCATAACTTGTGCTCGCCCGCTGCTGTGAAAAGTGGGAGCCATCAATACAAGCAACACCTTCGTGACTAAACACGTGTTCGTATCGAGCAGTTTATCACACAAAGAGAGTGTGGCCTTAGGCCGAGAATGGGGCCGCGGTTCTTTTGATCCAACCCTTATCACCGTCACACAGACAGACTGACAGACAAGCACGCACGAACGTTCACGCACGCGAGATAACGTGCGAGTCGATTTACACGCACGAACACACTTCTACAAGCTCTTCCACGCGCTTGTTTCTGCTTGGTAGTGGTCTCGTTACAAAATATTCGGACGAGCAAAAGAAATGCGACACTTTTGGAATCATCGGTGTTTCCGATGACTCCAATCGTGTCGCATTTCTTTTGCTCGTCAGTATGTCCTTGATAAACAAAAGAATAGCTGCCTTAATGAAATTTCCTTGGCTCAAGAAACTGGGATGGCAAGGCCTTTGACAATTTTGAGGCGCTGAAAATCTAAAGAGTGGGGATATCCGCAAATACGTGTGCAAAAGCAAAGCGGAAGAAAGTGGAAACAGGTGTGGTTGTTGCCGCGATCATGGTATTGCATATAACGGCAAAATTCTCGCACAGAACAGTTTCTTTTCTGCTTACAGGATCCATTTCAGTCTCACTATCAAAAAGAAATATGGATGCCACAGCCTTGACCTTGGAGGCAATGACATGGCTGATAATCGCGAAACATTCTTTCGTAACAGATTATCATTAATTCCAGTTACAAATCCTCCAGGGAAACATGGGGCAGGCTCCAAGTGAAATCCATCGAGCTTTTTCATGCGGTACTGCCTCATAAATACATAGAGTACCCAAAGAAGGATCTCAGCCCCATCCTATGCTCGCGAACAAACGCAAAATTTAGATCTGTGCCCCTTATTAGGGGAAGTGAAAGCGACCTCTACCTACCACGAAATTACACACCACACAAAAATACGACTGCAATAAACTGCGACAACAAAGGTCGCTCGGCACGCGTTCCTAACACAAACCAGACAAAGGCGTTTAAGATAAGGGGGATCTTCCGCCGAGTGGGAAGTGTTGTGATGAAGGCGTCCTTTGTTGGGGCCCGCTTTCACGGCTTCCACAGACACTTCGATACGTCTGCTGGTCTGTGATTTTGGACCTTACGGCTCTAAGAGCCGTAAGGTCCAAAATCACAGACCAGCACACGCACTGATTGAAAAGTTGGGGCTTGTTATGGGGGTGATCGGAGAACGAGATAGTGTTATATATGTGTCACTG
Source organism: Semisulcospira habei (assembly GCA_036245525.1). Taxonomy (NCBI): domain Eukaryota; kingdom Metazoa; phylum Mollusca; class Gastropoda; family Semisulcospiridae; genus Semisulcospira; species Semisulcospira habei. The sequence continues at coordinate 25,434,305 of BTPG01000002.1, read as the reverse complement.
AAAAAGACAGACAGACGCCCATTGAAGCCATGAAAGACAGAAAAGCATTACAGGCAGGGTCAAGCTTGAAAGATTACTGCGGAGTATTTCCTACATATGACAACGTCAAACATTAAACGTTTAGGTGTTACAACATCGTTAGTCCACCGGAAGGAGATTTCAAAGGCGGGGCAACAAATAGGGTCTGAACTAAGGTTTGACCCCAGCCCTACAAAAGCTGAATACTCTACCACCCGAGCCATCCAACTCCCCCAAAATTCAGACCCAAAACAAAAGGTGTCTGCCGAGCGTTCAAAATGCAGAGAAAACCCCAACTTATAATGGCTTTGAAGTGAATCGCAAAATCTCCTAGAAACGAAAGTGTTTCTTCCATTTCTGCTCCATTTCGACCGCTTCTTCCTTGATAGATGGGAGGGGGGGCGGAGGGGGGGTTGCGGAGGAGATGTTTAGGTGCACCAAGTATATGTAAGAACCTCGTGCACCTTCTCATCCCCCGTCAAAATATCAAAAAGCGAGTAGATGAGGGTGGGGGGGGGGGGGGAAGAGAGAGAGAGAGACCGGGGGGGGGGGTGTGGAGGGGCTGGGGGATATTTAGGTGCTCCAAGTATATATGTAAGAACCTCTTGCACCTTCTCATCCCCCGTCAAATATCAAAAAGCGAGTAGATGGAGGCGGGGGAGAGAAAGGAGAAAGAGAGACCGGTGAGGGGGGGGGGGGTGTTGACAAAAAGGGGCTTTGATATCGCATTATAAACAATTTTTGGCCTTGGAACCCTTGAAATCCCCCCACTCCCAGACCCCCCCCCCCCCCTACCCTCACCCCACCCCCCAGCCCCGCCCTCCCGGATTCCGCCCCTGCAGTTACATTCTTCGCATCAGAAACATATTAAGCAAGTACACTGTATACTTAGATGTGTGTCCATTTTCATAACTTGTATCGTAATTGCCTCTTCTAAGCGCATTTCTTTCTTTGTCGGGATGTTCGTTGTACTTTTACGCGCTTGACCATTTTAGACCGGGTAGTTTCTTTCAGCAGTATTATTTCCAGAGCGGTCCTGGCTGAAAACTGATTGCGAGTGGTCCTGACCTGCTATCCGCACTTTCACTCGTGATTTCTGCGAGTGGTCCTGACTCTATTCAAAATGAAATGACCAGAAGCCAATTGCACATGCTCTCTTTTCGAGCAACTTGCACGCTTGGTTTGAAACTGGATTGATAGTTGAAGTTGCTAAAAGGGGGTCTGGTAAACACGAGGATAAGAATGGCAGGATTAGAACTGGGTGGAGCACATTGCCGGAGCTGTAATCGTCAAATCTGTAAGTGATACGACATCGCACACAAAAACTAAAAAGTAAACAGGGAGAGGGGCAAATAAGGACAAAGACAGGATCAAGGAACCGTCTTATGATTGGCAATATCCCAGTGCGCAAAGGCCATCGGGACGACGTCGGCCGCCTTTGGCCCGTGCACGGTCGTGCGTGAGCCATCTCAGTCTCTCTCTCTCTCTCTCTCTCTCTCTCTCTCTCTCTCTCTCTCTCTCTCTCTCTCTCTCTCTCTCTCTCTCTCTCTCTCTCTCTCTCTTTCTCTTAATAATTCATCTAAAGTGTTCGTTAATTTTTTTCCTTGATTTCTTATTTCTTTGTACGCTGTGTTTGTTTTGCTGTTGTGTTCTGTTTTGTTTACAGGACAGCTTGTAAAACAGGCATTGAGTTGCCCAATAGCTTTATTCTGCAATAAAAGATTCATCATCATCATCATCATCATCATCACTCTGTGCTTGTGCGCGCTCGCGCGCATGTGTATCTGTGTGTGTGTATGTGCGTGTGTGTGTGTGTGTGTGTGTGTGTGTGTGTGTGTGTGTGTATGTGTGTGTGTGTGTGTGTGTGTGTAATTGTCTGTGTGTGTGTGTGTGTGCGTGTGTGTTTGCATGCGTGCGTGCGCGGGCGTCTGTGTTTTGCGCCTGCGGCTGTGTGTTCAGGCTTGTTCGCGCGTGCTGTACGTAAATGTGTGTAGAGTGTGTTCATGCGAGATACATGCGCCAAAGCTAGTCCAACATCACCCTTGAATGATCATGGTCTAGCTTTTTCCTGCTGAAGTCTGTAAGGCCCCTTTGGCTGTGGGTAGCGGTTTTTGTCGCGATGATTCCGGCCGGAATCATCGCGACAAAAACCGCTACCCACAGCCAAAGTGTTAACACACTATAGCCGTGCCACACAGGGCTACGCGGCAAACACACTCCATTGAGTTAACACTAGATGGCCTGACCCACACACACACACAGTCGTGCGAGTACCGAGCGGCTGACAAAGGGGGGTGGGGGTGGGGGGGGGGGGGTACATTGCACCCTGACGCGGTAGTCAGTGTCAACAATGCCGGCCTCCCTAGCAACGTATGACATATATGTTTGCGTGCCACAACGATTGAGATCCCCTTTTGTGACCCTTACAGGCTAGAGCGGAGATAGGCACTTTCACCACGTGTGTGAATGTGTCACATGTACGTCTTCTGCAGTACAGTAGGAAGATATCTTTTTTCTGAGGGGGGGGGGGGGGGGGGGGGAGGGCATTTCGAAGGGTGGGGGGGGGGGAGATGCTGGGAGGAGGGCAGTGTTCCTGGTATGTTATTTTTTAACGTCAAAGTGTTCCTTGACAATAAACAGAACATAAAAAAGTCCTTGTGCATTAAAATACTTATCGTGGAAACGAACAGGGGCGGATCAGTTACCACCATGGAGGGAGGGGGGGGAGGGAGGTCTCCAATTATTTGTTTGGGAACATCAAACAGAAAGAAAAGGCCACCGGACGTTAGACCTTACTTACATTGGCCGAAAATTCAAATAACGGTGTGTTTGCGTGTGTGTGTGTGTGTGTGTGTGTGTGTGTGTGTGTGTGTGTGTGTGTGTGTGTGTGTGTGTGTGTGTGTGTGTGTGTGTGTGTATGTTTGTGTGTGTGTGTGTGTGAGTGTGTGTGTGTGTAGGGGGATGGGGGGGGAGGAAGAGAGAGAGAGAGAGAGAGAGTAGGCGCGCCAAGCGTATGTAAGGACCGTCACCACTCGTCGAAATATCAAACAACGGTGGGGCGGGGGGGGGAGGGGGGGGGAATCTATAAAAGGGACTTTGCGATAGCATTTTAAAGAACAAAGAGGAGGGGGGCCCGGGAACCCCTCCCCCAGATCCGCCCCTAACGCATGCCTTGGAGATGTCAGGAGCGTTGTCTATGCGCTGGTTATCCGCCGTGGTTTCGCTTTCGTTCTTTGTTGGGAGTCGGTCGTTGCAAACACAACCTCACTGTCGTCCACTTGACACGACTGCTAAAATACGACACTGTTCTTCGCCGCAAAACAGCTCTTTAGCTGCACGTTTTTTACGAGGGAGAGAATTCATTGCCTTTAAGTACTTCGTACTGCACATTGACACCTCAAAGCACTCTCAACTTGTTTTGTGGCAAATTATCCCGAGTCTTCGGCTGGACTATGCCGGCTGTTTGACTGGAACTGAAAGAGTACCGCGGTCTGTGCGCACAGGGACTCTACCTCTCGGGCAATTCTTGAAAACCGTGATCAGAACACGCCAAAACATGAAACGTCGTTAACCCTCTTAATCCCACGGCCCGCATTTCCAAACTTTTGGAAGCGTTGTCTAAAGACCATGTACCAGTTGTAGGAGATGGATTGATCGTGATAATTCAAGGGTAGTGCCAGATGAGCTTGGCGCCTTCAGGCGCCAAGCTCATCTGGCACTACCCTTGAATTATCATGATCAATTCATCTCCTGCTGCAGGGTCCCGGAGCTAAACGGGTTAAGCTCTTCCTGTACTTCATGCACGAGGCGGTTTCACACTATAGACAGGCTGAATATAAACCCATCGAGAGAGATTTATAAAATGTATTTCACAAATTACAAAACGTCATTCTAGTTAATCCTTTTGCTGTTAGGAGCGGCTAGATAAGCTGAAAATAAAATCACAGAGAAAGATTTATGAAATGTAACAAGAAAGGCAAAGCCCTTATGGCTCACGTGTATGACCGATCTACATATGTGTGACCTTTGTGACAATAAGTAAAAGGCTGGCTTCTGCACGTTTTCTCTCAAAATTTGAGCATTTTTCACACATCTGTCAACTCTCTGTGACCCTTGTCCTTTGCGATGAGTCGACTAAATCAGTATGCATAGGAAGGTCTTATCATCAGCTACCTTTGTGAGAAATTTGATTGAAAAGTTTGCAAAAGTGTTGATAATAACTACAATTCTATCAAAATTGGCATTTTACACAAATTTGCCGACCTCTTGTGATCCTTGACCTTTCCAAGGGGTCATTCAAAATTAGTATGCATAGATAGGTCTTACCATCAGGTATCTGTGTTCCAAGTTTGGGTTTGAGGTTGTGAATAGTATTTGAGGAAACAAAACATCTTTTGTCAAAGTATGGCCTTTTGTTTTACCTATTTCCTGACCTCTTGTGGCACTTGACCTTTCCGAGGGGTCAAGCAAATTGTATGCATAGAAAGGTCTTCCCATCAGGTACCTTTAAACCGAGTTTGGATCCCATATTTACACAGACTGTGTTTTTGCAATGTTCGTTGTTTCAACTGACGCCAGAAAACATAAGCTGTCCCGGGAACATGGATTCAAAGTGGTGTCAACAAGAGGCATAGATCCTCGTGAGCCCCCGCGACTGCGGAGGCTCATGAGGATCCATACCTCTTGCAGCTGAGTGGTGTTTATATTTTCTCAGCACTGAACGGGTTAAACGTCGAAGGTAGTGCCTAATGTAGCTAATGTAGTGCCTAGCTCAAGAGTAGCGCCTGAATAGCTTGGCGCCTAGAGGCGCCAAGCTATTCAGGCGCTACTCTTGAGCGGTATTGGTAAGTCGGTCCCCACTTGGAGCTGTAAGGGAAAAAATGGGTTTAACGGAGACGGTAGATAATGAACTGTGTCTACAGCGCACCTGCAGGCTTATGGGATCAGCGTCAATCTGTGCTTAACACTTATCGAAAACACTGTGCAAAAACAATTAAACGATGTGGCTAAACTTTTAATTCAGGGGGGATGGGGCGGGAGGGGGGAAGGAGGGAGGGGGAAAGGAGGAGAAGAGGGGAGGGGGGGGGTGTCCGCCGTTAATGTGATTAGCACAGCGCAGACGCGGAGAAAAACAAAAGAAAGAAAGAATAAATATTATAGACTACACGAAAAATTTAAAAAGAAAAAAAGGAAAAAAAAGAAACATAAGAAAATGTCAAACAATGAAACAAACACCGTGACTTTTTCTTTGATTTAAATTTTATTTTATTTATTGTATTTTATTGTGGGAGAAGAGGGTGGGAATGCTCTCTCTCTCTCTCTCTCTCTCTCTCTCTCTCTCTCTCTCTCTCTCTCTCTCTCTCTCTCTCTCTCTCTCTCTCTCTCTCTCTCCTCTCTCTCTCTCCTCTCTCTCTCTCTCTCTCTCTCTCTCTCTCTCTCTCTCTCTCTCTCTCTCCAATATAAATAAGTGCGCGTGTGGCGGACTCGTACATTGGAATATGCGAAGACATTTGTACATAGCTACAAATCCAACACGGTTTCTAGGAGTGTGCGACGGAATTCTTTACCATGAGAAATCAAATTCACTGTCCTTCAGATACACCGTCCCATCTGCACGAGGCATAGATTTTCATGAGTAACTGCAGTCGCAGGGGCTGATGAAAATCTGTGCCTTTTGTACCTTGCTGGCGCAGATTAGGTTCATTGGCATTTTCTGAGAGAGGACTCACAAGCCCGCGCTGAAAGTTCAAACTGTTTATGAACTTGGAGCTCATTCAGGTTCGGAGGAAATATTTGCAAGCTTTTGTCTGCTGCCATGTCTACTCCCTGATACATGCGTGCATATAACATACCCGATACCAAGATACCCCCTCCACAATCCCCCACCCATCGCCACATTCCCACCAGTGTATGTGCATAGTTTAATTGTATTATATACTGGCGAGCAAAAGAAATGCGATATTTTATGGAATCGTGCCAACGTGAAAGTAATCTAGTCATGATCTAGATGATTATACTGACGAGCAAAAGAAATGCAACATTTTTGGAATCATCGGAAACACGTCAGTGTTCCGAAGATTCCAAAAATGTCGCATTTCCTTTGCTCGTCAGTATAATCCCCTAGATCATGACTACCTGTTTATCTTTCAGTGCCGTTTTAGCAGCGTCACTGAAGTTGTTTTCTCCGTACAATGCTCGCAATGCTAAGGTTCACAGATAAAACGGATTCTTTATGTTTTTCATGTGTTTTAACATAGACCTTTCAACCCATCTTTTCACAAAAGCCACGTGAGTGTGCACACGGTGTACGTATATTTCAAATCTGAATTCAGTTTGAATACCCTACCTCAAGGGCAGTGCCCGACAAGCTTCAGGCAATGGAACTGCCTTCCGATTATATATGTTTTTTTAAAGTCTGTGGGAATGAATGAAAAATCACAGTGGTTATACTATTCGGGGGGGGAGCGGATATTTATTTTATTCGTCGTGGCCGATCCGAATGGGCTCCTTCCCCTTCCCCCTTCCCCCCCTTTCTCTAGTGCTGTATATAGCGCAGCTATAGAACTCTATTATAATATATTCAACATAGTCCCGCAATTCATAAAGGGATTTCCACATATACTGGGTCGACAGTCAACGCTCGTGTGCTGCTTTGTCATGTTGGACCTAACGGCTTTATGTCTTACGCTGGTCTGTGATTTAGGACCTTACGGCCTATACAGTTTATACAGCCGCAAGCTCCTAAATCACAAACCAGCACACCAGTGAGGTCTAAAGTCACGGACCTGCGCCCATTTCGTCAGCTGATTTCTGCTTCGTATGCATGGGATTTTTTAATAAAGTCGATGACCTTTCTTGAACTCCGCGGTAATCACAGGCCGTCGGGCCGACGTCGGCGGCAGTGGCCGGTCCCAGTGCGGCCTACTTCGGCCCGATCGCTTTTTGCTCACTTAGGTCTCGCTCCAGGGTTGGTGCGCAATAAAGAGTAACTGAAATGAACTAGAGTGAAAGTTTGAAAAGAAAATCATGCCTTTCATTCTAGTGACAGACTTATGATAGGTCTTTTATAGAGCGCTATGCCGCAACTCAGAACCCTGGCCAGACCTCCCCCTGCAGCCACTGCGGTCGAACCTGCCTGTCTCGGTTTGGCCTCCGCAGCCACGAACAAGCCTGCAGACGTCGTGGGCAACTCCTATAAAATCTTCGTTCGCGAAGTCAAGCCAAGAGAAAAGAGAGATGTGGAGGGAGCGTGTAGCTAATCTTGGGTTATATACAGCGTTCGACGCCGACTCTCGTCCGATAGGCCGCGACTGATGCCGAACCCATGCAGGCGAGGTCAAACGTTTGGTTCAGACCCCCTATTTTGGGTGCCCCCGTCTTTGATATCACCTTCGTTGTGGGCGAAAGACGTTAAGGTGGAAGCACTGAGACGCACTGTGATTTCAGATCCATGCAAATGCTTTAGGAATGGCTTCTTTGCGCTCCCTAGGGTCTCAGCCCTTCTCTAGGCACAATGCCCTGACCCTGCCCAAGCTCTCATACAATTAGTTATTATTGTTTAACTCATTCAGCCCGACGGCCGTATTTCCCAAATTTGGGAGGCGCGATCTAATGACTATGCACCAATTGCAGGAGATGGGTCGACCATGATAATTCAAGGGCAGTGCCAGATTAGCTTGGCGCCGACAGGCTGTAGTGCGTCAGGAGTGAATTGTTTAAAGGGTGTAAGTATGCTCTTGTGTTGTGTTTTGAAAAGACTGTCTCTCATGTCTGCGTCCTTAGAACCAAGTGGGTGTTTTGCAGGGTTACAGACACAGTTTTGGAAAGGCCAGCCATTTTTGCATCGAACAGAGAAACTGAAATTGATTTGCGCTTGCGGGTTTTGATTGTACACCGTGACACATAATGCAGGCTCGTGCCATAAGATTTCTTCTTTAAAATCTTTTACGGTCATTAGCACTGGTATACAACAACAACAACAAAATGCACGGACTGAAATGACATTGTCTTTAGTTATGTCATCGTTCTGGTAATACTTCCTTGTTTTGACTGACTGTTAATTAGAACATAAATTATTATGTATGCATTGTTGCTTAGTTCATTCTAAAAGGGGTGTGTTCGGGTATTGTGTTTTGTTTGTTATGTGCATATGTCATTGTATTTTTATTTTTGTGTACAGATTGTAAAGCGCTTAGAGCTTTTGATTAAGATTAAGCGCTATATAAATACTCATTATTATTATTATTATTATTATTACTTTCGTCACCCATAATTGAACAGCCAAGCTCTGTGTTTTCAGCTAGCCTGTTCTAAATGACTGTAGAAGTCATTCCTACTTTTGTGGGCAGGGTCACAATATTCACTATATGTATCTTGAAACTGTACTGGGATGATTTATTCCACGATAATTCGTTAATTTACATCGCCGTTTGATGAAATGCTTGTAAAATCAGCATGTGGGTACGTGGCTGGCTTTTTCATAAAGAATGCAATAGCGAGGCATTTTATAACAGTTTAGCTGAAAACGCAGAGCTTGGCTGTTCAATTATGGATGCAAGAAAGCATTACCAGAACGATGACAATACTGAAGAAAATGTTATTTGGGCCCTTGCATGGGTTTTTTGTTGTTTTATTTTTGTTTGTTTGTTTGTGTTTTTTATTTTGTTCTTAGTGCTAATGACCGTAACAGATTTTGAAAAAACAAATGTTACTGAACCAGGTTGCATTTAGCGTGACGGTGTATAATCAAAACTAGCGAGCGCAGGTGAGTCTCAGTTTGACTGTTCGGTGCAAAAATTGTTGGCCTTTCCAATCCGTTGCTGTTTGTAACCCTCCAAACACGCACTTGATTTTAAGGATGCAGACAAGAGAGACTATCTTGTCAAAATACAAAAATACGAATGCATACTTACTTACATTAAACGATAATAACGAATGTTATGAGAGCTTGAGCAGGGTAGGCATTGTGTCTTGTGAAGGGGTGGGACCCTAGGGAACGCAAAGAAGTCATACCTAAAGCTTTTTCATGGATTTGAAATTACAGTGCGTCTCAGTACTTTGACCCTAAGCGGGTAAGCGGGTTGTCAACTACATTTTATATATTATTGCTACGTGAGAATGGTTGATAGGAGTTTTTGTTGTTGTTGTTGTTTTTTGTTGAGTTTTTTTTTTTTTTTTTTTTTGGGGGGAGGGATATTTCTTTGTTTCTTTGTTTGCTTTTAAATAAGCATATTCTCACCTGATAATGTATGCAGGGACGGATCAGTTACCACGGGGGAGGGGGGATCTAATATTTTGTTTGGGACCTTCAACCTGACACTAAACGCTAGACCTTGCTTCCACTGGCCGAAAAATCACACAACGGGGATTGGGGGGGGGGGGGGGGTGTAGGGAGGGGAAATCTAGCACTATCCTTAAGCTGTCATAACAGTTCTATTCCCCGCTGTTTTTGTCGCGTATGAGGATGTGGCGCGTCTCTAATATAAGCTAACCCGCTGCGTACTCAGTAATTAATTAACCTATGTTTTTCAGGTCTGCTGGTTTTCTACTTCGTCATTTCTCATTCAGCTCTGGGTTGAACGAGCTGATGCAATTCCTCACGCGGCTTTGTCCAGTGTCGGCGTTAACTGAAAATCGATCTCCTAACTCACTCAGCCCCGACACACCACAGCAAGACATGGATCGAGCATGATAGTTCAAGGGTGGTGCCAGAATAGCTTGGCGCCTATCGGCGCCAAGCTATTCTGGCACCACCCTTGAACTATCATGCTCGATCTGTCTCTAGAATTGTAATACAGTCCTTCAGAGGGCAACTTCAAAACTGTGGGGATTTCGGTTCTGGTGCAGAATGTGTTAACAAAGAGACACTCTGCAATTAGATTTTTTTAAGCACCCAGGTATATCATTACATTTGAATAGAAGGGAGAGATTATACTTGCTCTCAAAAACAAGTTCTGGGCAGGGGAACCAAAAATAATGAAAATATTGAAAAGCTCGCGCGCGCATTTGTTCCTTGTAGAACTTACCTTCATGCAATTCTAAGCCTTGAAATGATCGAACGAATTGAAAGCGACTTTCAAATTGGATTTTTTTAGGGGCAAAGGAGAAGGGGAATTGGGGGGGGGGACACAGAGAGAGAGCGAGAGAGAGAGAGAGGAAGGGGGAGAGAGAGAGAGAGAGAGAGAGAGAGAGAGAGAGAGAGAGAGAGAGAGAGAGAGAGAGAGAGAGAGAGAGAGAGAGAGAGAGAAATGAAATGAGATGAAATGACACTTTATTTTCCAAGGATCAAAGAATGGGTGCGCAGTCCTGTTTTAATTGTCCTTGCTACACACTACAAGAGAGAGACAGAGAGAGACAAAGAGAGACAGAGAAAGAGACAGAGAGAGAGAGACAAACAGAGACAGAGAGAGACAGAGAGAAAGATGTATGAAATGAAACTTTATTTTCCAAAGATAAAGGAGTAGTTGCGCAGACCTGTTTTTATTCTTGTCCTTGCTACACACTACAAGAGAGAGAGAGAGAGAGAGAGAGAGAGAGAGAGAGAGTGAGAGAGTGAGATGATGATGAATCTTTATTTATTCAGGATAAAGCTATTAGGCAACTCAATGCCTGTCTTACAAGCTGTCCTGTAAACAAACAACATAACAGGAAAATAAACATAGCATGCAAATAATAACAATAATAATAAGAAGAAGAAGAAAAACTACGGAAAAAAAAACAAACAAACATAATAGGTGAATCAATGAAAGGGGGAAAAAAATCGTATTGGAGAAGTAGTAACTGCCACCAACACAAAAGTAAGAGAAATAAATGAGTGCATAGCATTAATATTATACTCAGCTAAGACAGTGTCAAAGAATCAGCAGCATCAAGAGCATATAGCGACACCGACAAGACCAAGGATTATCAGTTTACAAATGTAAGGAGAAAGAGAAAATACTTGACTTTCACGTGTTATCAACAACAATACTCTGATATGGCAAACTGTGAAGTCAGGCTGAATGGAAGTGCGTTCGCAAAGCTCGTTTAAAATGGGTTTTACCTGAACATGATTTAATGTTCAATGGCAATGAGTTCCAGACAAAACTGCCCGAAAATAGAAGGCTTGACTTGTAGAGATCTATCCTGGGTCGGGGTAAATGAAGCAAGCCATGTCTCGTGTGTAGCTGATGCCTAGGGCTGAAGTTAAATAGCGCGCACAGATACTCGGGGACTTGATAATGAAATATTTTGTGCATGAGGACGCATTTGTTAAATTTGAGTTGTTCCTTCAGTGGAAGCAGGCCAAGAGATTTTATCTTTTGGTCTGTGGAAGTAGGGTGTGGAATAATTATTTTAACTGAACGACGATATAGCGAGTTGACTTTTTTAATATGACGTTCGCTGCATTCGTCCCACAAAGAGGACGCATAGTCACAGTGGCTCTTAATGTGCGCGTGAAAAAACAATGTACAGCACTTTGTACTAAGAATATGTCTAAGTTTAGAGAGCAGAAATACATTTCTGGACAAGGTTTTGAGAGAGTGAGAGAGAGAGAGAGAGAGAGAGAGAGAGAGAGGAGAGAGAGAGAGAGAGAGAGAGAGAGAGAGAGAGAGAGAGAGAGAGAGACCATGTACTGTTCATGTACTGTTCAACGAAAAGCGTCTGAATTGAAAAAGCACACATACGTAATTGTCAATATTAATGTAACCCTCGCCATGATCGAACTGAAGAGCGATTTTTTTTTTTTATAAATTGCATTTTTCTTGGGAGACGGTGATAAAGGGGTGTCTCTCCAGAGCAGCGGAACCTGTTTTGAGTGGCCACTCTTATGAGAGATCACCTGTCATGAAAGACCATCGTTTAGGTCGCTGTCTCCACCTGAATGATGTTCTCTAGCCCCTTTCCTGCCGCTATACGTATGCTGTATTTCTCAAATCTGTCTTCATTCAACGCCCAAACGTCAGAACCGTCTAGGGCACATGGGTACAAATTAATCTCAGCAAGAGTCATAGATCCTCATGTGCCCCCGCAACTGCGGGGGCACATGAGGATCTATGTCTTTTGCAGTTGGATCGTGTTCACATTTCCTCTGCAGTCACGGGTACAAACTGGTCTCAGCAAGAGTCATAGATCCTCATGTGCCCCCGCAACTGCGGGGGCACATGAGGATCTATGTCTCTTGCAATCGGATCGTGTAAATAATAATAATAATAATAAATAATAATAATAATTACGGTATTTATAATGCGCTTATCTAATAATAATTATAACTCTAAGCGCGCACTCACAACTCGCACACGCATGCGCACGCTTTAGACAATGACTCACGTACCACAAATAGTGAAAATACATTACGACGGTAAGCTTGGGGTGGGGAGCGTGGTGATGTAGTGCTAGAACTGTTGAAAGAGGTGAGTTTTGAGGGCGGACTGGAAGGAGGAGAGAGAGTGTTTCTGACGGAGAGAGAGTGGGAGAGTGTTCCAGGTGGATGGACCGTAGACGGAGAAGGAGTGGGGGCCGAAAGTGCTGAGTTTGGTGCGGGGGATGAGGAGGCGGAGAGGGTCGGAGGCGGAGCGGAGGGAGCGGGAAGGAGTGTAGGGGTGAAGTAAGTTGGAGAGATAGGTAGGAGCGTAGTTGTTCAGGGATTTGTAGCAGAGAGACAGAATCTTGTATTGGATGCGTTGGGGGATGGGGCACATTTTCTCTGCGGTCAAGGGGTTTACTGACACGTGGCACCTTTTGCCATTCAAGACTTCTCTTGAGAGAGAGCGCCTGTCGATTAACTCATTCGCGGCCAGCCGCATCCGGACGCGCGGCATAAGCCGAGCATGCGGCTGCCCGCGAATGAGATAATGCTACTTTTTCCCTGCAAGAGAAAGGTGGGCGCTCAAAACATGTAGCTAGCAGACCAAGCGCATACACAGGAACAGCGCTTGGAGTCCCTGCTATGTTAAAGACGTGTGTGAGTCGTGACGCAGCGCTTAACGACAGAAATGATAAACAAGAATGGCAACGCCCTCAAGGCTCAAGGCTCAAGGCTCAAGGCTCACGTGCGAGAGGATCCAAAATATCTGATGTGTCACTGTCCAATCATCCGGTAAGTTAATGCGTCAAGGATTCTTTGCAGTTCTAGAGCCCAAAAATATAACTGTGGCCCTGGCATGGGTTACAAAACATCGTGCACTGTACAAAGAATGAAGTATGCGTCATTGTCACGCGTCAGAGATCTATCAAACTATTTGTACTGAGGAGAAAAAGAAATGCGACATTTTTGGAATCATCGGAACGTTTCGATGATTCCAAAAAATGTTGCATTTCTTTTGCTCCGCAGTATAGATTATAGACTTATAAAAGCGTTATGAAAGCGTTCGTTTTTAATCTAACCTTCGACATGATGGCAAGCCGACTTATGAAAACGTTATGAACGCGTTCGTTTTTAATCTAACCTTCGACATGATGGCAAGCCGACTTATGAAAACGTTATGAAAGCGTTCGTTTTTAATCTAACCTTCGACATGATGGCAAGCCGACTTATGAAAACGTTGTGAACGCGTTCGTTTTTAATCTAACCTTCGACATGATGGCAAGCCGACTTATGAAAACGTTATGAAAGCGTTCGTTTTTAATCTAACCTTCGACATGATGGGAAGTGACTTTCTTTCTTTCTGTCTTCTTTTTTCTTTTCTTTTTTCTCATTCAGTGTTGATTTAACGCGTCACTTGCAGTGCAGAATATGAATTGAAAAGGAACATGTCATGCGCAGTGCAGAATATAAATTGAAAAGACACGTCACGTGCAGTGAAGAATATAAATCGAAAAGGGACCTCCCGGTGGTCGTCGCCCGTCCGTTCAGGCAACGACAACGCACATCACAAAACAGAACACGTATTGAAATAATGCTGCTTTGATCACACAAGACGCGCATTTACAATAATTGTGAATCATGCACCTGATACGTCGAGCTTTCATAAGACCAGAAAGGTGCAGCGTGAATACGAAAGTTGAAAGGGAAAGAAGGGCTGAAAGAGCGGCGTTAATAAAAGACCGTTAAAAATGCATTAACGTTTTAGGTTTCAAACCGCAGCCGTCAATGTCATGTTCTCAATAGGCTACCCCAAGCAGTATTATATTCGACACAAAGTCACTCTGAATGTTAATGTATTGACCCTTTCACGCTTAACCCTTTGAGTGACGAAACACAACGGAAACACGCAAAGACCAAGAGGCATAGATCCTCATGCGCCTCCGCTGACGCGGAGGCGCATGAGGATCTATGCTGGCTTCATTCATCTCCGCGCTAATCAGACAGGATCAAACAAGGCTCAGCAGAAATGAATCTCAGGCGGTTACTGACAGACTAACGGGTTAACCCTTTGAGTGTCCGTATGAGTGATACGAACACTCAAAGGGTTAAAGCCTGGCAAAGAAGGGGATATAATTCATATTCGTACGCGTATGTGGATAACATGCACGAAGTGTCTGTGAATCAATCAATCAACTTTATTGTTCCAAATACATGTTGCCACGTACAGGAAAATTGGTCTCGCCACCTCAGGTGCAACTCGCAATCGCCCACGCTCACACAACAGTTTACAAACAACACATAGACAATGGCTCGGGACGGGTGAAGCCCGTTGCCAAGGCGTCTCATGGCCGGCGCCAACGGCCCTAACCCGACCTGAACCTCCCTAACACAAAGCAAACTAAGGACAGCCCTATCATAGTGTCTCTTAAACACGTAATATAATGGGTTTTTTTTTTTAAACTTTCTGCTTGGCTGAGACTAGTTACACAAATGAGAAATACGCATAAACCCAAAAAGGAAAGAAAAAGACGAATTATACTTTCACAGTTGCTACCTGGGGACCCGTCGCTATAAGAACAGCGCCGGCTTTTAGACAGTCGCTCAGGCATAAACAGTCACCACCTTAATTATAACTTAACTAGTATATAACTTTCATAGTCATTTTTAAAGCAATCGTTAGTAGTAAGTGGCATGGACTGTACTCGTTGGACTTAACTCCTTCTACCCCAACACCAAAATCCTTAAATTTTGCAGTTGTCCTCCGAAGACTGCATTGCAGTGCCGGACACAGATCGACCATGATAGTTCAAGGGTGATGCCAGAATAGCTTGGCGCCCATAGGCGCCAAGCTATTCTGGCATCACCCTTGAACTATCATGGTCGATCCTTATCTTGCTGTGGTGTGTCTGGGGTAGAATGAGTTAAAGGCACAAGCGGCGTGTATAAAAACAACTGGCATTTGAGGACTGGCTCTCCGCGTGTAAACATCGTTCTCCCAGCGCTGCGTGTTTACCTGACAGTCGACCGTCGGTTGTCGCGCCTTTAAAAGATTTTGCAGCCTAAAAATAAATGTGTGCTGGTCTGTGATATTGGACCTTGCGTTCATAAGGCGTAAGGTCAAAATTACAGGCCAGCACACAGGTTTAAACTCGGTCTCCCACAGGTAGATAATAAAATACAACCATGGTATATACACCATGTCTGAACAGGTGATGCCGATTATGTATCCCTTAACACCTTGCTTGTCCCCCCTTCGTGTTGACAGTCCAAATACATCATACCTGTATACAGCTAACCGGAATGACTTCATTAGTGCCTCTCCTAGGTTCTTGACCTAACTTACACATTAGACTAGATACCTATGTCCACAGACGTCCTTTAGCTGGGGAAAACATGCTAAGCTATGTACACACTCCCAACAAACAGCTTCTCAACAAGATTGTATACGCGGCTCTATTATTATGTCTGTGAGAGTTAGGCGTAGGAACCCGGCGAGGAAGGGCATGTAAGGATTAGGGGGGAAGGGAGGGGAGGGGTGTAAGCATAGTTCGTAGACCAAGCGCATATCAAGGAACAGCGCTTGGAGTCCCTGCTATGTTAAAAACGTGTAGGAGTCGTGGCGCAGCGCTAAACAACAGATATATTAAACAAGAAAGGAAGGAAACAGAAAAGCTCCTATGGCACCATAAACTCATGTAGAATGTTCTAGTCAATGCACAAACCACTGTCAGCTACTGCGATGTGAAAGATTTTCAGACCTCCCGCCATTTTCTCCACAAAAAATTAAGAATTTGGGATAAATATATTCCATATCATCAGCACATAATGATGGTAACAAGAAAATAGTTACGTCACTCGACAGCAAGATGACGTTATATTATTGTTGTTCATAATTTCTCTCACGCCTCATTCTTGCAGTATATATGTATACACTGTACACCTTGAGAAGGCTCTTTACTGTAAGAAGAAAAAATACTAAGTAATTCTGCACCACCAGCTAATACTTTTACCAAATCAGTTTGGAACAGTTTAAAAATCGTGCTCTTGTTTGAATGTTTCTGTCGCACTCTTGATTCCCTCCCCCCCCCCCCCCACCCCCCACCCCCCTCCCCTTCCCCACTCCCTCACCTGCACCCCGTCCCCAACCCTCCACCGTGTCGTTTTAATTTTCAAAGAGGTTGGCCCTACCAGCTTTGAAAATCCTCATACGCCACTGGGCTGTATAATATCAACGAGACATTCTGGTAAACGCCTGCTTCACAATGTTTTCTGTTTGCCATATCAGCTCGGTTGACACCATGCTAACAGTGATTCACTTCTGATCTGCGAGGGTATGTTTAAAAAGTCCGATGCCGTTTATATTATGCGTGCTGGTCTGTGATTTCGGACCTTACGGCTGGAAGCCGTAAGGTCCAAAATCACAGACCAGCACACGTTGAACGCTGCAAGCCGTGAGGTCGCAAATCACGACCAGCAAATCTGCTGTATGAATCAAAACGCCTACATGTGTTTGGCCATGCCGCTGTACGATCTAAAGCCGCACGCCACACGAAAGGTATTAGGGCTGGCATGACAGTTAGAAGAAGCACACAACCCCGAACGCGAAAACTGAAGTGTCCACAATCTAAAACGAGCTCACCTGAGCGACAGCTTTCCTCAACCCATGTTAACCCTTTGGCTGCCGACTGCACCTGACCGACATTCGCGTGAAAGAAGAACATTGTAACTAGGTCCAGATGCAGGCGTAAAAAAACCGCAGGATTAACACATTTAAAGAGACATAGATCCCCATGAGCCACCGCAACTTGCAGCTGTGTTGCGTTCGCCTTGCTCCTGCAGTTAAGGGGTTAAAACGAGTTTAGGAAAGTAAGGACTAAGCAAAGGCAAATCAGCTTTCTACCCTTGAGCCATCGTGGTCGATATCCCGAAGCTGGTACAGGAGAGGGGAAAAAAGCTCAGACTGACCTCATCAAAGGTCAAACCATGGCAGTTCAAGGACAGTGTTTGATTAGCTCTGGATGTCAGAAAAAACTAAGATAATCAAGGTAACTGCACTTAAACTACCCCACGGCATATCCATCTGACACGCATAAGATTGAAAATAAAATAGTTTTTTATGCTGACCTTGACGAAGGTCCCAGGCCTGTCGCGTGACGCTGATGTGGATGTTCTCTTTGACAGTCCTCATGGTGTTGCGTAGAGCCTCCAGCTGTTTTTGCGTGTGAACTGTGTGCTCCTTGTACTCCTCAATGGTGGCCGAAACCATGGAAACGACCGACAGAAGGTCGTCCACGGGGTAGTCGTCAGATATTTCTTGGAACCTGTGACAGAAAACGTGAATTAATGAGCGACGTAGCTCACTGCTGCTTCCGGCGCGGTGGTGACGTCACAATCGGGGCTAACACAGTAAGCGATGGTCCTCGGGCCCACGACTGCCGCAGTGGGCCCGCGCACGGCTGTGCGCGGGCCCACTGCGGCCGTCGTGGGCCCGAAAGGCGTTTTGCTACTGGGGAAACTCCGGATTCTCAGTGTTTTTGGCTGATCCCTGTCCGTGCACATTATCTTGGGTCCTCGCGATATTCTGCATGCCACGTGTGCGTAGTGGTCTGTTCACTGGCTTTTGTTTTCAGCTGGTGTATATCGCGTATGAGGTTTAGCTCATGTGGGTTACTATACTTAACGTGTCCATTTGCTATCGTTTTCCGTCAACCCAAAACCGAGTTTAGAAGCGATATACCCACGGCCTTTAGTCTAGCGAGAAGACTGACGCCTACGCAAATAGGCAGGTATCATCTAAGACATCGAGAATACTGACTTTTACCATAATGTGAGCAGCGACACCGCCTGACGGCAGGAGAAGACAATTTCGGCCAGGTCGACCATTACCACAAAAACGAAGTCGAACATAATGTTACTTGTTTGTAAGGCGCGTGTTGGTACCCGTGAATGTGAAAACTCTTATACGCTGTATGTTACTATGGTAATAATGAGAGACACACAAAAATCATTATCCACATGGTGTTTGCTGGACATGCATCTGTGTGTGCTGGTGCATGAAAACGAAAGTACATGAAAGAGCCAATACGTTATTATGAAAACAATGTTCAGTCGGAAATCATTGCTGGGGTTGTACAGAACTAAATAGACCATTATCAGGAGAACCTTCTTCTTCTTCTTCTTCTTTTTTTTTTTTTTTTTTTTTTTTTTTTTTTTTTGGATGAATAAAATAAAATAAAATATAATATAATGAGCTGTTAACCTTTATTGCCTGAACAATATCCCTTAACCCTTTCCTGCCAATGGACGCTTATTTAGTTCCTGTAATCATCGGTAATTCAAAGACCAAACGCTACAAACGTCCAAACAACATGGATACAAATAAACCCCAGCGAGAGGCATAGATCCTCATGAGCCCCGCAGTCGCGGAGGCTCATGAGGATCTATGCCTCTTGCAGTTGGATCGTGTTCGCTTTTTCGGGGCAGCGCAAGGGCCGTGGCACATGGAAACAGACACTGGTCCTCTCACCGGCGGTCAGACAGCACCCCGACAAACTCGCCGAGGCTGGCGTTGAAGGACCGGATGTCGTAGTCGTCTCTGTTGAGCCTCTTCGGGAGGGGTGGGGTGAGGGGCGGGGACGGCAGCTCCTGGCGGTTCCTCTTCTCGTCATCGTCGTCTGCCCCTCTGTTCTGGTTCCTGTCGATCTCCTGAGAAGAAGCCAAACGAAGAGAGATATTTTCAAAACAGACGAGCAAACAAGAACACTCTTCGGTACTTATAATATTTTGCAATTTTCGCCTATCGTCATTTTGACGGATTTCTCCCGCCGTACCTTTCTGCCAAGCTGTTTACCCACCCCCACCACCCCCTAAAAAAAAATCCCGAAGCTTAGCATGAAAACTGCCAGGGAGCGTTCTTTCACATTTTTAGTCCCAAGTGTGTGGAAGTTGCTGCCATTTGAAATGAGGAATCTGTCCATATTGTCACAGTTCAAAGCTCACTAAAGACTTTTCTTTTCTGTCGGGCATTTAACATTTAGCTCACCTTTAGCTAACTGTTGACTGCCTTTTATTCTGATTCAGGATCTTATGTGACAGGGAAGTGAATGGTGTTGGGAAGGGATGGGATGGGTTAACTCATTCGCGGTGTATGCACTACGGAGCGCCTATTTCTGAACACAGGTAGCAGTATGCAGACGTATAAACTGCACGCATGTCCTTTCCAATCAGTTTAGAAGAATTCGAATACAAGTATCATGAATGTAAGGAAAATCGTTTCTAGTCTCAATATTGAGTGTCAGTGTTACTGGAGATGTGCTATTTTTCTGCATGTTCTATTGCACTGTGTGTACATCAGAGAGCTGCATCAGATTCAGAAATTTGAAATAATTGAAATAAAATCACTTTATGTTTTCAGATTTTAATAATAATAATAATGCATAGCATTTATATGGCGCATTTCTCATATTTATAATATAACTCAATGCGCAGAATGTAGCCGCGAACTGAACCCAACAAGCACGCTCACGTGAATCACACGCATTCACTCACACACTGTACGTAAACACAGAACATTCACGTGGTGCTAAGGGCAAGCTCAAGCGAGCTACACGGTATTTGGAAATCGTTTTGTATTTGAAATGTTATTAAGTTGGCTGAAACTGATACCAAAGTGGAGGGGGAGGAAGAGCCGGAGTACCCGGAGAAAGAACCCCCGACGGTCCGCCCGAATTAACGGTGACACTTACTAGAGGAGAAAAATCTGACGCCGGAACCCGGAATCGAACCTCGCACCTTTAGCATTGGTGGCAGGCGCCTTAACCACTGCGCCACGGACCGGATTTTCACATACAAAGGATTATTTAATGGTGTTGTGTGAATTCATGGAACAAATGCAGCAAACACACATACAAAAGTGATAATCTGAACGTAATGGTTGCACTTAGAGTCCGAAATAGCTCAGGCGGTTAAACGTCGGAGCAGGAGAGCGAAGGGAATCGCCGGGTCGTGGGTTCGAATCCCGTCCCGGCCCCGGTAGCTGGACTCACAATCCAGGGGGGAAAACGGATTTGTTCAATAGCATGTCCGTTGAAAGGTCCTGGTAAATCAAAGTGGCACAGTTGGGGTGCGCCTGAGTTGATCAGTGTTAAGGTCGTACTCCATAGGCAATAGATTTCCCTGTCCCCCATAACCCGCCCGTCAGGGCCGTCCATGATCACCTCGGTGCTGTGGACGTTAAACCCGAACTAACCAACCAACCAACCTAATGATTGCACACTTTTTATGCTGATAGTTATTGCCATGTGTAAGAAAACGCCGTGATGCCGCGAAAAAAAGGCCCGCAAACAATCTCCATTTTCAAAACTTGACAGGTATGTAAATGTTGTTCGTTCAATTTAGCATACAATAATCAGAGGCAAATCAAATCAAATGACAATTAC
The DNA here is from genome assembly GCA_036245525.1 of Semisulcospira habei. Classification (NCBI taxonomy): domain Eukaryota; kingdom Metazoa; phylum Mollusca; class Gastropoda; family Semisulcospiridae; genus Semisulcospira; species Semisulcospira habei. The sequence goes on along the minus strand of BTPG01000002.1, from coordinate 25,413,563 downwards.
CTCACTATCGCGCGTCATATACACCCTCTCCTCTGCTTCTGTCTCGAGAATTCTGTCGTCATCGTCGTCGAGCGAAGTCGTGCTCCTGCTTTCCGTCACTTCCTGTCTAGGTGGCTCCTCCTCGTGCTGTACCACAGCGTGCGTGGGGTTGCGTCCCCTCTTAGTGCTGGATGTAGGTCGCTGTTTGGCGGTCTTGCGTTCTGTCCGTCTGTCGTGGTGGTCGTGACCCAAGTGACCTTGGTTATGGCCTTGACCTGCCGAGCGGTGACCTTGAGAACCCGTCTGGTGGCCTTGGGCCCCGGAGGTCTTGTTCTTTTCGCCCGCCATAGGAACTATGGGTTCGAGCTCCAGATAAATGTCAAAAAGAGCAACCTGGAAAATAATAATAATAATAATAACAATAATAATAATAATAATAATAATAATAATAATAATAACATAATGCTGTTGCTGTTGATGATGATGATGATGATGATGATGATGATGATGATATAAGTTAGTTAGTTATTTGAGTTTAACGCCGAGCAGGCGACTAAGGCCATCTCACGGCAGAGATGATGATATAAATATTACCGGTCATTATATAGATGCATTACCCAACAAAATTAACCCATTCAGCCCTGACGCACTACAGCAGGAGATGGGTTGACCATGATAATTCAAGGGTAGTGCCAGATTCGTGCATAGTCATTAGATGACGCCTCCAAAATTTGGGAAATACGTGCGTCGGGCTGAATGAGTTAATTTAGTTATTAAACATTCTTTCACTAGACTGGCAGTGTCAATTAACCCTTTGGGTGACGGTAGCGTTTTTGGTGAAGATGATTTCTACAGGAACCACCTCGACCAAAATCACTACCGACACACAAAGGGTTAAACGCGTCTGAAACCATTACATATGTCCCTCATAATGAACCCTTCGACCTCAGCAAGGACAGAAAATGAAACAAGCCTATGACGTACATCTTCATGAATCCCCTGTGCATGCAGCGGCTTATGAGGATCTATGTCTCTTGCTGTTGTTACCACAGCCGAGGATGTCAAAAATAACTCAGACAAACACTAAGACGAAAACGAAATATTCAGCCATTTCTGAAACATTCAGCTCACCTTCAAATCGTAATACGATTCCATCATTATAGTTAGACACGAGACTCCTTCACAATACGTTTTCCCCTCTCAGTCATGCAAGCAGAAAAGTTATCTGCAAGTACGTCCACTTCCCATTACGTAACTTTGGCTGAAGCAGAGCTCACCCTATGTGCACTAATGCAGGAAAATGTCCTGCCTCCATGTTTACTCATGACGTCTTTGGTGCAAAATGATGTCACTCCTATCATGTCATGGCCTAAACAAAATCATGGCCAAGATGACATCATGGTCTATATATCAAGATGACGTCAGAACGTTCTTCAGAGGAAAATGAATTCAGTATGACAATAAGTCCTTATTTTAATGTTCGCGAGAGGATTTTAATTTTTATCACTTTAACGTCGCGAGTAAGCGTGCACTCGAACGCTTGCGCGCGCGCGCGTGAGTGTGTGTGTGTGTGCGTATGTGTGTGTGTGTGTGTGTGTGTGTGTGTGTGTGTGTGTGTGTGTGTGTGTGTGTGTGTGTGTGTGTGCGTGTGCGTGTGTGTGCGTGTGTGTGTGCGCGCGCGTGCGTACGTGTGTGTCTGCGCGTGTGTGTATGTATGTGTGTGTGCGCGCGTGCGTACGTGCTTGCGTGTGTGCCTACGTGCGTGTGTATGTGTGTGTGTGTGTGTGTGTGTGTGTGTGTGTGTGTGTGTGTGTGTGTGTGTGTGTGTGTGTGTATGGGTGTGTGTGTGGGTGTGTGTGTGTGTAGAGTGTGTGTGGGTGTGTGTGTTTGCGCGCGCGCGTGTGTACGTGCGTGCGTGTGTGCGTGCGTGCGTGTGTGCGTGCGTGTGGGTGTGGGTGTCCCACTCCCTCGGGGTCGGGTTGATGCGTTTGCGGAGAGCAGAATATTGAGAGGGAAAACAGAAAGCCATATTTGTATAGAGTATATCATTCGTGATCAAACAAGAACATCAAAAGTCACTCCGTCAGCCAAACACGTCTCCCTGATCATAAAACAGCCTTTATATTTGTTTCGTAAACTCACAATCACGCTCGTGAAAACAGAACAGACTTTCAAAGTGGTTTTGTAAACATACAATCGTGAGCGTATGTTTGGTGAAAAAGAGGAGTAACATTGCTATTTCACAGCAGAAAACACTCGGCAAAACATTAACTCATGTGCACGCAATAAAAACACCGTGTTCTGTAATTTTGGACCTTAAGGCTGGAAGCCGTAAGGTCCAAAATCACAGAACAGCACTTTTAAAAGGTCATTGTCAATGTCCAAAATTACAGACCACGGCACAAGTAGCGCGCATTTGCTCGACTTCTGTCAAACAGTTTACAGATTCGGTCAAAAATCAGAAGTGAAAAAGGCAAACTGACGGATTATATACCTATCTTTTTTAGCCTTCCACTGAAGACCTACTGCATATAGGACTACTCCCAGGCGCCCCGCAATCCGCTGGAGAATATCCTGACCTCCGAGGGGGGAGTAGTACATGACTATTCCCAAACACATTGTGATGAAACTCTATGCTCACGCATAGGGTTCACACTGTGGGTTTAATACTTTACAGTTTTTGTTAACGGTTTGTTTTGTGACGATATTGCGTGAGGCACGTGGCATCTTTAAGAAATGTTCTTTACGGGAGTTTTTAGTGCGTTCAGGCGAACAGAGCTGTAGGAATGTTAGTACGGGGCTTTACTGTCAGTGCGGACAGACGTGTGTGAGATACCTTAGCCCGTATTCCAAGACTCTGAAACCTAGAATTCAGGTATGTTTCTATACGTATTATTGATGGTTACTGCGTTAAGGATAGTATGCATTAGTAGGAGTTAATTCGGTTGTGTAGTATTGCCTGATTTGGTTCAGTTAGGTTGGTTGGAAATTCAGTGAGGCAACTGGTGCTTTCTATATGGCTGTTTACCGAGATGGATATCTAAGGAATGTGAGGTATGTATGCCCAAGTCGTTATGAAGGTAGTACGTGTTTAAGTATAGTCTCTTCCAGTGTATGAAAGAACGTATAGCAAGAGTGCTAGGTTATAGTCTGTTTCAAGATAGTGACAGAGATATGGGGTGTTACGAAAGTAGTCGGGTTATGAAGCACATGTGTGTGTGAATGAACGTGTGAGTTATTTGTATCAGCCAGGTTACGTAATGTATCTCATATCCAATATGTGTGTGTTTAGCAAGTGTTATGATTTGGGACCTTATTTATTCAGAGTGCTTGTCGGAGAGTAGAGCGACGGACGCCGAGACAGTCACCAGGGACCTATTGCGAGGTCATCTCTCCATCTCTTCACTCAGGGAGTGAGCGACCGGTGCCGAGACACCCGGGTCACAGTAAGGGCTGCGCTACAGAGCGAGCTACGAGGACGTCCACAGTACGAGAGACGGGACGACTCGGGAGCATACGACAAAGGACTTGCACGCCTAGACGTGAAAGGACTGAACGTAACCAGGCGAGAACACCAAAACAGGTTGGATTGTGAGAGACTACTACCTAGCCTGGCATTGATATTGTGTGCGTGTGTGTGGTGTTGAGGTGCTTGTAAGGGGAAAGGTGTGGTGTACATAGTTGTGATAATCTTTTATTGTTTATCTGTTATAAACGTCTTCGTTGGAAAGAAAGCCCGTGTGTTGTGTTTTACCGCGTGAATGCGCCCGTCTGAGTCGGTGGCGGTGTATGCGTCTGTTGTGCCGAGAGTCTGTACGTGCGACTGGGGGAAAGTCTGCGTGCGTTACACACATCTTGGACCTACTGGGTAGATTTTTGTTTTTGCCGCCTACGACCGGTTTCGCCCCAAGGGAGGGCTCTTAAAGTAGGCATACGGCGTAACCTGAAAATTGCTTCAGTCCGCCACTATCTGACACATGAAGCAACTACAGTACTTGTCTGCGCTTTTGTTTTGTCTAAAATAGACTATTGCAATGCTCTTTTGGCTGGCTGTTCCCAGTGTCTGATTGACAAACTCCAGAAAATTCAAAACTCAGCTGTTAGGTTGATTTTTAGAGTCCCTAGATCAAATCATATCACACCCCATCTATCTGCTCTTCACTGGTTACCTGTAACAGCTAGGATTCAGTACAAAATTTCATGCATGGCTCACATTTGTATTACCTGTTCCTGCCCACACTACCTTGCCTCTCTTCTGCATCTGTATACGCCCTCAAGACAGAATTTGTGCTCCGCTGCCGACTCTCGAGTTTTACGTATCCCTCTGGTCAAAACAAAGTCGTTCGGTGAGAGGTTATTCAGGTACCAGAGCCCAGTTGTTTGGAATGATCTCCCATGCGAACTGAGATACGTAGATTCGAGAGAGGCATTCAAGCGAGCCCTAAAGACCCATATTTTTTTCTGTCTGCTACAAATGACTTTGTCACACATCTGTCATGTTAAAGTCATCTCTGTTAGAAGTAGTGTGTGTGTGTGTGCGTATGTACGTGAATGCAAGTATGAGTCCATAAGCGTAGCACTTTTGAATGGTGACTTTATAGCTTGTTTACAGAGGGCGTTGTATTTTGTTTTTGTACTTAAATTGCGTTTTTGTAATTAGTTATTTTTTGTACAATTAGTTTTTGTTAAGCGTCTAGAGCTCTAATCTGAGGTTAGGCGCTATACAAGTACTCATTATTATTATTATTAACCTGAAATTGATTGATTAGTTCCGTGTTTAACGTCCACGGCACCGAAGTGATAATGGACGGCCCTGACGGGCGGGTTATGGGGGGACAGGGAAATCTATTACCTATGGAGTACGACCTTAACACTGATCAACTCAGGCGCACTCCAACTGTGCCACTTTGATTTACCAGAACCTTTCAACGGACATGCTATTGAACAAATCCGTTTTTCCCCTGGATTGCGAGTCCAGCTACTGGGGCCGGGACGGGATTCGAACCCACGACCCGGCGATTCCCTTCGCTCTCCTGCTCCGACGTTTAACCGCCTGAGCTATTTCGGACTCGCTTAACCTGAAAATTGCCAACACAACACATGTACTAGAAACTGCCTCCAGAATTTACTGGTAGCACCACTAGTACAGCTCGGATTGCATCGCGAAAGCTTTGTGGCGTTGCAGTGGAAGAAGACAGACTAATTTTGAAAAGGCAACACCTAGGCAATTTTGTGGTGTAATTATTCTTTACTTTTAAACAAAGGCGTCGCCCAAAACCAAAAATGCACTCAATCAGGTTAGCTCCAAGGGACGTAATTTTTCATTTCAATTCTGAGAATGCTCTTATTGTGCTAATGCCATGGAATTCCAGGCTGGTAAGCCTGCATTGTGTCATTGTGTCATCAGGACATCAGCTGCCCTTTTTGTAACTGCATCGCTCACTAGATCTAGAAAGAGGGTAGTGGGAGAGAAGGAATGACAGACCTATCTTTTATAGCCTTCCACTGAACACCTACTGCATATAGCAATAGGGACTACCCCCAGGCGCCCCGCAATCCGCTGGAGAATATCCTGACCTCCCCCCGAAGGGGGAGTAGTACATGAATATTCCCAAACAGATCGTGGACCTGCTGGGTAGATTTTTGTTTTTGCCGCCTACGACAGGTTTCAGTATATATATATATATACACACACAGAGCGTGGAGGTGAAAAAAGCGTGTCAACCTTTTTACAATCGCTTGCCAAATCATTTATGCGGAGAGAGAATATGTCTAGTGAGAAAAACATCGAATGTAAATAACCACAATCGAGCAATCTCTTCCATTTTCTAAAGTCCGTCGGCATAACTACAAAACTTTAGCTGAAGTGTTAAAAATAAACGGGCCAGCCCTAAAGGCCCAACTACCGCCGCAACTGTTAAACGATACGCTTCTGTAACAGATGGTTACGAAACGCGACACACAGGTCTAGTTATGGTTCATTTAGACACAGGACAATCCAGTTCAGCACAGGTCGTCTTTATATAAGGTAACCTGGCAATGACTCTACTCCGGTCTAGAAATACAACGCTGTTAGTCAAGAAACATCTAAAAATAGATTGAGCCGCTAACAGCTGAACAGAATAAATAAGTGCGATTACGCGTGTGCTTTTGCTGCGTGTCCAAATTGCTGTCAAAGTTCATTAGGTGTGTCGACAAGGCGTAACAAACACCAAATGGTGCTGAAATGTGTCTTCAGATTTATGCGTAACGTTACTTTAAGCTTAACAAGTATTATCCTCCACAGCACTTCTATGCATTCGCAAACTGATACCATAAAAAAAGGATTTCCTATAATGCTGGATATTATATGATCTTAATACTGTCCCCATTTAGGTCACCACTTTGATCCCTTTACTGTCAGTGGACGTAGATTGTGTTTTTTCAATCATCGTGATATCAACGTTATAAAGATCCCAAGACGTCCAAGGAACATAGATACAAAATGGTTTCAGCAAGAGGCGTAGATCTTCATGAGCCCCCGCAGTTGCGGGGGCTCATGAAGATCTACGCCTCTTGCACTTGGGTGGTGGTTAATAGTGAAGTCAAAGGGTTAATCTACGTGGACCGTCAAAGGACTTTAGATAACAAGCCTGTATCACGTCTTTGGGGTCAATACACTCTTTGTAAAATGAAACATTTGTCGGATCATTCGTTTTGATTACCCATTTAACACTTCGCCAACCTTGGGAAAAGAAAGGGCTGTGGAGTCCAAAGAGAAGAGCTTTTAACTCATTCAGCCCTGACGCACTACAGCAGGAGATGGGTCGACCATGATAATTCAAGGATAGTGCCAGATTAGCTTGGCGCCTATCGGCGCCAAGCTAATCTGGCACTGCCCTTGAATTATCATGGCCGACCCATCTCCTGCAACTGGTGCATAGTCATTATATGACGCCTCCCAAATTTGGGAAATACGGCCGTCGGGCGGCTTTAAGTGTTGTCTTACTTTCACTTTCTTTTTCAGTGCAAGGGGTCAGGGGCCAGTTGCATGAGCGAGCTCAGTCCTGCACCAGCCACTAAACAAGGTGCGCCACTAGCTTGCTTAGTGGCTGGTGCAGGACTAAGCTCGCTCATGCAACTAACCCCAGGTTTTTCGTGTATGTTTTTTTTTGTTGCTCCTTGTCTTGTTAGAGACAAAAATATAATAATAAATAGTTCTTATAAACAGCCGTTTTCCAGAAGAAAAATACACTGGATTCACTGCGCATGTACGATGCGCAAGAGCTCTCTCTCTCTCTCTCTCTCTCTCTCTCTCTCTCTCTCTCTCTCTCTCTCTCTCTCTCTCTCTCTCTCTCTCTCTCTCTCTCTCTCTCTCTCTCTCTCTCAGACACACGCACAATAATACACTAGTTTACACCACCCCATCTGTTTCCCGCACCTTGCATCCACTTCCCTGTCACATAAAAAGCAGAATCCGAAAGACAGAAAAAATAAAGCCAGTTTTGTTCGCTAAGAAAAACTACGTGCTACGTGCCAAAGGCCTGATAAAAAGAAAAGTCTTCAAGTGAGCTTTCAACGGGGACAATGTGGGCAATTTCCGCAGTTCGATTGGCAGCGAGTTCCAGACACTTGGGCCTATAAAAGGTGAAAGAACGCTCCCCAGACAATCGTCATGTTTAGGGATTTTTTTCTTCTTCAGTTTTTCGCTGGAGGAGCGGAGGGTGCGTACTTGGCAGTCCAAGCGTAATGCCAGAATCGCTATTCTGGCGCATCCCCAAACGGTTGAATCGTCGATAAACATCGTTGGTAGGATGTCAGACCTAAATGGGCTACCGTCCACGCGAAATAAAAGTATCACAAGCAGGTCAGAATTGTATGTTTATCCACGAAAACAGCGGATTACACGCCCAGACAAACATGCGATATCGCATTTATATCCGAACTTTTATCTCGTTCAAGTCACAACGCATCAATAGCTGCGAAAGTTTCGTCGCAACCGTCAAAACGCTAATTCACATTTCCGCAGCTGTTGATGCGGGGCGCCTTGAAAGATTCAATCTATCCTGCGATATCGCATATTTGTCCGGGGTTTTCACCCACTCAAGGCGCCCGGCATCAACAGCTGCGAAAGTGTCTTATAACGTTGCCGGCGGCAACGCTATACGACACTTCCGCAGCTGTTGATGCGGGGCGTCTTGAATGAGTTTGACCCACCGTTTGCGTCACAACACGTGAAATCGTCGACTGCAGACGTAACGGCCCTCGGTTAGGCGAGACAATGACTGACCAGAAGCCTTCCAGCACACTGCACTTATGCCACGGATTTTTTTTTTTTTTTTTTCCAAAATTTTATTTAACGTCTTTTCACGCAGTGGTGATATTCGGAACACTTATGACACGTTTCAAAGTGCATGCCACACATTAAGATTTGTTTTTATTTATTTTAAATCCGCTTTTCTCCTGTAAATAACTGTAAAGACTGCAAGGGATTGTGATCAAGTTCGCACAAGGCTATCGAGTCGAAATCGTCCGCAATAGGGTCGAAGTCGGTCGCAGTGAGCCCGCGCACAGACGTGCGCGGGCCCACTGCGGTCGACTTCGGTCCCATAGGCTTTTGCGTACTGTGGAGTATATGCGCGCCCGTCGTAAATTATTGGCAGTGTTCGGGCAGTGAAAAGATTATTGACACACCTGCCTTTTTCAATACCGAAAACTCGAGATAACAAGTGCGCGTCTGAAAATAAAAAAAGCTTGTTGTGCAACATGTGAAACGTAGTGAGTCCGAAATAGCTCAGGCGGTTAAACGTCGGAGCAGGAGAGCGAAGGGAATCGCCGGGTCGTGGGTTCGAAGTCCCGTCCCGGCCCCGGTAGTTGGACTCACAATCCAGGGTGGGGGGGGGGGGGAAAACGGATTTGTTCAATAGCATGTCCGTTGAAAGGTCCTGGTAAATCAAAGTGGCACAGTTAGAGTGCGCCTGAGTTGATCAGTGTTCAGGTCGTACTCCATAGGCAATAGATTTCCCTGTCCTCCATAACCCGCCCGAATCCCGTCCCGGCCCCGGTAGCTGGACTCACAATCCAGGGGAAAAAAACGGATTTGTTCAATAGCATTTCCGTTGAAAGGTCCTGGTAAATCAAAGTGGCACAGTTGGAGTGCGCCTGAGTTGATCAGTGTTCAGGTCGTACTCCATTGGCAATAGATTTCCCTGTCCCCCATAATCCGCCCGTCAGGGCCGTCCTCGGTGCTGTGGACGTTAAACCCGAACTAACCAACCAACCCAACATGTGAAACAGTCCACATTAAATCAGAGCGTAGCGACAGACCGTGCGAGTGTTGGTATTGATGTTGAGAGAGAGATTTTGGCGAATCATAATTCAGTCTGATTCAATCTGTGTAAACATGAGGCGCGGGGGAATGTTGTCTACCTTTGTGTGCGAGTTAAAAACAGCTTGTAAACAATCTCTCTCTCTCTCTCTCTCTCTCTCTCTCTCTCTCTCTCTCTCTCTCTCTCTCTCTCTCTCTCTCTCTCTCTCTCTCTCTCTCTCTCTCTCTCTCTCTCTCTCTCTCGGTGGGTGTAGCCGCTTGTTTTGTGCTGTTAACATATTGTTTTAATGTTGCTTTTAATGTTGTAGTTTAGCAAGGACAAACATGAAAAGAGGCCTGTGCGCCTATTGTTTCCATCCTTGAGAAATAAAGTATCATTCATTCATTCATTCTCTCTCCCTCTCTCTCTCTCTCTCTCTCTCTCTCTCTCTCTCTCTCTCTCTCTCTCTCTCTCTCTCTCTCTCTCTCTCTCTAAAATTGTGTCCAGAAATATTTTATCCTTTCAAAACTTATTTACTTTACGAATTCACCAACTATAAAACTCTTCTTCAGCGCTCACATCAAGTCCCACATTGACTACGCATCTACAGTCTGGGACGGGTGTAGTGATGCGTGCTTAAAGAGGCTTAATTCCTTCCACTGAAGGGCAGCCAAGCTAATCCTTCCTAATAGCAGGGACAGCACTGACGAGCGATTCAGGGCCCTCGACATGCTTCCGTTACGTAACCTCTTTCTGTTCAATAAGGGCGTGTTTAATGTTTAAAGTCCGCATATCCGAAACCCCGCGGTACGTCTCGGATTTGTTTAAGTATGCTAACACACCATACAAGACATCAAGGAACAAACTGTCAGTACCTAGGCCACGACTTGATATATTCAAAACTAGTCTGTCTTGCTCAGGAGCCAAACTTTGGGAACTCGTTTCCGGCCAATATTACCGAGGCATCTTCATTGTCCACCTTCAAGGCAAGACTATTCCGGCACTTAATTGAGCCGCCGAAAAAAGCGCACGCGACTACTGCGTTCTGAATAATGACTGTTATCAAATATGTAGCGTATGGGCGCGAGTGTTTGTGTGTGCGTGCATGTGTGCGGAACAGTGTGTTTTGTGCATATTTGTCTATGCTAGTGTGTGTGTGTGTGTGTGTGTGTGTGTGTGTGTGTGTGTGTGTGTGTGTGTGTGTGTGTGTGTGTGTGTGTAGTGTAATGTGAGCATTGATGATTTGAAATGGAATTATTGTTGCCTGTACTATTCACTATTATGTATACTTACATATATATATATAATTATATGTATGTGTGTTTACGTGCGTGCTATAGAAAAAAAGGTCATTGAAGGTACCTAATCATTTATCCTTTAAAAATAAAGTTTCATTTCATTTCTCTCTCTCTCTCTCTCTCTCTCTCTCTCTCTCTCTCTCGCTCTCTCTCTCTCTCTCTCTCTCATAAAGTTCATAGGGGTGTCAGGTAAGAAAATTCCCATTCCCTTCCTAAGTACAAAAGCGAGATCAGGCTTGTTCGAAGTGAAGTGAATATTTTATAGTTTGAATTGCGTCATAAAAACACACTATAAAAAGCGCAGGTACCTGGCATTGTCGAACGTGTTCGCAATCAGGTGTGTGAGCTGGTCTGTGATTTTGGACCTAAAGGCTGAAAGCCGTAAAGTCCAAAATCACAGACCAGCACACCCGTGAAGAGGGTGAGGTAGATCTTCACAAACCAACGCAAATGTAGCAATTGCAGCACTTGAGCCAGAGGCAAATGTCGGTGGAGTGTGTTCGAGTGGTCGTTTACCTCGCGCCACTAAAACCCCACTAGCATTTCACGGTTGGTTATTTGTAATAATAATAATAATAATACATAGTTTTTATATAGCGCCCTTCCCCACGAACAGCAAGCTCGGAGCGCTTTACAGCACAAAAATATATATATATATATTAAAAAGGAGAAAAATTAGAACGCACTCACTCTTTAAATAAACATCTGCTCGCACCATATAGGCGCATTCCTAACACGAAACACACACACACACACACACACACACACACACACACACACACACACACACACACACACACACACACACACACTCACTCACACACACACACACACACACACACACACACACACACACACACACACAGCCTATCAACATGGGGAAACAACCAACATTTCCAGGCAGCACATCCAGACTAAGCTAATCTTGATATGCTACCTGGAAAGGATGGGTCTTCAAATTTGTTTTGAAGGTCAACAGGGTAGGGGAAAGACGGACATGCAGTGGAAGTGAGTTACAGACGTGAGGGGCCTGATAACTGAAAGAACGGGCACCAGCAGTTTTTAGGCTGACTCTGGGCTGAACAAGCAGTTTTTGTGAGCTTGAGCGTAGACTTCTACTAGGATTGTGTGAGGCAAGGGAAGAAGACAGATATGCAGGAAGCGTATTGTCATAGTGTTTGTATGCCAAAGTGGCCAGCTTGTACTCTATTCTCTGTTTGACAGGTAGCCAGTGGAGATGCTTTAGCAGTGGTGTGACATGATCAGTACGTTTTTTTGCGAAGGACTAACCGGGCTGCATTATTCTGGATACGCTGAATGCGAGTGAGTTGATCAGATGAGATACCAGCAAGGAGGGAATTACAGTAATCTAGACGGGACAGAATGCGAGAGCATACGAGCTGGGCAGTAGCCTTTTCTGTCAAAAAGCATCTGATCATGCCTATTCTGCGGAGCTCCAGGTAGGCAGTGCGGCAAAGATGGCTAACCTGTTTTTCCATCGATAAACTTGAATCCAGGAATACACCCAGATTTTTTACATCGGATTTGAAAGAAATGTCTTGGCCACCTATGGAAATATGATCACTGCTGGAGGCGGATGTTCTAGCTCGAGTACCAACAAGCATGCTCTCTGTTTTATCATCATTTAACTTGAGTCTGTTGCAAGTCATCCAGTCTTTGACTTCAACTATACACTTCTCCACATTGGAGACAATGGTCTGCAGTTTACCAGGATGGTCAGACTTAGAGATCTGAGTGTCATCAGCATACTTGTGATACTCACAGCTATTCTGGCTGATGATTCGGGAAACTGGTTTAGTGTACAGAGAGAACAGCAGAGGACCCAAAACTGACCCCTGTGGGACACCATACTTCAAAAGCACAGGCTGAAGGACAACGGCAGAAGAGCAACGATGGACGAGGGCCGGGAGGGAGACCAAGAGGGTGGTGGTGGGGAAGGGGAGGTTATAGTCGAGAGACATTAACAGGGAGAGGGACAGGAGTGCGACCAGAACACTGATCAATTCTGGCATTGCAAACGCGACCAGGACCTTCAAAGGACATTCTAGAGAGTAAATTCGTCTTTTTGCCTGGATGTCTAAATCCCCCTCCACCCACCCCCCACCCCCCACCCCGCACACCCTCTCCTCCCCCCTCCCCCCCCCCCCCGCCGTCCCCTCCCACCTACCTCCCACCTCCCTCATCCCCACCCCATCCCTACCCTGGTTTCAACCCGTCCTCTCTCTTGGAACTAAGCTTCATTCTAGAGATTAAATTTGCCTTTCTCTTTGTCTTTCTGTATAGATATCACCCACCACCCCACCCCCACCCCCCAACCAAAAAAAAAAAAAAAAAAAAAAAAAACAGAATGCCCACCATCACCACCTGACCCCCACCACCACCACAACCCTTCTCCCCCCCCCCCCCCTCCACTCACCTCCCCCCTACCTCAGGTTCAACCTCGTCCTCTCTCCCTGGCCCTTCCTGTCGACCAAGTTTCAGGAAGTTGGCCGTACCTTCTCTGAAATCCTCCTACGCCACGTGTCTTCCGCTCGCGAAGGGATATTAGTCAGCAAAAGGACCCTCGGGCTGACGTCTGCCGCAGTTGGCCCGCGCACGGCCGTGCGCAGGGCAGCTGCGGCAGACGTCGGCCCGAATACCCTTTGTTTTTAAAGCGTTCGCTTAGTAATGACACGAAGAGTGGGTTTGAATGCACGTCGCGTGTGTTTTATGGTCCCTGCTTACACGATCCTTTTGAATTTATATATCTTACGTCAGCGGCATGAAGGTTATTTGACTTTTGTTACATCGGAGGCACGAAAGAGTGCTGGTCTGTGATTTCGGACCTTACGGCCAATAGGCCGTAAGGTCCGAAATCACAGACCAGCAGCCGAATAATGAGAACCTTCCACGCGTGCACAACTGCTGATCAGACTCTATACCTGCTAAGACATCTGTGGGGTTGGCTTGAGCGACCTGCACAGTGTTAAATCTCAGTGACTACCTTTGTTTAGGACTGTGATTTCGGACCCTAGTCCGTGAGCTTCAAACTTCCGTGTGGGGAACAATCTCTGTGACCAAATGCACCCAAAAGCTGCTCCTGGCTAGAAAATATTCCATTTGAGAACATTTCCATATGAAAACATCTCCATTTGAAAACATTTCCATATAAAAACATTTCCATATGAGAACATTTCCATATGAAAAGTTCTCCATTTGACATTTCCATATATAAATATGTATATTTTAGAACATTTCCAATCAAGCATATTTCCATTTGAGAGTATTCGTTGCCGATGCTATAAGTTTATCTTTACAAATGAAAAAGCAGCGACAGGTAACTCGTTCATGAGTTTCAGATCAGCGAGTACAGCGGCAGTGACCAAATCAAATCTGGTGTCTTTTCTTCCCATTTTAGAATATTATTTCCATTTCAGAATATTCATTGCCGATGTTGTTAGTGTAGGAAAACACTATTAGCAAAAGGACAATCACCGGCAGGTAACTCGTGCACGATTCAAGATCAGTGAATAGAGCCGTGACTAAATGGAATCTGGTGTTTTTTTTTCCATTTGAGAATATTTCCATTTATGACTATTCATTGCCGAAGCTAACAGTGTAGGAAACATTCCCAAATGGAAAATCAGTGGCGGGTAATGCAAGATAAGTGAATACAGCCATGACCGTATGAAATCGGTGTCTTTTATTTCCGTTTCCCATATAAGGATATTTCCATTTCAGAATATTCATTGTCAGTGCTATTATTGTAGGAAATCTTCCCAAATGGAAAATAAGCGGAAGATAACTCGCTCACGATTTCAAGATCAGTGAATACAGCCGTTACGAAATGAAACCGGATGTCTTTTATATAATTTCCATCTGGGAATATCTCCATTTCAGAATATTCATTACCAATCAATGATATCTGTTTAGGACATATTACCAAATGGAACAGCAGCGAAAGATAACTTGTTCATGATTTCATGATCAATGAATACAGCCGTTACCGTTCAAACGCCTCAGCAGGCGTTTCGGGTCTGTACCCATAAGCTCGCGTCGAGAAACCCGATTTTACTGAGGATTACATGTCAATACACAGTGTGATGAAACTCTATGCTCATGCATAGTGTTCACGCAGTAGGGTAAATACGGTACAGTAGTTGTCAACGGTTTGTTTTGTGCCGATAGTCCGTGTGGCACGAGATCCACGTGAAATCTTTAAGACATGGTTATACGGGGAGTTTTAATGAGTTGTAGGCGAAAGCTCAGTCTGGCAGAGCTGTAGAAACATTAGTGCGAGCTTTATTGTCAGAGGTTGGAGCGACGGACGCCGAGACGTCAGTCACCAGGGACCTAATGCGAGGTCATCTCTCCATCTCTTCACTCTGGGAGTGAGCGACCGGTGCCGAGACACTTGGGTCACAGCGAAGATACGGTATGAGTACGAGGACGTCTACGGTACGAGAGACAGGACGACTCGGGAGCATATGAAGAAGGATTTGCACGCCTAGACGTGAAAGGACTAACGTAACCAGGCGAGAACACCAAACAGGTTGGATAGTGAGAAACTAATACCTAGCCTGGCAGTGATATTGTGTGTATGTGGATGTGGTGTTAAGGTGCTGGTAGTGGGAAAGAAGTGGTGTATATAGTTGTGATAGTTTGTGAGCATTCTTCTTTCATTGTTTATCTTGTATAAACGTTACGTTAGAAAGGGAGCCAGTGTGTTGAGTTTTACCGCATGAATGCGCCCGTCTGAGTCAGTGGCGGTGTATGCGTCTGTTGTGCGAGAGTCTGTACGTGCGACTGGGGGCAAGTCTGTGTGCGTTACAGTGGTGATCCTGCTTTTTTCTAGCGGTAGGTTCGAGTTAGGTTGTTGATATTTTTGTGGGCCTTCGTTTTAAGTTTGTGCCGTTGGATTTGTTTGTGTTTTTGCATTTTCTACGTTTTTAAATTGTTGGAAGTTACTGTTAATATGGCGTCAGACCAGGTCGAGACATATATTAAGCAAGGTGAGAGGCTAGGGTTGAAGGAGGATAAACCTTTTGATTACGTGGAGAAATGTAAGGATAGAGAGAGGGAAAGAGTACTTAAGAAAGAGGAACTAGAGGTTCAGAAAGTCTTAAAAGAGAAGGAGTTAGAAGCTCAGAGAGAGAGAGACAGAGAGAGAGAGAGAGAGAGAGAGAGAGAGAGAGAGAGAGAGAGAGAGAGAGAGAGAGAGAGAGAGAGAGAGAGAGAAGAGAAAGAAAGAGTCTTAAAAGAGAAGGAGTTAGAGTTTCAGAGAGAGAAAGACGAGAAGTCTCTAGCGAAAAAGAGAGAGATAGAGTGGTGCAGCTACAGTTAGCTCGGGACGCGGGGTCTAGAACAGCTTCAGATAGTGATTCAGTAGGCCGGGGCATACGGAATTTCCCTAGATTACCGATGTTTAAGGAGTCTGTTGACTCCATTGACGCTTTTTTGTGTCGTTTTGAGGCTCACGCGCAGGCGTTGAGTTGGCCTTCTGCCAACTGGCCCGTTTTACTTTCGTCGGTGCTTGAAGGTCAGGTCTTGAGTCTTTTCCATAGTTTGAACGTTTCGGGGAATGTAGATTACGAGACGTTGAAGGAGTGTCTCTTACAGAAGTTCCAGTGTAGTGCAGAGGGTTTCCGAGAACGCTTGAGAGCTTGTCGGCCAGAGACAAGGGAATCGTTTGTGTCGTTTGGCAAGCGATTGTCCCATTTGCTCGTACGTTGGGTCGAACTGTCCAAGGTCGACCACCCGTACGAGGATTTGTTTGATCTCGTGTTGGCGGAACAGTTCTTTGGTAGCGTTTCCAAGGATCTAGAGGTGTTCTTGAGGGAGCGTAACCTCAAGAGTACAGATGAGTTAGTGCAGAACGCGGAGGCTTTTCGGCTGGCGCATCCGACGAAAAACCTAGCGCGTAGGACCGAGTCACCGCCAGTCGGGTTGGTCGCCGCTAACACGACTGGGGGATCTCGGGGCGTCAATACCTTGCGTGGGGCCCAACTATTTAACGGGAGAGGTTCTTTCCGGTTTCGGCGTGGGGATAGAGGTGCTAACAGTGGCGTTCGCGATCCTTACGCACGAGCAGAGAAATCTAGGCGTGGGTACGGTCGTGGTCGTATTGCGAATTCGGACACTCAGTGTTTTGCGTGTCGTGGGTACGGACATTTCAGTCGTGAGCATTCTTCTTTTATTGTTTATCTTGTATAAACGTTACGTTAGAAAGGGAGCCCGTGTGTTGAGTTTTACCGCATGAATGCGCCCGTCTGAGTCAGTGGCGGTGTATGCATCTGTTGTGCGAGAGTCTGTACGTGCGACTGGGGCGAGTCTGCGTGCGTTACGCACAGTATCTAGGCCCGTTCTGCTGTTAAATGGCAAAACCCTTAATGTCCATTTTTTTTTTTTTTTTTTTTTTTTTTTTTAAGAAAAGCGAGCTTTTCATTGTATGACAATGAAAATCTCGCTTTTCTAAAAAATGGGACATGGTGCCTTTTGCCATATTATCTTTTCTGTTCATTAACCCTTTTTCCTGCCGAGAAAAGAAAACACCTTCACTGCCGAGAACGCGACCTAACTGCAAGAGACATAGATCTTCATGAGCCCCCGCGACTGCGGGGGCTCATGAGGATCTATGCCTCTTGCCGAGACCACTTTTTGTCCATGTTCCTCGCACAGTCGTGGCTTTTCGTCGTTCGGTGAACACAGATTTCAGAAACAACAACAAAATGTACTTACGCTGGTATGGAATGAGTTAAATAAAAACCAGAAAACTGTCCAGTGAAAGCAAACGACAGCATGTCCATTTTTTTGTGAAAAAGCGAAATGTCCATTGTATTACAATGGAAATCTCTTTTTTCACAAATGAGTGGACTTCCTGTCCTCACAGGGCAGAAAAGACCAATACTCAGGTTTTTAAAAAAAAATCGGTAGAGCTGCGTTTGGTACGTAAATAAGGGGGTTAATCAGTGCTGGGCGTTGATATGAAGTGCTCTAACATTTTGTCAACGCATTCCTCGGCCATGGCCAGTGCGGATCTACCAAATATGCTGACGAGCAAAAGAAATGCGAGATTTTTGGAATCATCGGAAACACTAACGTGTTTCCGATGATTCCAAAAATCTCGCACTTTCAAAGTGTTTCCGATGATTCCAAACATGTTGCATTTCTTTTGCTCGTCAGTATACACACACAATGTCCGATAGCAGATCTTGCTGAGGTATCAAGGGAAGGCTTTAGCGCGAACAATGGAGGCTTCTTACTCGCAAGGGCAGACAATTACGCGTTGTCAGCGTGCTCTTTCCTCCCTTTGATCCCCTTCACTTGAAAAGATTTTCAAGGACATGCGCGCTTCGGGAAATATCACATGCATAAAAACTTACTCCACATCGGGTGCGTTTACTACGAAGTCCGCATTTAATATTGAAGTTTACAGTTTTGGGAATCGAAGTTCTGTGAAAGTAATTACAGTCTTATGATTAAAGGCCCACTACCGCCCTAACTGTTCAAAGATACACTTCTGTAACAGATGGTTATGAAACGCTACACACAGGTCTAGTTATGGCTCATTTGGACAGGGGACAATCCAGTTCAGCACACGTTGTCTTTATATCAAGTAACCTGACAATGGCTAGATTACACTCCGTTCAGTTCTAGAAATACAACGCTATCATTGCGAGAAACAGCTAAAACTAGATTGACACGCCAACGGCTGCGCAGAATAAATAAGTGCTATTATGCGCGCGTTTTTGCTCTAACATACCTGGTCAGACTAAGAGCAGCCGAACTATCAGAACGAGGCCAAACAGTTAAAATCATGTGGGTCCCGTCCCATGTGGGAATCCTAGGCAACGAACGAGCAGACGGAATAGCGAAGAAAGGCCTCGACCAAGAATCGACCTTCTTCAACCTACCCCTCTCAGCCAACGAAAGGTCAAGAGCACTCCGACCCGCCTTTCAAAACCTCTGGGAACCATCAGACCAAAAGGGGAAGACGAAAAAATCTAACGAGGGTACTTAACAACACACCCATCCTCTTTTCAGGCACAAGGAGAGATCAGTCACGGCTAACAAGAGTCCGATTGGGGGGCGAAAGATACCTAGTCCTCCCAACCCAAATAATGTGCACATGCGGACTCATTCTTACCACAGAACACATACTGCTAGACTGCCCAAACATAGAAGAAACCAGAACCACAATAGCAGATAAACTCAACACACCCCTCACCCTAGAAGGCCTCATAAACCCCGACGCAACAACATGGTGCACTACTACCAAACACACAATTCACCTACTCAACAAACACCCCCTAGTTAAGTACATATAACCAAACATAGAAGATGAACAGAATCACTTATAGGGGGGGGGGGGTTAGTAAAAACCAACCCCCCCCTCAAACAAAAAGGACAACAGCTGGCGAAAATTAAAAATAAAATAATAATAATTAAACAAAAAAAGACTGTGACTACCAAAAGGAGGAAAAGGAACCTACACCACCGGCCAGGAAGACGGGAATCCGGACCCCCACGGGAACTCAGGCTCTTCCCCCAACGAACCGGCCTTGTGTGGTGCGGACAGCCATGATGAGAGGCCGAACGAAAAAGCGATGCGCGAACATCAGCGACAAACAGGCAAAATATAGACCCCATCCCCCCACCATCCCCGCCCCACCCCCCACCCCCCCCCCCCCCCCCCCTGGACGAAATCAGCGAGAGCTGGAAGTCCCTATCCATTTAAAATAGCATAGCATAGCGCGTTTTTGCTGCGTGTCTAAACTGCTGTTAAAGTTCATTAGGTGTGTCGACAATGAATAACAAGCACATCTGGTGCTGACATGTGTCTTCAGATTTATGCATACTAGTACTTAAAGGAATTTTACTCTCAGACTGTTTTCCGTTCCTGCTGTGACATGGTCTGTTGGCGTGTGTAGCGTATACACAGTTCTATCCAGGACCCCCATTCTCTGCCATTGTTCGTGTTGCTCGTGGTTTTTTGGTTGTTTTCCAGACAAAAAGAGTGACTGCCAAGCGTGTAAAGTGCAAAGAGGAACCCAACGAAAAAAAAAAAACACGCTTAGGAAAGATAGTTACAACAAAACGTATTAACTCGTTCATCCCCGACACACCACAGCAAGACATGGATCGAGTGTGATAGTTCAAGGGTGGTGCCAGAATAGCTTGGCGCCAACCATACTGGCGAGCAAACAAAAAAAGGCGACGTTTTCGGAATCATCGGAAACACTGAAGTGTTTCCGATGATTCCGAAAACGTCGCCTTTCTTTTGCTCGCCAGTATATGCGGCAGCGTAAGTAATTTCTTCTTATCACTCACCACTGATTTACCTATCACAGAACAGGGCGTCTCGTGGTCGTGTGAATGCTGGGTCAAGACCTCACTTTCCCTAGCGTTGCTTCGGTAAACACGCGTGACTGGAACTGCGGTTCCACCGCGGTGTCAGTGTCATCTCGTCTTTTGAATACCCGCCCGATGGCACACGCCAAAATGATTCTCATGCCAGGTCGGCCCGGTGGTGACATGCCAAATAAGGGCTGTCGCGTTCAAGTGACACAGCACTGGCGTAGAAAGATATTTTTCGTTGGGGTGGGGGGGGGGGGCGGCGGAGGCAGGGGGGGGGGACGGGGCGAAGGGGGGTGGTGTAGAGGGATGAGGTGGGGTGCTGTGCCCTTCTGTTATTTTTCAGGTTCAAAACTCGAACGGGAGAGGGGGGGGGGGGCGAGGAGGGTGGTTGGCGGTAGTCCAAACTCCGAAAACAAGAACCAAGAGGGGGAAGAAAGATGTTAGTCTTCATGTCGAGCCTTAACAAACTATCAAAGATAAAAAATCTTTACGATTTTTTTTCTCTCCAAAATTGTCTCTCCAAAATGTAATTTTCGGTATATATTCGGGGGGAGGGGGGGCAGGTGATACTCTGCCCCCCCCCCCCCCCCCATTAACATTGGCTGAGGGATGGGGGGGGGCAGGGTTCCTTCGCCCCCGCCCCCCAACTACCCCACCCACGGGTTCTTATGCCACTGCATAGTGCAACATGTCCAGAATTGACGGACCAGCAAATGCATTCCGAGTCATTCTCAGGGTCAAGATCGTCCCTGTCATTAAATACAAGTTCTCTGTTCTAAAAAGTATCTTCTTTGTTAACTGCTTATTTTGCTCTCTCTCTCTCTCTCTCTCTCTCTCTCTCTCTCTCTCTCTCTCTCTCTCTCTCTCTCTCTCTCTCTCTCTCTCTCTCTCTCTCTCTCTCTCTCTCTCTCTCTCTCTATCTTTTCGTCCCTGTCATTAAATACAAGTTCTCTGTTCTAAAAAGTATCTTCTTTGTTAACTGCTTATTTTGCTCTCTCTCTCGCTCTCGCTCTCTCTCTCTCTCTCTCTCTCTCTATCTCTCTCTCTCTGCTCTCTCTCTCTCTCTTCTCTCTCTCTCTCCTCTCTCTCTCTATCTTTTCGTCCCTGTCATTAAATACACGTTCTCTGTTCTAAAAAGTATCTTCTTTGTTAACTACTTATTTTGCTCTCTCTCTCTCTCTCTCTCTCTCATCTCTCTCTCTCTCTCTCTCTCTCTCTCTCTCTCTCTCTCTCTCTCTCTCTCTCTCTCTCTCTCTCTCGCTCTCGCTCTCGCTCTCTCTCTCTCTCTCTCACACACACACACACACACACACACACACACACACACACACACACACACACACACATACACACGCACACACACACACAAAATACAGCCAAGCAAACATGCTGATAAACACCATCGATTTGGAGTGTGTATTTGATTTGCCCGCTCGCCAGACAATGGGTGATAAGAGAACGCAGTGGCGGTGTTGTGGCGACCGAGGAATTCAGGTTTGTGATCGTGACTGTTCACGGTTGTCAGGCGAAAAAAAAAAATTCACTTGGAAACACGAACGCACCATGTTTGCATGCACGAGCGCATACAAGTACGTACACTACATTCGCGCACACACATGAACATATACCATACACACACACATACACACACGCACGCAGACACACACGCACACACACACACAACGCACACACGCACACATACACGCACACACGCACACACACAAATAGACACAGACGCACACACTAAATCGCAAAACATTAAATTAATAACCACTAAGCTCGACATGAGCAGTACATTTCCCCCATTCACACTAATTTCACAAAGACTTGCGCAACTTGCGAAACCGCGTTCATGTGGCAGACGAATCGACCATGATAACATGTTCAAGGGTAGTGCCAGATTAGCTTGGCACTACCCTTTAACTAAAATACCATGGCTTAAAACACCGCTTAACGAGCGTATGAAGGTTGATCGTCATGCGTCAATGAACGCAAAGGCTTACAAGCCAAAACAACAAACGGGCTGTCAAAATTGAAATGCAGCCAAATGACTCAGGAGGCTAGCTAGTCTGGCACTACTTTTGAAATGAACTTTCATGGCCAATCCTTCTCCCGCTGTGGAGATTGTATTGATGGTGTTTGTTGTGTGACAATGACTGCAACGGCTACCAGCCTAACCAAACGGGTAGACATTGTGTTTTGGGAAACGCAGCTCAATGAATCCAGGCAGCACCGAACTAAAAATCTGGCACTACCCTTGAAATGAACTATCATGGCGTGTGGCGTGTGGCGATCATATTGAGGGTGCGCGTCACAGGTCAGCGAATGCCGGCGCAATTAGCCAAAACAAAAGGGTAGTCGGTCACAGTCACTGGCACGGAAAGATCGTTTGCGTCATTGCTCATCTCGTCACACGGGTTGTAGTAAATATCCCAGTGCGCGAAGGCCGTCATCGGACCGACATCGGTCGCCGTTGGCCTGCGCACGGCCGTGCGCGGGCCAACGGCGGCCGAAGTCGACCCGATGGCCTTTTGCGCATTGCGTAGTACGTGTTAGGAGGTGAGCAGTGACGCAACGATTATCAAGTGCCTGTGGTCACAGTTGTTTGAAATGCATCCAAAGGAGTCCAGGCGCTAAGTTAATTTGGCACTATCCTTGACATGAACTGTTCTCCTGCTGTGATGATTATATCGAGGGCTACCAGCTAAAGGCCCCGCCACACGTGCCGGTTGTGCCCCCGATTTTGAAGCCGATTCCGATCCGATTGCGATCGGATGACGTCAATTATCTGATCCGGTCCCAATCGGCTGGGAATCGGGTGTCTAGAACCTGCTCTATTTTTCCGATCCGAATCGGCCCCGGTTGTAAGCTTCAACCAATCAGAGCGCGTCT
Source organism: Semisulcospira habei (assembly GCA_036245525.1). NCBI lineage: Eukaryota > Metazoa > Mollusca > Gastropoda > Semisulcospiridae > Semisulcospira > Semisulcospira habei. Next base: position 25,390,750 of record BTPG01000002.1, on the reverse strand, counting down.
CGCAAAGCACGTCGTTTCAGTTTGCAAATGGCGGAACACGCCTGTTGTGATCAGTACCACCGCCCTTGCTGATGTTTCGCACGCCTCTTCCCGAATATGATGCAAAACTGCTGATAATGCAAGCACATCATCATCACTGTCAAAACTAGCAGCCATTTTGCAGAACAGGTACGACTTTGGTTTTCGGTTCAAACCGGTCGACTAAACACGTCGGGAAATGTGTGGCAGTGCACACGTTTTTTTAGTCCGGCCCGATCACCTACCGATTTGAAACTGATCGGGAATCGGCCTCAAAACCGGGCATTTGTAGCGGGGCCTTAAAACAACAATAGGACGGTCACAGTTGCAGCCGAATGAATCAGGCGCTAAGCTAATCGGGCACAAAATAGAACTGTCATGGCCTGTGGTTAATTCAGGGGCGGATCTGGGGAGGGGATGTTCCAAGGGTTCCGGAACCCCCTGCCCACAAGCCAAGAATAATTAAAAATGCTATAACAAAGTCCGTTTTCGGGGCGGTTGACCCCCACCCACCCCCTCCCCCCCCCCCCCACACACACACTATCCAGTACCCCCATTCTCTGCCATTGTTCATGTTGCGGGAATGACGGGCAGGGAGGAGGAACATTTCGACTCAGTCTACCACCGACGACTGACAGACAAGACAACAACCATACTGACTGACAACACTCAACCATTGCGATAGGAGTTTGACAGCAGACGGATTGACAGGAGTGGTAGAATGCGTACCGAAAGGTACACAAAATCTTTATCCCCAGGGCTGTCAAACTATACAATGACTCTCTTACTAGAGACACGCGAGTTAACGTGCGCGGGTGCATGTGTGTGTGTGTGTGTGTGTGTGTGTGTGTGTGTGTGTGTGTGTGTGTGTGTGTGTGTGTGTGTGTGTGTGTGTGTGTGTGTGTGTGTGTGTCTTTTATTATTATTTTGTGTATTTATTAACTTTTAATTTTCTTAAATTCCTTTGTTTTCCTTGTTAATTTGATGGAGCAGACGGTGTAATTTCCTGATTTTTGGGGTTATTAATAAAGTTATCTTGTATCTTGTATCGTCCCTTGTTGTTTGATATTTCGGCAAGTGTTGAGACACGCGCCTAACTACACCCCCAATCCCCCGCCCAACACCCCCCGCCCCCCAACCCCAACCCCCCCCAACCCCTCCCCCACCCCACCCATCCCACCCCAAAGTCCCAAACACCCCCATCCTCGCACTCGAGGTAACTAATTCGCCCCTGATAATTTATGAAGGGTGCACGACATAATTATGTCAATGAATGCGAGGAGGACCAACGGGCCAAAACAACAAAAGGACAGACACAGTTGTTTGAAATGAAGCCAAAATGAGCCCAGGCACCAAACTAGTCTGGCACTACCCTTGAACTATCATGGTCGATCCTATCCCGCTGTGGTGATTATATTTTAAGCGCGCGTGTCGTCTGTCAATGAACACCAGGGATATCAGCCGAAACAACAAAAAGGCAGTTGTCTGAAAAGCAGCCGAGTGAATCCAGTAACAAGCGCGCGAACTTGTTTTTGGGTGTTGCTCATGGAGTCAAGCTCGTCGTTGTTTAACGCATTTAGCTCCACGGCCGCATTTCGCAAATAAGAGAGATAAGATAAGATTATTGCGATATTTTTCAAGTAAAAAAATCAATAAAAACATTGGAATGTGTCTTGATGTCAGTTACTAAGACTAAAATAATATCGAACAAAATTATCACACAAACTAATTTTTCAAGTGTTACCTAACGACTACTTGCCAGTTGTGGGAGATGGATCGACCATGATAATTCAAGGGTAGTGCCAGATTAGCTTGGCGCCTTTAGGCACCAAGCTAATTTGGCGCTACCATTGAATTGCCTAATTTGGCACTACCCTTGAATTGCCTAATTTGGCACTACTCTTGAATTATCACGGTCAATCCATCTCCTGCTGTAGGGCTTTGGGGCTAAATGGGTTAAACACTCATGAACTCGACGCCATGAGCTACACCCAAAAACAAATTTGAGTCTACACGCCAAAAAGACACCTATTTACACCCACTGTTTTTCACCTAGAATCTCGAAATGTGGCATACCTACCAATGTCAGTGGCAGAGTCTACGCACCAAATAAAAGACATGTGTTTACACCCACTGTTTTTCAACTGGAATCTCGCGGAATGTGGCATACCTACCTATGTCAGTGGCAGAGTCTACACACCAAACACATGTATTTGCACACACTGTTTTTCACCTAGAATCTCGAATGTGGCATACCTACCCGTCAGTGGCAGAGTCTACACACCAAAGACATGCGTTTACACCCACTGCTTTTTCGCCTAGAATCTCGAATGTCGCATACGCAATGCGCAAAAGGCCATCGGGCCGACATTTGGCCCGCGCACGGCTGTGCGCGGGCCAAGGGCGGCCGATGTCGGCCCGAAGGCCTTTGCGCACTGGGAACCTATACCTATGCCGGTAGTAAAAAGTGAGAGTATTGCCAGTCTTTCTTCGCATAATTAAATTGACCTTGGCTCTGACTGATTTAACTACGATCAGACAGGAGGTGTTGGATTCCGTTTACTTTGCTTCTGGTTTCAAATGTCAACACAACCCCTACCCGGGTCTGCCCTGGGGGACTTGGGTGGGGTTAGGTATTTTTTAGTTCCCAGGGTCACCCTGGTCAGCCCCACAGGGTGGGTTTTTCTCTATTCTGGGGCATGTGTTTCTGTCTACCCTTTGTCCATTCACCTGTATTTGCCTTTTTAAAACTCTCCCTACTGTCTGCACTGCCTGTAGCTCTTGATGTTGGATGTGTGTTGCTAAATGGTCTTGGCTTTATTTAGGCCCCATGTGTTAGGTTTATTTAATGTGTTTGACCGGCTGGCGACATACATTCAATTTTCTGTTTAGTTTTTTTTTCACAAGCAGTGCAGGCACGTCCTGAGAAAGCCTTGTTGCTGTCGGGACGTTAAGCAATGTACAAACAATCAAATGTCAACACAGGAAGAATTCAGTGTACTTAAGGACTGGTTTCATATACTATAAAAAATACCTATAAAAATTAATTTTACCCAGACTTCTGTAGCATACCACAGCAAGCGCCGCGGATCTAGGGGTTGGGGTCCAGTGTTTCAAGTCCCCTGCCCAATCCCACTTGCCTCAAGAAAAGAAAAACAGACAAGGTAAAGTCTGAAATCCTCCCCTTTGAGAGTCAATCTGCAGGGACACCCCTCTTCTCCCCCTCCCCCTCCCCCAATCCCCCCTTCCTCACACACATCTAAGCCCCCACGCCCATTGAATACATTATATTTAGAGTATGGAAACCACAGTCTGGGTAGTATGTCCCCCCCCCCACACACACACACACACACCCACCCACCCACCCCCATTAAATACATTATATTTAGAGTGTGAAAACCACAGTATCCATCCTGGGCAATTTATATATCTGAGGTAATATGACACAAACAAAAATGTTTACACCCCTTCCCTAACCCGAGAGGTAACTAATCCGCCCTTACATAGCGGTTCCTGTTTCACGTGCCTATAAATATTCTTAGAAATCTCGGTAGAATTGCAGGTAATTTTCAACAGAGCCCTGCTTTGTTTTGAGATATTGTTAGCCTCACGCGAAAATCTCGCTGCAGTGCAGAGGTTGGTTGGTTGGTTAGTTCGGGTTTAACGTTCACAGCACCGAGGTGATCATGGACGGCCCTGACGGGCGGGTTATGGGGGACAGGGAAATCTATTGCCTATGGAGTACGACCTGAACACTGATCAACTCAGGCGCATTCCACTTTGATTTACCAGGACCTTTCAACGGACATGCTATTGAACAAATCCGTTTTTTCCCCTGGATTGTGAGTCCAGCTACCGGGGCCGGGACGGGATTCGAACCCACGACCCGGCGATTTTCTTCGCTCTCCTGCTCCGACGTTTAACCGCCTGAGCTATTTCGGACTCTCAGTGCAGAGGGACGACTGGTTGGCAGTTATTGTTTGGGAAACTTGTCAGGTGCATTGAAACTAGAACGGCGGACGTAAATAGACTTTTAAATGAGTTCGGTGTCAGCCTGTGTTGAGCCATCGGACGAAACAGGCGAAATCTACCCCACGAGCATGCTGGCAAAAATTATAAGGCAAATGAATTTGATACCGCCTCTATTGTTGTCCCAAAGCGAAACGACCGCTGATTCCGACAGCGAAAGTTCCTCGGCCGATAGTCGGACCGTCGCTGGCCCCGCGCACGGCCGGTCGCGGGGCCAGCGATCGGCCCGAGGACCCTTTGCGCACCGCGCTGTCTAACTTCGCTGTTCCTGCCCGCGCCAAATGTTAATCGATGGTCAAATCGCTGCTCAATGGAGACACCCCACAGTCTCCTCGGTCTAGCGAGCACAGACGAGTTAACACTGCGACTGTTTACGAAATAATACAACATCCGGGGATCTCTCTCTCTCTCTCTCTCTCTCTCTCTCTCTCCTCTCTCTCTCTCTCTCTCTCTCTCTCTCTCTCTCTCTTTGCCCTATTCACAGGCTAGGCGCCAAGGTCGAGCCGTGTGAGGATCTGTCACGCGAAATAATGAATTCATGACAGCAATACAATAAAAGCAATCGATTTATTTTAGAAGACAGATGACTGTGACGGCACGCGCGCCTCAATGTAGATTAAGAGAGCTAGATTTTTAATCTGGGGATGCGTCCGAAACCGGCTCCGCTGGGTTAGAGCCTTGTCCACGGCAGCGAAGCCCGTGAACAAGGTCGCAAATTTGGGAGCTGTAGTTTCGTAAGTCAATCGAATCAGTTTCTATTTCGTTTTCGTGGATTGCATAAAACTACTGATGAAGCAAAATTCAGACCACAAGGGTGTACAAAGCTTGTGTACAAAGCAACGAAAACCCCAACAAGGCGATATAACCTGAAAACAAAAGTCGAAAATTAAAACGCTTATTAGAGGTCTCGATCGACCACATTTTGAATTATTCCTCTTTTAAAAATATTCTTCCCTGCGATGTTGGGCATTACAGGGTAGGATCAGTTACCACGAGGCCCTTTGTGTCAGGATGAAGGTCCCAAACAAAATGTTGGAACCCTCCCCCCCCCCCCTCTCCCCCCAAGAGAGGGTTCCAACATTTTGTTCGGGACCTTCAACCTGACACAAAGGGCCTGGCGACGCCAGACCTTGCTTGCTAGTCAGGGGCGGATCAGTTACCTCGAGGACAACTTGTTGTTTGGGACCTTCAACCTGATAAAAAAAAGGCTTCGCCGACACCAGACCTTGTTTCCAGGGACCTAAAAATCGAAAAATTGGGAGGCGCGTGCAGTGGGGGGCAGGGGGGGGGGACGTGTGAACACTCGCCAAAATATTACACGTGGGGGATGGTGGGGGGGGGGGGGGCACACACCATATAAAGGGACTTTGTTTGTTATAGCATTTTAAAGAATTTTTTCTTCTTTTTTTTTGGGGGGAGGGGAACCCGGAACCCCTGGAAGCCACACCCCCAACCCCACCCCGAGATCCGCCCCTGCTAGTGGTCGAAGAATCAAACAACGGGAGGGAGGGGAGGGGATGGGGGGGTTGCACACCTTGCTTCACAGTGGCCTGAAATCAAACAAGGGGAGGGAGGGAGGGAAGGGGGGCGGGCGGGGGGAGGGGAGGGGAGAGAAGGACACGCGTCCTCCATTTTGTGACCACCCGCCAAAATATTGAAAAGCGAGGGGCGGCGTGGGGTGGTGGGGGTGCCAAAATCCTCAAAAGGACTTTCTTATACCATTTTACCGATTTTTTGCCGGGAGGGGGGGGGGAGGGGTGTCCGGAATAACGTTTACCCCCCTCCCCCCACCCCCACCCCACCCCGCCCCCACCCCCAGATCCGCCCCAGCAGTATCTTTCTTGAAACCTTCCTGCGCTGCTGACCAGCAGTAGGTATGTTACAGTCTCACAACAACTACGTGTTGGCGTGTTTCAAACTGGAGAGTTCAACCCGGGACCGTCGGCATTTCAACGGGGAAAGTTTGTCCGACTCTCCATTAGTGCCCTTTATACAGTCAAGTGGCTTGACTCTTCACTGCTCTATATGCCAGAGAATCAGAAGCTTGGCTATATACCTACATGTTTGCCTACTTCTCAAAGACCAAAAGTGTGCGTGTGTGTGTGTGGGCTGGTCTGTGGTTTTGGACCTTACGGCTTTAAGCCGTAAGGTCCAAAACCACAGACCAGCATAGAGCCGTTTTATCCGCCACGGGAAATAGATACTGGTATACAGTAGATACCAACGATCCCCGAAACTTGATAACTCGGGGGGGGGGGGGGGGGGGGGGAGGGAGGGAGAGAGAGAGAGAGAGAGAGAGAGAGAGAGAGACTAGAGAGAGAGAGAGAGAGAGAGAGAGAGAGAGAGAGAGAGAGAATGAACAATGAACCTTTATTTTATAACGGTAAAAAGTATTTGGTAACAGCACCAATTTTCAAACTTGCCGGTACTACCATTAAGCTAAGAATTACCATTGAACACTATCACAAGGGAGAGAGAGAGAGAGAGAGAGAGAGCTAAGATAGCCTTCTCTGTGATCTGTGCGGATTGGATGACCGGTTTCAGTTCTGCGTAGCTTCGCATAACTAATCGCCTGCGGATCCCATTTCAGTATTTGCAGTGGCGTTGTTATATCCGATTTTTCTTATAACAGACCCTTGTTATAAGCGAGGTCGAAATATTTGACCCTTGTTATAAGCGAGGTCGAAATATTTGACCCTTGTTATAAGCGAGGTCGAAATATTTGACCCTTGTTATAAGCGAGGTCGAAATATTTGACCCTTGTTATAAGCGAGGTCGACTTCGTAGGCCTATACACTACGCGTCAAAATAAATTTTACAAAGTTCAGCAGGCAATATTTTTCTAATGCCTAAAGATTTAAAATTCAGATTACACCAACTGAAGACATGTTTATTTTCCTTCACAGTGCAGCAAACTGATTTCTTTCCCGTAGTCTTTCTTTTACTTTACAACTCTGTGAACGCGACACCCTCAAAATCAAAAGTTGCAGTGCGAAAAATTCGTTAAGACGCGTTTTATTTTGCGCACATCTGATGGCTGAAAACTTCTTAACTCATGGGTCTGAATGAGAACTGCCGCCTACGGATACGAGGCGAACCGCCGCGTATCCGTAGGCGGCACGTCTCGAATGAGTTAATTGGGCTTCGTTTTTTGTCTACCTTATTGAAAATACGGTAGTCTTTTAGATGGGGCTGGTCGGAGCACGTTCCGCGTAACATGCAAGTGACGAATATAGGCGGGCACACATCAGACTGACAGTGAAGTGATAAAAATTACGTCGTGACTAGCTACGCCGAACCGCGCTGTTGAACGTACTACATTTGGCTGGAAACGCCGCGCGCGCGCGCGCGCGCGCGCGCGTGTGTGTGTGTGTGTGTGTGTGTGTGTGTGTGTGTGTGTGTGCGTGTGTGTGTGCGTGCGTGTGTGTGTGTGTTGTGTGTTGTATGCGTGTGTGTGCGTGTGTGTGCGTGTGTGTGCGTGAAAATGCGTAAGGAATGACTTCTCTACGTTCTCTAGGATCCCAGCCCTTCACGTGACACAATGCCGGGCCTACCCCGCCCAAGCGCTCGTAACTTTCGTTATTATCGTTTAGCCCATTCAGCCCTGACGCACTATAGCAGGAGATGGGTGGACCATGATAATTCAAGGGTAGTGCCAGATTAGCTTGGCGCCTGACGGCGCCAAGCTAATCTGGCACTACCCTTGAATTATCATGGTCCACCCATCTCCTGCAACAGGTGCATAGTCGTTAGATGGCGCCTCCAAAATTTGGGAAATACGTGCGTCGGGCTGAATGAGTTAATGTACGTAAGCATGTAAGCATGCATTCGTATTTTTGCGTTTTGACAAGATAGCCTTTGTTGTCTGCATCCTTAAAACAAGTGCGCGTTTGGAGGACCGGTTACAAACGGCCACGGGTTTGGAAAGCCACCCATTTCTGCACCGAACAGTCAAACTGAGACTGATTTATGCTCGCGAGTTTTAATTCAATAGACCGTCACACAAAATGCAGCCTCATGCCATAACATTTGTACTTCAAAATTCGATTGCACGCTTTGCTACTTTAGTTTAAGCGATAATAACGAATTTTATGAGAGCTTTGGCATGGTAGGCATTGTGCCTAGAGAAGGGCTGGGAGCCTAGGGAACGTAAAAAAAGCCATTCCTAAAGCATTTACATGGATTTGAAATCACAGATCTCATTGCTTCGACCTTAATGCGTCTGTTTGTTTGTTTGTTTGTTTGAGTCCCGTGACAAACTGACAACGTGCTTAACGCTGGAGAATTTGGTCCTATCAGTCAGTCAGTTACGCCCATCACCCCCTCTGGGGCATAGGCCGCCGACAAGGTCCCTCCAGCCGTCTCTGTCCTGGGCGAGTCTCTCCAGCTGTCCCCAGGTGTGGCCCATCTTCTTGGCATCTGTCTCCAGGTCACGTCGCCAGGTGTTTCGTGGCCGACCTCTCTTCCTTTTTCCCTGGGGGTTCCATCTTAGGGCTTGCTTTGTGGTGTTGGTTGCTGGCTTGCGTAGTGTGTGACCTATCCATCTCCAGCGGCGTTGTTGGAGCTCCACTTCTGCAGGCTTCTGCTTTGTCCGCTGCCACAATTCCTCGTTGCTGATTTTGTCCGGCCAGCGTATCCTGAGGAGCCTTCTCAGACTGTTGTTGATGAACGTCTGTATTTTCTTGGTGGTCGACACTGTGGTCCTCCAGGTCTCTGCTCCATAGAGGAGTACTGGTTTCACGTTGGTATTGAACAGTCGGATCTTGGTGTTGACTGACAGATCTCTTGAAGTCCAGACGTTCTTTAGCTGGAGAAATGCTGCCCTGGCCTTGCCTATCCTGATCTTCACGTCAGCATCCGTCCCACCCTTCTTGTCGACTATGCTGCCGAGGTAGGTGAAGTTCTCCACCTCTTCTAGCGCCTCGCCTTCCAATGTGATGGGCGTTCCACTGGCAGCGTTGACTTTCAGCACCTTGCTCTTTCCACGGTGGATGTTCAGGCCTAGCCTTGCGGAGTTCGCTGCCACTGCGTTTGTCTTTTCTTGCATCTGCTGTTGGGTGTGCGAGAGCAGGGCTAGGTCATCTGCGAAGTCCAGGTCATCCAGTTGGGTCCAAAGTGTCCATTGGATGCCATTTCGCTTCTGTGCTGTGGATGTCGTCATGACCCAGTCGATGGCCAGCAGGAACAGGAACGGTGACAGCAAACACCCCTGTCTCACCCCTGTCCGGACTTGGAAGGCGTGGGTGAGCTGGTTTCCACAGATCACTCTGCAGGTCAGTCCCTCGTAGGAGTTCCTGATGATGTTGGTAAGCTTTTCAGGTACTCCATAGTGTCTCAGCAGCTTCCACAAGGTGGCTCTGTTGACGCTGTCGAAGGCCTTCTCATAATCAAGGAAGTTGATGTAGAGGGACGAGTTCCACTCTAGCGACTGTTCCAGGATGATTCGCAGCGTGGCGATCTGGTCAGTGCATGATCGGTCCTTGCGAAAGCCCGCCTGTTGATCTCGGAGTTGGGGGTCCACTGTGTCCTTCATCCTGTTGAGTAGGATCCTGCTGAAGACTTTGCCTGGAACAGACAGTAGGGTGATTCCTCTATAGTTGGCACAGTTGCTGAGGTCTCCATTCTTTGGCAGCTTGACCAGGTAACCCTCCTTCCACTCTGCTGGTACTTGTTCTCTCTGCCAGATTTTCCTGAAGAGGGGGTGGAGCATCTCAACTGTGGTTTCAGTATCCGCCTTTAGCGCTTCTGCCGGTATACTGTCGGGTCCGGCTGCCTTGCCCGACTTGAGCTGTTTGATGGCTTTCCGGATCTCCTCCTTGGTGGGCTCGCTACAGTCTATCGGCAGGTCTCTCTCGGCTACCTGAATGTCTGGTGGGTCTTGTGGAGCTGGTCTATTTAAGAGCTCCTCAAAGTGCTCCTTCCATCTGTTCTTCTGTCCCTCCTCTCCTTGGATGGCTCTTCCCTGTTTATCCTTTACTGGCCTCTCTGGCTTGGCAAACTTCCCTGAAAGCTTTTTTGTGGTGTTGTAGAGCTCTCTCATGTTTCCATGTCGGGCTGCCTCCTCTGCTTCTTGTGCCAGTGACTCTACAAAATTTCTCTTGTCTGCCTTGATGCTATTCTTTACTATTTTGTTGGCTGTTGTGTATGCCTCCTGAGCGCGGGCCTTCTCTGTTCTTGTGCGGCTGTTGTTTACTTCTGCTTTCTTCTTCTTTCTATCTACTACTTTCTCGAGTGTCATTGGTGTTATCCACTCTTTGTGGGTGTGCTTCCTGTAGCCCAACACCTCCTTACATGCTGCAGTTACTGCGTCTCTCACCCCTCTCCACTGCTCGTCAATGGTTCCTTCGTCCAGAAGCTCTTGGAGAACCTGGAACCTGTTGGAGAGGGCGAGTCTGTACTCCTCATGATTGCCTGCATCTTTCAGCAGCGTAGTGTTGAACCTCTGGCGCTGACAGGTCTCGCCGGTCCAGTTCCTCTTCAGCTTCAGTTTCAGTCTGGCAACAACCAGGTGGTGGTCTGAAGCAACGTCGGCTCCTCTCTTCGCTCGGACGTCCTGGAGAGATCTTCGGAACCTTCTCGAGATGCACACGTGGTCGATCTGATTCTCGGTTAAATGGTCCGGTGATACCCATGTCGCCTTGTGGATGCGCTTGTGCGGGAAGACTGTGCCGCCTATGACAAGGTTGCTTATGGCGCATAGGTCTGCGAATCTCTCTCCGTTATCGTTCATTACTCCCAAACCCTGCTGCCCCATGACCTCCTCGAAGCCTCTGTTATCACTGCCGACCTTGGCGTTGAAATCGCCCATGATGATGTTGAAATCTCTTCTAGGGAGGGTTCCAACGATGGTCTGAAGTCTGTTATAAAACTGGTCTTTGGTCTCGTCATCGCTGTCGTTGGTTGGGGCATAGCACTGGATGATGTTCATGCTAATCCTCTTCTGCTGTGTTCTGAACGAGGCTGTGATGATGCGTGGGCCATGGGCTTCCCACCCGATGAGAGCACTCTGCGCAGTTTTGGAGAGCATGAGAGCCACTCCCTCTGTGTGTGGTGCATTGTCCTCCTCATGGCCGGAAAACAGCAGCCTCTCTCCTGTGGTCAGTCTCTTCTGTCCGCTGCCCGTCCATCTGGACTCACTAATGCCAAGGACGTCGAGACGGTAGTTCCTCATCTCCACTGCCACCTGAGCTGTTTTCCCTGCTTCGTACATGGTCTTCACATTCCATGTTCCGATGTTGATGGTTGCCCTGGTCGAAAGGATGGTAGTCTGCTGAGTGGCTTCCTTTCGGCTTTCACCACCCCGCGTCATAAATCCTCCAGCTGAAGGTCCATCCTCTCCCAGGGCCGAGTCGGTTGTTGGTTTTCTTGTTGGCGTTTCTGTAGCAATGTGTGTTTTTATGGGGTGGGGCAGCTGACCCCACGCCCAACCCTCCTCCTTTCACATCCGGGCTTGGGACCGGCCATGGCGGAGTTTTGGTCCTATGGTCGTTATGAAATTAATGTGCTCTATTGAGATCTAGGACTCTTGTGACGTGTACATCTGTGTAAAAGAAGGCGCACTCGGCGTTCACTTTCAAGCAAAAGACGGAGGCCGGCGGAACACTTTTGAGCGCCAGGCTTTGCAGAGTGACTTTCAGCGTTGCAACGGATACAAACATGTCCCTTTATTTTCAGTCTCTATACTGATTGAAACTGTAGCATGTGGTGAGCAGCGCGTATGGGCTTTCCGGGGCACAGATGCTGATATGCATTAACCCCTTTCTGAAATCTGTGTTCACGCAACGATCGAAAGCCGAAACTGTCCAAAGAATATAGATACAAAGTGGTCTCTCAGCAAGAGGCATAGATCCTCATGAGCCCCCGCAGTCGCGGGGGCTCATGAGGATCTATGCCTCTTGCTGACACCAAGTGGGGTACCCATTTTTGACGCGCGGGACCCCGCGACGTTGAATCACCAAAGATTTGAGAACTAAAGACAATTACGTCTAGTGGCAGGGAAGGTGTGAAGCGCTAGCTGGAATACTGCGTCAGCTCTGATTAATCCGGCACGGCCACTACAGCTATCAGTCCGCTAGTTCAGTTCCAGCCCCGTGCTTGGCTTTGGACGTGAAAACGCAGTGCCAATGACAATAGAGAGGTAATGGCGCGTAGGATCATTAGCGTTTCCTTTTCAATACATTCCAAAGGTCTCCGGCACTGTTAAGCGTCAGCCGCCAGACCCATTTAAGGTGGTTAGCTGTCACACATGCTGCGGTGGAGATTCAATGATGATTCTAGACTTCTTTATAAATCGGAATATCGCTCCCGTGAATTTCGTTCGGTGAGAAGATTGTGAGTTGATTGAAGTCAAGTGATTCAGCTGAAGGATCACGGTCAGAAGCATGTTCACAATGTAATTTAGTCACCGAAATGTTAGTGTGACTAAAATGGCATGCCATAATAACACAGGGAAACCACACACATGCGCATACACACAACAACAACAATGACGACGACAACAACACAAACAACAAACAAAAAGCAAAAATCAAAATAACAGACGCAAACACACACACACACACACACACACACACACACACACACACACACGCACACACACACACACACAATAATAAAGTGTCATGACATGTCATAAAATGACATGTCATAAAACAATAACAGCAAGGAAACGACACACGCGCGCACACACACAACAACAACAAAACAAGAAACAAACATAAACTCCAAACACAACAGAGAGACAGAGAGAGACTGACAGACAGACAGAGAGAGAGAGAGGGAGACAGAGAGAGAGAACGTGGCTGAAACGCAACACGTCTTGCGCCATTATACAATCATGTATGTGAAGAGAAAATAGAACCAAACTTGCCTTTCACGTCAATGGTCAGTCTCTTTTCCGAGATCTTGTCCAAGGAACGCAATGTCAGGAGCAACGTCACAGGTACAGTGAGTCTGCCGACGCGGAAGCCTACGCGGTATTATCTATGTGGGTATATATATACGTCATCACCGGCGGTCCTGGACACTGACGACGATTGTAGACTTCAAAACGCACGACGATCTTCACACACAAAGAGGCATGCTTGGGACTATGATTGAGAGACTGGCAGTAAGCTCTACCAGACTGTCGGAAGTTACGCAGCAAAGCAGCGTTTCACCGAGTGTAAACTGACCGCTTATGGGCGCTCAGAAATTGGCGATTATACCCACACCTTTAGTTTCAGTCTATACCTCCTCGAACACACAAACAAGAGCTGCACAATATTCACACGTACTCCGTATGTAACTGAAGACTGACCGATCAAGCAAACGGTCGTCGGGCCGACGATGGCCGTAGTTGATCCGCGCACGGGGACATGCCGCGCGGATCAACTGCGGCCAACGTCGGCCCGAGGACCTACACTCACTGGGGGCACGCCTAAATCCGGCGCCCGGAACAGATGTTTGTAAGCCCCACACAACTCGCCGCTCAGTGACTAACTTTAACACGGCCCGTCGACTCGTCGGAATGCACTTAATCCAAAAGGATTGTATGTTTAGAGCCCCGATTTTCGAGTCATATTTTCCACTAAGGCAGTCTAAATCTTTCGGGCTGCCGCTTACCGAATACAATATACTCAAAAATCAGGGGAGTCTTAATTCTTTGGCAGAACGCACAAAGCTGTATTCTATAGGGAACCGCTGAGAATTCGGATTTTCAAGTAATATGTTTCATTTAACAGTGCAGATCTTCCCGTTTTCAAAGAACATAGGGCCGAATCGAATCATTGATAACTACGCTGATCTCAATGTTTTGACTGAAATTGATCGCTAGATCACGTTTTTCAACTCAGTCTTGGTGCGACAGAAAATGTGTGCTGGCCTGCGATTTTGGACCTTACGGCTTTCAGCCTTAAGGCCCAAAATCACAGACCAGCACAGCGTAACGAAACGGCCGTAATGTACCAAAATGACACAGCAGCGCGACCTAACACAACGTGTAATCCGTGTTTGAACACTGAATTGAAAGCCCTCATAGCTATCTAGAGTGTTTACGTTCACCTGCCTTCTTATGCTGCTCCCTCTTACATTCTACAAAGCAGACGACAAATGTATGGGTATTTATCTACTTCGAACACTTACACCTCTCTCTCGATCTCTCTCTCTCTCTCTCTCACATACACACGGACTGTCAAGCAGACGATAGTGGCTCGAGCACGCTCTAAGAGCACTGCCGGCTTGCGCGCGAGGGAGGGCTACCAGAGCAGACGACACACGCGGGCGCTAGTTAGCAGACGACACGCATTGATTGGTAATCGAAGCGTCACGACTTTTGCACACACGTACACGCGCACTGTTTTTTCTTTGAACATGGAGCCGGGAGCGGGGGGAATTGAAGAAATTGATATCGTCAACAAAAAGGGGGTGGGGGAGGTGGTGGTTAACCTCTCGCCTGCCAATGTACGTACATTTTTGTTTCAGAAATTCATTTTGTGTTCATTCAAAGACCAAACGCCAAAATCCCCGTCCCAAAACATGGATACAAATTGGTCTCAGCAAGAGACATAGATCCTCATGAGCCCCCCGCTTTCGCGGGGGGCTCATGGTGATCTATGTCTCTTGCGGACGGATCGCCGTGTTCGCTTTTTCTCGGCAGTCAAGGAGTTAAAATCTCTAATCCGTCCATCTAAGCGATTCCAAGCAGTTGTTTTAGTTCGGCTAGTAGTAGTAGTAGTAGTAGTAGTAAGTAGGTTGGTTAGTTCGGGGTTTAACGACCACGGCAACGGAGTGATAATCAACAGTCATAACGGGCGGGTTGTGGGGGACAGGAACGTATATTGCCTATAGAGTACGACCAAAACACTGACCAATTCAGGCTCACTGAAGCGGCGGTGCAACTTTGATATATACCAGGACCTTTTAACGGGCATGCTCTCTCTCTCTCTCTCTCATCTATAGTATATATATATATATATATATATATATATATATATATATATATATATAATATATATATATATATATATATATATATATATATATATATATATATATATTATATATATATATATATATTCTTTACTTTTAACAAAGGCGTCGACCAAAGCCCAAAAATGCACTCAATCAGATTAGCTCCAAGGGACGTAATTTTTCATTCAATTCTGAGAATGCTGTGCTAATGCCATGGAATTCCAGGCTGGTAAGCTTTCATTGTGTCATCAGGACATCAGCTGCCCTTTTTGTGACTGCATCGCTCACTAGTTCTAGAAAAGAGAGGGTAGTGGAAGAGAATATATAGTCCAAGCCTGTTGTTTGCATGGGCATAGTAGTAGTAGCAGTAATAGTACAGGCTATTAATCGCTCGACGACAGTTTGAAATCGGACCCTGTACAAATTTAGCACCCATAATATTTGACAAAATCATCATTTTTCAAACAGACATAGAAACGACAATCATGTATTTACATGTTTGTGATTATTTCAATCAGATTGTTTGCACTGACTCAGTCATTACTTCATGAGGATGATTTTTTTTTTAAAGATATTCTTTGAGGCCTATGTCACAGTTCTGGGGACAGATCGACCATGATAGTTGAAGGGTGGTGTCGGAATAGCTTGGCGCCCACAGGCGCCGAGCTATTCTGGCACCACCCTGGAACTATCGCTGTATGTCGGGGGGGGGGGGGGGGGGGGGGGGGGGGGGGAGTTATGGGTCAGAAATCAGTACTGCGCCATCTTAAGTCCTAGGAAGTGAACAGAAATGCTACCGACAAAAAGACAAATGTTTTCGCAGTAAAACTATTGCGTTGTTGGCCTTTGACCCCTTTGCTACCAGAACATGCCAAACCACACTTAACTGCAAGAGGCATAGATCCTCATGAGTCCCCGCAGTCGCGGGGGCTCATGAGGATCTACGCCTCTTGCTGGCGTAATTCCTTATCCGCGTGTCTTCTCAGGCAAAACGTGTGATTGGGTCAACGGTCCAGTTTACGGCATATGGCAGAAAGCACCCCCTCCCCCCATAGGGCTCGGGACTGAAATTCCCCCCTTTGCCGCCATCTTGAGTGGATACGATAGACAAGATCGTAGCGAAGTAGTGTTTCAACGCGTTTTTCTTCATGTTTCTTCCTCTTTGGAAACAAACAAAAACAGATTCTGGTTAGCGGTTTCATACGGTGATGGCAAGACGTGCTGTTATTGTCTATAGCACGTCAGGACTTTCCAGACATTGTCGTGACAGCGATTTCCCTATGAGCGCATGAGTCGCGTATCTTCTCAAGATGGCCGCAACAAGCGTGATGACTCAGCTTCCCGAGCCCTATTCACCGGTCACTGTGTTTGCCACATGAACCACAAAAAGCAAGAAGGTTTGCCTCTGAAGAAAAAGGTCCCCCCGCCCCCCCCCCCCCCCCAACCCCAAACGGGTCACTGTGATTGCTGCATGACTAAAAAAAGATTCGCCTCAGAACGAATACCTGCTTGTACTAGACTGCTGCTGAATGAACGTTTACACAAAACCTACCAGATAGGAAGTACGATTGTTTACAGGTGGGCGTGGCGTTGCCGTGACAACGCGACTAAAGGGAAAGCAGTCTGAAGCCTCGCCTGTCGTTGATGTCAGTCTTTGCCTCTTACTCGGCGGTATCGTTCGGAGTGTTAATATTGAAGATAATTAATTGTGCGCCGCAAAAAAATGCCCTGGAAAAGGCCAAAGGCGCTAGCGCTGTCAAAAGGTTAGCTGAAACTCCCGCGGTCTGCTCCGAAAGCGAAAACTGACAGCTGCAAACAGTCGCCGATCTACGTTAGTGTCAGCAAGAGCCGTAGATTCTCATGAGCCCCCAGGCAACTGCAGGGATCATGAGGATCTTTGCCTCTTGCAGACTGAAGGCGAGACTGCTGGGTTCGGACAGTATATACGTCGCGATCAATGGGGCAGTAATAATACCTATTTCAATATCAGAGCCTTTTAGCTTTCAGATAATTGAAGGCACTCCTCTCTGTACAAAGAAGGCATATCGGAATTTTAAGTGTTTTGTTTTCCGTCCTGATCACATCGAACATTAACCCCACGGCCGCGTTTCCCATGAATCTGGAGGTGTCACATAACGACTGCGTACCAGTTGAAGGAGATGGGTCGACCATGACAATTCAGTTAAGGGTAGTGCCAGATTAGCTTGGCGCCTGACGGCGCCAAGCAAATCTGACACTATCCTTGAATTATCATCCATCCACCCTGGACAAGGCCTCAGTTGTTTTCGGGGGCTCTAGAGCTAAGGCCTCGAATCCGTTTGTCGAGACTCGTTGGCGCACAAACTTAGCTGATAAGATGGTGGTGACAGCGCCAGCGCCCCTGGGGTCAGTTGGGGGTCATGCAACTGGCTCCTGGCCTTTTCCAGGAGCACAAGATATTTTGGATCCTCACGCCCTCGGAATGGCTACTTCCACTGTAGGTCATATCATAGTCTGTCTGCCAGGCGAAAATTATAATACACTTCATTAAATATAATTGTGTTGTAATTTTCAAAACAGATAGTACAGACATGTGTGCAATGCTCTACTTATTTTTTTTTTCTTTTGGTGAGATGCCTGCAACTAATGGTAGCAGCTTATGAACCTCACTTAATCATTCCGATAGTCTGCTAATTAATTGATTACACAAGTTTTGAGTATTAATCCCAAATTATAAACAATTCATCACAGATTGATTGATTGTACATTGCTTAACGTCCCGACAGCAACAAGGCTTTCTCAGGACGTGCCTGCACTGCATGTGAAAAAAACAAAAACAGAATATGAATGTATGTCGCCAGCCGGTCTAATACGTTAAATAAACTATGATATGGGCCTAAATAAGCTAAAGACCATTTAGCAACACACATCCATATCAAGAGCTACAGGCAGCGCAGACGTAGGAGAGTTTAAAATAGGAAAATACAGGTGAATGGACAAGGGTAGACAGAAACACATGCCCAGAATAGAGAGGAAAACCACCTGTGGGCTGACCAGGTGACTCTGGAACTAAAAGTAGTTAACCCCACCCAAGTCCCCCAAGGCAGACCCGGGTGGGGAAATTCATCAACAGACTCACCTGCGCGATCGAACACTCACTCGCCCAATCAATCAAACACAAATATACAGTATCTTTCAAAAGAAACGCAGCAACCAACACATGTACATTGGGTATTTAATCATGATATTTGGCGTGCAGTTTACTCATGTTTTCCAAAAGTGTTTGGTTCACACAGAGGCATATATCACATTATAATTATGTTCATGTCTGGTTCGCCAAAATGAAAAATGTGCTGACAGTGCATTTTCCTGCAGTTAAGATGATGATGATGATAAACATCTACAAGTCTCAAAAGCTCCAAAAATGAAAAAATAAAAACTGCACATACAGGTAGTGATGACAAAAAAATGTAAAAAACAAAAAAAAAATGGAACAAGTATCATAAACCTTCAATTTGTAAGATGCAATACACTGTTTCATAAGACACAAACAATAACAGTGCCTCTTTTCACCTCACTAAACAATGTTGATAAACTTATTTTATACCTGGTGAAGCACACTGGGGGATTCTGGTTCATTCATTCAATTGTCAAGTAAATAATCAAAAGAAATGATTTAACCTGTTCAGTGTCCCAAAAATTTGAACATCACACAGCTGCAAGAGGCATAGATCCTCATGAGCCCCCGCAGTTGCGGGGGCTCATGAGGATCTATGCCTCTTGCTGACACCACTTTAAATCCATGTTCCTGGGACATCTGAAGGGTTTAGTTGGTGTCGGATTAACTCTTTCGAGACGTGCCGCGTAAAGCCGCGAATCCGGATGCGGCACATCTCGAAAGAGTTAAAGAAGATTGTAGAAACACAGTCTGCTTCAGCTGGCACTGTAAGGGTTACAATTTTCAGGCACTAACTTTTGCTAAATCTGCTTTTTCTTTTCCATAAGTGCCAGTCGCCATTCTTGGCGTCTCCAGCAGATTGCACAAAAACTGTCTGCGAGCAAATGTTTACCGGTGCCTCACTTTCAACATCATAAATTGAATTTTCAGCCTGAATGCGGCTTCAGTTTAGTCCCCCAAAATAATAATACAACAGAGAAATGGCTGCCGTCAGAAAACAAAGTGTAGTAACAAACTTTTCATGCACATTCTGATCAAGCCTTTGCATTCACTATGTGTTCGTGCATTCTGCTTTTCCTGATGTTCATAGTTCATAGGTCCATTACCTTTTAACATCATTATGTAACAGCAGTACATATTTTCTAATTATCAACTTAACCCTTTTCATTCTGGTACACCCACTGCTTAAAATAAATTTCACTGATAGTTCAAGGGTGGTGCCAGAATAGCTTGGTGCCCGATGCGCCAAGCTATTTTGGCACCACCCTTGAACTAAAACAGTTGATCTATCTCTTGATCTGTAATGTAGTCTTCATGGGGTGATAAGCAAATGTTGCAAAATCTGCCTCAGGATGTAATGGGTTAAAATTTGAACAAACACAATACGAGAACTGCACACCAAAATATCATGACAAAATTAATGTCCGTCCTTTATGTTGGAATTTATGTGTGTCAGTTGTCGCGTTTCAATTGGATACTGTATACTGATCAATAAACCAAATCCCAAAAAGAGCTTCAATAAAGTCCCAAAAACATAAATAATGATCTTTTATTAACTTTTCAAATTACACAAAATAATCTCTCTATCTCACACACACACACGCACACACGCACGCATACATGCACGCACGCACACACACACACACACACACACACACACACCACTAAACCACGTATCTGTTTAAAAGTCGAAGAGAAAAGAGTAATAGCAGTTTCAGAAATACAAGCCTGTGCAATAGCAAAGAACTAAATAATTAGATTTGAATTTTTTTAAAGTGAGAATAAAAGGTATTAGCAATAAATAAATAACTAAAAAAAATAATCAAATTCAGCTGGTTGACTGTACCTACCTCGTAAAGTACAACATGTCTTACCCCTTATCATTCGGAATACACCAGTGTGTGAAAGAAGTTTGACTAAAATAGTTCAAGGCTGGTGCCAGAATAGCTTGGCGCCTCAAGGCGCCAAGCTATTCTGGCACCAGCCTTGAACTAAAGCCACTGGTCTATATCCTTATCTGTAAGTACTATAATGTAGCTTGCATCTGGCAGTGTACAAATTCCAAGCTTTTAGCCTCAGTAGGATTGGGGTTAAAAGACCAGGTCCTCTCTCCAAGGAAGTTCTGCGAGTCCCCAAATGTCACCTGTCACTAAAGACCATCATTTGGGTGGGGACGGCCACTGAAATGATGGTCTTTAATGACAACTAGCCTTTCTCTAAGGGCGGCCACTCAAAACGGGCTCTGCTGGAGTGCCTCGGATTTGGGAGGCTTCTACGCAGCCTGCGCGAGGTGGATTGGCCAAAACAAATCAAGGACAGCACATGGTGATCCGTAGAAAATAGCTCGGTGGTAGAGCGCCCCGACTCTTTTCCGAAAGATCGTGAGTTCGAACCCAGCCTGGGGTCAAAATTTGTACAGACCTCTTTTCGGCACCCCGTCTTTGAAATCACCTTCGCGGTGGACAAAAGACATTAAGTCCTAAACGTTTAACACTTTTAACGTTTCTGTAGAAAATACATTACAATGGCAAAGGAACATACAGATTTACTCACAAAGCAGTATTATGCAGACAAGGAAGATTCTGTCAAAAAACAGCAGTGACGTTTATTTTTAAATCAAATAAAATCAGATTCAGTTCGAATGCAGTAGGCTGAGCCCTTTTACGGTAAAAAAAGAACCCTTCACAGTAAGGACTAAAGGGGTCCTTTTGCTGCGTTCACCCTGATCACTGCGTCATGCGCAGTACTAGCTGTTTCACCCCTCCACTGCCAAGAAAAACTCAACACCGCCCAACTGCAAGAGGCATAGATCCTCATGAGCCCCTGCAGTTGCAGGGGCTCATGAGGATCTATGCCTCTTGCTGACACCACTCTGTGTCCACGTTCGCTTGACAGTTGAATATCTCTGATTGTGAATTTACAATGATTTCAAAAACACAATCTGCGTCCACTGGCAGCGAAGGGGTTGAACACCAGACAAGTCCCTTGTACTGAGGAGGGCAATGAGGCGAGTCACTGCCATCAAGAGGCCTATATTCTCATGACCCCCTGCGGCTGCAGGGGGTCATGAGAATACAGGCCTCTTGCAGACGGAGCAGGATGGATGAATCCACTGAATGTCCGAAGTCCGTAGCAATGTCTGACCTACTTCTGACTTTGGGATAAGCCTCTATTCAGGCCAGTTTTAACCCAATTAACCCCAAGGCTGCATTTGCCAAAGTTTAGAGGCGTCATTCAACAACTGTGCACCAGTTCCAGGAGCTGGATCGACCATGATAATTGAAGGGTAGTGCCAGAGAGGCTTGGCGCCTAATGGCGCCAATTTAATCTGGCGCTAACCTTGTTATCATGGTCGATCCACCTCCTGCTGTAGTGCGTCAGGGCTGAATGGGTTAATCATGCAGCGTGTAGTAAATCAAGACTTATTTAGCACCCACACAACACACTTTTTCATGCACAGCTACATGCACAGCATGATAGTTCAAGGGTGGTGCCAGAATAGCTTGGCGCCTATAGGCGCCAAACTATTTTGGCACCACCCTTAAATTATCATGCTTGATCCATGTCTTGCTGTGGTGTGTCGGGGCTGAACGAGTTAAATTGATGATGCTGAGGTTTATGTACATTGTTTACAATGATTGATTGTACATTGCTTAACGTCCCGACAGCAACAAGGCTTTCTCAGGACGTGCCTGCACTGCTTCTGAAAAAAAAAAACTAAACAGAATACTGAATGTATGTCGCCAGCCGGTCCAATACGTTAAATAAACCTACGCCATGGTGCCTAAATAAAGCTAAGACCATTTAGCAACACACATCCAATATCAAGAGCTACAGGCAGTGCAGACAGTTGGGAGTTTTAAAAAGGCAAATACAGGTGAATGGACCAAGGGTAGACAGAAACACATGCCCCAGAGTAGAAGGGAAACCCACCCTGTGGGGCTGACCAGGGTGACCCTGGAAACTAAAAAGTAGTCAACCCCACCCAAGTCCCCCAGGGCAGACCCGGGTGGGGTACATTGTTTACAAGAAATGGTGACCTGGGCTAGAGCTATAAGGTGCAAAATCACAGACCAGCACACAATTATTTATAAAGAAATGTAATAATAATAATATGAATATGAATAATAAATGATAATAAAATAATAATATAAGAAGATTGATAAAATATAAGTATTCAAAAAAAATTTAAAAAAGGACAGACAAACATATATATAATGTACATTTATATTATTGGCACTTTGACTCGGTGTACAAGATACACGCACATGGTATATTTTTCATTTCTGATATTTGATAATCATCCCTGCTCAGCGTTTTCCCTTAATGCACTGCGGCACATAAACCCCGCGATATGAATCATTTAACACATTCTGCCCCAGGACCGAAATATCCAAATTTGGAAGTTGCCCTCTGAAGGACTGTATTACAATTCTAGCGACTGATCAAGCATGATAGTTCAAGGGTGGTGCCAGAACAGCTTGGCGCCTGTGTTCTGGCACCACCCTTGAACTATCATGCTCGATCCATGTCTTGCTGTGGCGTGTCGGGGCTGAACGAGTTAAAACTGATGATGCCTGAGAATGATGCCCTGTGAAGGCGAGACCCAGTTAGTCCATCTTCGTTTGTATTTTCAAGTGAGATTTTTTATCGTGATACAAAATGCGACTACTGTCCTCCGCCTTTAATTCACAGGGCTGATTTCATCTCTGGGCACCTCGATTCTGGTGCTTTACACCGAAAAAGATATGCAATTTAACCCGTTTAGTGCCGAGAAACACCGAACACCACCCAACTGCAAGAGGCATAGATGCTCATGAGCCCCCGCAACTGCGGGGGCTCATGAGGATCTATTCCTCTTGCCCAAGACCACTGTGTTTCGTCTCTTTAACCGTAGTGGTTTTTGGTCATTGAATGAACAAAGATTTTAGAAACAAAAGAAATGTGCGTACAGACGCAGGGAAGGGGTTAACTGCCTTTGTGCATGCAGCCACCCATATTGTCAACAGGACTGGATAAATCTTTAAACCAAAATCGGCCTGCACTAAACGCTACCTAATCAACAAAAACGACCCCAAAAAACAAAAAACAGTTGCCATTAAAAAAAAGGTGGTTTAACTCGAAACATTATGTCGATGAAACTATCTTTTTTTCAAAATATATTCTGTTAGGTCTATGTCTCAGTTCTGCAGATAGATCGACCATGACAGTTCAAGGGTGGTGTTGGAATAGTCTGGTGCGTAAAGGTGTCATGCTATTCCAACACAACCTTTGATTTATCATGGTCCATCCACATCCTGATGAGCATGTTAGGGATTTGTGGGTTATAGTTATACCAGTGCATGTCGGCGAATCATTTGGTGGGGCACGGGGCACTGTTCAACATGACTCAGAAATATGACATCATACTGATTATAATTTACCATCAGGTTCATAGCATGGTCCAGTATCTAGACCTGAACATGCCTAAAGTGTGCATGGTCCATATTAGTTATTACAACTAAATAAATTCAAATTTCAAACCTCAGCCTACACTTAAACCTCAACAAACCTTTCAAACAAAAATTTGTCCTTGTATGACACATCCCCCCCCCCCCCCAACTTTTTGTTTGAGACCTTCAACCTGCCACAATAGACCTCCTGAAGCTACACCTTGCTTCCAGTGGTAAAGAAATCCTGCCCACCCCACCCCCCCCCACCCCCCCCCCCCCCCCCCAAAAAAAAAAAAGAAAACAGATCTGTCCTTGTGAAAGTTCAGGAGTACCCCTTGAATTGGTTGAGGAGTACGTCCTGAAGTTGTTGGCAGAAAAAGGGTTGATACCATTTGCTGCGTCAGGATTTATACAAATACATATACTGCATCAGGATTCGCACAAATATACTGCGTCAGGAGTCGTACAAAAATATGACCACCTGTGCAAACCTGCATCTCCATGTCTGCTGTACCTAGGCCATGTTCAACCTAACCCTTATCATTCAGAATACACCTGTGTGCGAAATAAGTTTGACTAAAATAGTTTAAGGTTAGTGCCAGAATAGCTTGGCGCCTCTATGCGCCAAGCTATTCTGGCACCACCCTTGAACTAAAGCCATTGGTCTCTATCCTTATCCGTAAGTACTATAATGTAGCTTGCGTATGGCAGTGTACACATTTCAAGATTTTAGCCTCGGTATGATATGGGCTAATCACAACAGCACCTGGTTGCAAAAGACAAGCTCTGTCACAAACTATTCTCAAGCGTGCATGTAGTGCTTGCATAAAGTATACACAGTTTTGATGGCACACACGTTCACATCCGCAGGAAACCCCCTGATCGTCGATTATGTTTTTCGGACTTAACTCACTTAGCCATGACACACCACAGCAAGACATGGATCGAACATGATAGTTACCACCCTTAAACTATCATGTTTGATCTGTCTCTAGAACTGTAACACAGTCCTTCACCAGACAACTTCAAAATTTGGGGACTTCGGTCCTGGGGCAAAATGTGTTAAATGTCAAGTAATTAATCTCGATAAATTAATACAATGCTTGTGGATTCAGTTTTGGCCAAACTGGAGTGGTCATGAGTAAATTGTTCAGTTGGCATGATCAAAGTGTTTACAATAAACCTAAACCTGTCAACTGATCCAGCTGCTCACAAACAAACTCACTCACGGATCTATCGTTTGCGCAGACAGAAAAATCGGAAGCAGTGTTTCTTTCCCCACAGTTGGTACACATCCTTGATCATTTCAGTTTAGCTGTGTGCCGTTACATGCAAAAGAGATGTAAAGAGTACAAGGTCTCTCTCTCTCTCTCTTGACCAGACATTTAACTCTGTGTTCCTCCTACTTACGTTCCAGAACGCAAGTGTTGGAAAATTCATCGCCACCATAAACATTGGCACGTCCAGACATGTGAAACTCAACCTAATTTACCCTTCTTATTCTGATAAACTACTGCCTGAAATCAATGAGACTGACAGTTCAAGGGTGGTGCCAGAATAGCTTGGCGCCTGAGGCGCCAAGCTATTCTGGCACCACTCTTGAACTAAAATGGTTGATCTACCTCCTAATCTGTAATGTAGCCTTCAAAGGACAATAAGCAAACTTACAAAAATCAGCCTCAGGATGCAATGGGTTAATGTTACTCGTGTACTAATGCACACCAGGTAACATGCACAGCAAAACAAAACAAAAACCCGAAACAAATAAGACCCACTCTCACAGATTCAAGTCTCACCTTTTTCCCAAATGACCTCTCGCCTCCCGTCGACTACTAGCATGAATCGTTTGCCGACGATTTCACAATCCGTGGTCCATACTAGCACATGGGTAGTGCCTGATTAGCTTGGCGCCTAGCGGTGTCAAGCTAATTAGGCACTGCCCTTGGGCAATATCATGGGTTGGCACTTAAAAGTGAAAGAACTGTAACCCCTTTGTTCATGCAGTCACCGCTCCTATAACCCTTTAACTGCTGAGAAAATACAAGACCATCCAACCACAAGAGACACAGATCCTGATGACACCCACCCCCGGGGCTTGTGAGGATATAGGCCTCCTTCTAATCCCAATCTGCATCTATTCCCTTGGACGAGTGGTTTTTTTTTTTTTTACTGTTGAATGAACGAAGAACTCAAAAATAAAATCTGCAACCACTTACAGTGAAAGAGATAACAAGAAAGGCAAAGCCCTTATGGCTCACATGTATGACCGATTTACATATGCGAGATCTTTGTGACAATAAGGGCTGACTTCTGCTCTGCACCAGCAAAATCCTTGTTGTCTCAAAATTTAAGCATTTTTTTTACACATCTGTCAACCCCGGTGACCCATGACCTTTGCTATGAGTCAACGAAATTAGTATGCATATGAAGGTCTTATCATCAGCTACCTTTGTGCCAAATTTGATTGAAAAGTTTGGAAAAATGTTGATAATAACTATAATTCTATCAAAATTTGTCATTTTACACGCGTGAGCCAAGAAGTACCAATGGCTGCATGTGCAAAGGGGTTAAAGCCTCACACCATCAACACTGGGGTGAAAAGGTGCACTCTAATATCACAGCATTATTGAATGAGACTTTGATTCTCGCTTGGCGAGTCATCGTCTTCATCATCGGCGTTTGCATTCCCATCTCCGCCCAGAACACTCGAGTCCTGGATGCTCAGGGGAGTGGTCCTGACGGGTTGGGCATCATCATTCTTCTTGGGGCACTGCAAGGGAGAACAGAGGGCAATGAATGAATGCACAAGAAAAGAAAAAACAAAGAAAAAACAAAGCAACATTCATATTAGTCACATTTTTCTTGCGGAGCTCCAAGGAAGAGATGAGTGCACTCAGCTCTTCATTGCAGCGTCCCAAGAGAAAAAGAAACTGGAATTCAAGTTTACATTAAACAAATGCAAAAAGTATTGTATTGTAAGGCATTTCCAAGGTGAACATATCCATCTAATTCAACATGCTCAAGGTGCCGCAGGGTTGGAGGCTGGAGCTATGAAAGCCTGCTGCCACGAAGCGCCACTTTATGTGCAAACCTCCACCCTGCCGTTTACTTCCGTGCATGTGATATATTTCTGTTTCCATT
This sequence comes from Semisulcospira habei, assembly GCA_036245525.1. Lineage (NCBI taxonomy): Eukaryota > Metazoa > Mollusca > Gastropoda > Semisulcospiridae > Semisulcospira > Semisulcospira habei. The sequence continues at coordinate 25,364,023 of BTPG01000002.1, read as the reverse complement.
CCACTGGTTCTAACGGGCCTACTCTTGTAATAGTGGAGATTTTTAACGTGCGCGCTTGATGACAGTGCATGCTGTGCACGCTTGATGACAGTGCATGCTGTACATGCAAAGGCGAGACACGCACCGTAAACTGAGTCTGTATGTAACTTTGACTCGATGGAAATGAGGAAAAGTCCACATCCCATTCCTGCCCACCAGGGGATTTGAATCCAGGCGTTTACTACTGCAAGTGCATGTTTTATCCACTACGCTTCATGCCTATGTCTCTGGCACTGCATGAGAGAATGGAAATTAACGCGTAACGAATGAATATAGACAAATACAAACAAGAAACATTCATTTTAGTCACATCTTTCCCAAAGAAAGATGTGACTAAAATGAATGTTTCTTTGTAAATGATCCATTACTGACCTCATGTCCTCTCCAAATGAAGCCCAGTTCTTTGCGAAACGTGGCAATAGCAATGGTAGTCAGCAGCGTGCATGGAACAAGATACAGCAGGGCCGGCTGTCCTGACTCCATCACAAACAAGGCTATACCAGTCAGGATGAGGCCAACCAAATACCCTGGTGACAAACATACAATATGCAAGTACAAACAATGCAGCAGATCTGACAGTCACTCCTCAAAGGCACACTTTTCACTTTTTTAAGTCCCTTCGAAAATAGACAGAGGAGTTTTTACTTTAGGATGGGTCGTGGTGGGGTTAATTTAAAAGCATGTCTATGATGTCAAAGTCAGGCAGGCCTAAACCTCTGACACCTGAAGTAACAAGATAAAAATTACGTCATGTCCAGTTACACTAACCTCACTGCTGAACGTACATTTGGCGCGAAAGGCCGTATGTGCTTATGTGTGTGTGCGTATGTATGTAGACACGAGAATCTCATATATTGCTGTGCGTACAAGCTTGAAACTTGGCAAAATATTTTATTTAAGGGGTGGCTAAGAGAGCCTCCGAGCATTTTTTAACTGGACGTCTCATTAAAGAAGTAAAAGATTGTTTATAGAAAGTCGGTTGACCCAGATTAGAGTCCGTAATTTTTGTCATATTTACTTGAATTTTAGATATCGTTAGTTCGGAGAAAGACATTGGATGAGTTGGTTAGCCAGCTTTGTACCCTTTCAACTTCTTCAGTAAAAATTAATTCTTTTAAAAAAAATTAAAACAGTAAAAAAAAAAACAGTCAGCGCTGGAAGAGGCTGCGTGCCTTTTGGATGAGTGACGTGAAACATCAATTTGTCAGTGTGTACACGGCGTCGTGAGACTAGAGATGCCATGACGTCAAACTTTTAATGATGTCATTTTTCTGCTCATGCCATTCTTCTTCAGAATTCATATCACTACTCCTGGCCACAGAGTGGACTAATGGCGGGATGCATCCTGTGTCCGTTTTTATTTGTGTGTGCCGGCGTGTGTGTTGATCAGGGGTTGGCTGAGAAAGGGAGGGAAATGTATCAGAAGGATAAACTTAAAAATATGAACAAATGTGAATGTTTCTAAAAGAAAAGCGCATGTGAGCTCCAAACAATACGGTAGACTTTGGGATGAAATCCTCATCTTGTTCACTAGGAGATATTTCAACATCAGAATCAGGTCAAAGACAAAAGGTAGAGACCCTTGACAGCAAGGACAGCTCTCATATAGAAGGGACTTTGTGGGTTATGGTTCATCCCATCTTGTTTTTCTTTCTTTCAGATTCTGCTTTCATGTGACAGGGAAGTGGATGCAAGGTGTGGGGAAGGGATGGGGTGGTGTAAAGTAGTGTATGATTGGACGTGTGTCTGAGAGAGAGAGAGAGTGTGCTCTTGTGCATTGCCCATGCGCAGTAAGTCCAGCATTTTTTCCTGGAGAATGGCGCTTTAAAGGAACTTTTTATTATTATTATTATACATGCACAAAATGTCTTGCATGTCAACCCACACCACAAGGACATGTTCAGTGAGTATGCCACAAGTACACTTCTATTCAAATGAGATGCTTCGCATCTCATTTGAATAGCAGGGTGCTTGTGGTGTACTGCCCGAGCGAGTGTAAACAGTACAAGCACTTGTTTTCTCACAAGAATTGTTTTTTTCCTTTGGGAAATTTAAAGTGCACCGAATATACTACAAATTTCAACTGGAAAACTGACATGGAAAATGAAGCCAGACCTCTCTTTCCTGCCAGCATGTAAGCAAGAGTCACTGCGGCAACTGAATAATTTGGACATTCGCAATGATGAGTTTTCTCCCCTCAGAAAAAGAGTTAGTTGGGTTTAACGCCAAGCAGCTGACTAAGGTCATCTCACAGCGGCCCTCAGAAAAAGAGAGAGTTGGGGTCAGTTAGAGGTCAGTTTTCCCCGGATATAATCCGTAGTATGTTTGCTACTCTTTACAGTCTCCTCTCAGAGAAAATGTTCCGTGGACAATTCTGGTGCACTATTACAACAATGTCAGTTAGTGAGAGCACCCATTCACAGGCAGCATTTAACCCCATTGTGCATGCATCCATCGGTACTGTTTACAATACTGATGGCTGCATGCACAAGGGGGTTAACATCAAATCACTGTGTGACCACCATGACTTAACCCTTTGGGTGTCGGTAGCGGTTTTAGTCGTGATGATTCCTACAGGAACACAACCCATACCTTCCTACAGGAATCATCACAACTAAAACTGCTACCATCACCCAAAGGGTTAAAGAAACTCACCAACAGCTGCCGCGGTGAAGTAGAGGTAGCGTGGCCGACCGTTGGCAGGGTTGTGGGTTTTCAGATCAAAAGCACAGTTATAGGTCAACAGTAACCCTGAAACAAAGCAGGCGCAAAACGCATCAACGAACAGCGATGCACACATCAAAACTCGCAACCACATTTTCCTCATAACTGTGTGAACCTATTTAACACGGCCGCACTTTCCAAATGTTGGAGGCGTTATCTAACGACAATGTACCAGTTGCAGGAGATGGATCAGCCATGATAATTCAAGGGTAGTGCCGGATTAGCTTGGCACCATCAGGTGCCAAGCTAAACTGGCACTACCCTTGAATTATCATGGTCGATCCATCTTCTGCTGTAGGGTGTTGAGGCTGAATGGGTTAATTTTGCACACACAAAAGTGTGGTTTGGGACCTCTGAAAACAGACTGCTGTGTTCAACTTTTTCTTATAGCCAACCTTGTGTCTTATGCAAGAAAGTTTGATTCAGCATGCATTTCAAAGTGGTAAAGAGCCTGCCACCAGTGCTAAAGGTGCAAGGTTCGATACCCGGTTCCAGTGTCAAACATTTCTCTTCTAGTGTCACCGTTAATGGAGGCCGACCATCGGGGTTCTTTCTCCGGGTACTCCAGCTCTTCCTCCCCCTCCACTTTGGTACCAGTTTCAGGCCATTTTATAATTTTCAAACAAGAAAGGCAAAGCCCTTATGGCTCACGTGTATGACCACACATGTCTGACAATAAGTAAAGGGATGGCTTCTGTACTAACACAATCCTTGTTTTCTCAAAATTTAATCAATTTTCACACATCTGTGAAACCCCCGTGACCCTTGACCTTTGCGATGAGTTGACTAAATTAGGATACATAGGAAGGTCTTAGCATCAGCTATCTTCGTGCCAAATGTGATTGAAAAGTTTGCAAAAATGTTAAATAATTATACACGGTATTTACATAGCGCATTTCTCATATTCATAATATAACTCAATGCGCAGGTGAAAATCACACACACACACACACCATTACACACACACACAAACACATACACAGAGTCTGCAGGGAGGGGGGGGGGGTGTACAAAAATACCATAGAAATTATATGAAAGTCTGCGAGAAAAAGTCAGTTTTTAACTTTGCTTTGAACTGCATAAGTGTGGAGGCATTTCTGAGCTCAGTCGGTAAGGAATTCCAAATTAATGGAGCAGTGTATCTGAAAATGTGTTCACCAGCAGATTTGAGATTAAACTTTGGGACTTTGACTTTGATGTTGATAATAACTACAATTATTGGCATTTCATACACATCTGTCGACCTCTTGTGACCCTTGACCTTTTCCGAGGGGTCATCCATATTTGTTTGCAAATAGATAGGTCTTACCATTAGGTGTCTCTGTAGCAAGTTTGGGTTTGAAGTTGTGAATAGTAATTGAGAAAAAACATTTCTTGTCAAAATATGGCTATAATTTTACCTATTTCCTGAGCTCTTGTGACCCTTGACCTTTCCGAGGGGGTCATCCAAATTAATATGCATAGATAGGTCTTACCATCAGATATCTCTGTAGCAAGTTTGGGTTTGAAATTGTGAATAGTAATTGAGAAAGAAACATTTTTTTGTCAAAATATGGCTATATTTTTTACCCATTTCCTGAGCTCTTGTGACCCTTGACCTTTCCGAGGGGTCATCCAAATTAGTATGCATAGATAGGTCTTACCATCAGGTATCTATGTGGCAGGTTTGGATTTGAAGTTGTGAATATTATTTTAGAAAAAAAACATCTTTTGTCAAAATATGGCGATTTTGGACTTATTTCTTGAGCTCTTGTGACCCTTGACCTTTCTGAGGGATCAACCAAATTAGTATACATAGAAAGGTCTTACCATCAGGTATCTTTGTACCAAGTTTGGGCTTGAAGTTGTGAATAGTATTTGAGAAAAAACATCTTTTGTAAAAATATGGCTATTTTGGACCCATTGTTTTCCTGAGCTCTTTTGACCTTTCCGAGAAAACTAACCAAATTGGTGTGTGTATAAAGGTTTTACCATCAGTTGTCATTGTACCAAGTTGGGTTAGAGAACAACCACTGGTCCAGAACATAGACTCACTTTTGCTTCACACGAGAGCCAATATAAGCGATCATAATTTCCAAAAATCTCAATAGCCGAGCTGACCCTTTGCACCACGTGAATGTCATGTGTTTGTCTGTTCGTCTTCAGAGTGAATGCATGAATTTTATGTGAGCATGCGTATCGGGTTCAGCTTGCAGTGCCTTGAACCAATTCTCAGAACTGAGCCTGTATAATGATCGGTATTATTATTATTAGTAGTATTTTTATTATTATTATTATTATTATTGTATGCAGTTCACAAAATATGAGGCAACACTTTACCTGGCACGATAACATCCCCAAAACCCAACATGGACCCTTTGTCCTCAATACATGTGGTCATGGCCCAGGACTTGAGGTGAGGCAATACAAACACTGTGGGCATCTGCAGACAAAACAAAATGTTAACTCAATCAGCCCCGACACACCGCAGCAAGACAGGATCAAGCATGATAATTCGAGGGTGGCGCCAGAATAGCCTGGCGCCCATAGGCACCAAGCTATTGTGGCACCACTCTTGAACTATCATGCTCAATCTGTCTCTAGAATTGTAATACAGTCCTTCAGAGGGCAACTTCAAAATTTGGGGATTTCGGTCCAGGGGTAGAATGTGCAAATCACAACCCAGTACATGTCCATGTTATAAACTCACCCTCTATTCAGAGCTTTGAAATAAAACTTTGTCATAAATCATATGTTACCAAAAGTCATAACACATAGTGTTATGACTTTCACTAACAATTTTCAACATGTGATAATCCGCAAGTGGCAGTCCAAGTCGGAGAGAGAGAGGAAGCTAACAAGCTCCATGAAGCTCTTCCTAAGGTGTCCAACAGTTCACCTTATTGCTGTGGCAGCCACCAAATGGATACTGTCTGGCTCAGCTTGACATCAGCCACACACGTTACTCATTCTTAGATCTATTAAAATAGAGAAGCGTCCATGGTGCTATATGCCTGTGACAAGCAGTTTTCTGTGAAACACTTTTTGCTGTCGTGCGCTGACTTAATCAACATGAGGCATAAGCACTACACAGTATACTCTTCAAAGGTTTTGTCTGTAATTTGTGACTATAAAAAAAGAAATGTACACAAAGTACATCATCAGAGGAACTGTTGCCAGGATTGAATTTAACACAAACATGTCCCACTCACTATCTGAAGGCTCAGACAAATTTTGACAGTGAAATCTCATAAATTGTATAAATAAATCAAATGCTACATGCACTGATTTATATGAAACAGTCAATTCAATTCAAAAACTTTATTGTGTCAGTCTTGGCCCGACAAATTTTCTTTCGTTGGGATCATATGCGAGTGTACGGTTTTGGCCACATTATGACAGTTATGACAATGGTGTTTTAAAAAACAAAATTAAAAAAAAATAAAAAAACACAACCCACTACATGACCACATACAACTTGTGCTCAAGTCAACTGAAAAAACACTACATAACACTGGCTGTCAGTACCAGTTATTGTCACGCCGGTTCCCGCAGGAATCATTGTGACAACAAAAAAAAACCAATACCGACAGCCAAATGGTTAGAGTTTTGACTTTTTCAGTCAACCTGCTATACCAGCACTCAAGGTTTGCTTTATGCACAGGGGCATGATCGACTCTAATCTGAATATGCCACTTATGTGTAACCCAATTTTAACCCTAACACGCTAGTTCAGGAGATGGATCGATCATAATTCAAGGGTAGTGCCAGATTAGCGTGGCGCCTTCAGGCGCCAAGCTAATTTGGCACTACCCTTGAATTATCATGGTCGATCCAGCTCCAGCAACTGGCGCATAATTGTGAGGTGACACCTCAAAGATTTGGGAAACGATATGTGACACCTCAAAGATATGGTTAAATGGGTTAAATTACCTGTTCACCAGACTTGCTGTCTCCACCAGTAGCCACCGTTATCATGATGCTCTCTCCATTCTGAAAAGAAATTTAACTCATTGAGTGTCATAGCAACTTATGTCACGATGATTCCCATAGGTATCACCATGACAAAAAGTGCTATCGACATACAAAGCATTAAAAAAAAAAATCATTATCATTTCATAAATATCATGCTGTAGACTCCGACTCTCATCTCAAATCTGATCCAATTTCGTTTTCTAATTTAAATATTACCCCCCCCACCCTCCCCCCCCCCCTCCCCATGTCCTTTCACTAATTATTATCAAAATGTTATCTGAGAAAAATAATTTTTCAAAGCTATCCTCTTCGCAGGAGGCAGATCCTCACAACCCAGCCGAATGGCTCACTTTTAACCCTTTTCATCCTGTTTGGTGGTAGTCATAGTCGTCGTATGATACTATCACACCAGACGCACGCACGCAGGGTTCTTGTAAAGAAACTTCACTCAGCTGCAACTCGTCACACATGACCACACTGAAGTAACAGTTCCAACAATATTTTATTGCAGCGACGCAGTCTCAGCACAATGCATCTACAAATGCATCTACAAATGCATCCACATCTTGGTACACATCTTGGTCTCCTCTACAATGCATCAACACTTTTGACACACTGCGTCTCTTATACCATGTACACACGTAACTCGCAAACAGCCCCTTTTATACTATTACAGATTTCCCAGCAAATTCACACAACACAACCGATCAGAAAAGAAAACGAAACCAAAACTTACTAATGAACACTCTAAGTCCGACCATAAATTTCCACTACCATCTAGGTGCCTTCGATACAATGTTACAAAATGCAGCCAACAATTTGACGTCATATTTGAGGTCACTAAAATAATCGCTCCATTTTGAGAACGTTGTCAGTCAAATGAGGTCGGACTTCAACAAAGTAGTGAAAATACTATGCAACATTCTAGCTATACACAAATTGATCGCAATTCTCCAGGCAAAAGAAACTACGAAAAAAGATACGTAATTCTTATCCAAAATAACTCAATTGAATATCAGATCTTTCCCATGATCAACACACAAATAACACAAATGAATATCGGATCTTTCCTAAGATCAACACACACGCGCTCAAAAGAATAACACAACCACAAACGTAACATCCTGAGGCGGTATTGCTTGAAATAAATTTGACTGACGGTTCAAGGGTGGTGTTCTGGCACCACCCTTGAACAAAAATGTTTGATCTATCTCCTAATGTGTAATTTAGCCTTCATAGGACAATAAGCAAATTTTATGAAAGCCAGCCTCAAGATGAGATGGGTTTCTAACTATTCCATCCACACGTAATTTGTTTTGGACCAAGTGCAAAATGTGCGCAACAGATCAATCCATTTTCTGCATCTTGGTGTTAACCCATATCATACCAAGTCTACAAGCTTCAAATTATGCAAGCTACATTATAGTACTTACAGATAAGGATATAGACCAACGGCTTTAGTTCAAGGGTGGTGCCTAGAGGCACCAAGCTATTCTGGCATTACCCTTGAACTATTTTAGTCAAACTTATTTCACCCACTGGTGTATTCCGAACGAAAAGGGTTAAGCAGATGATCAGGAGGGTGCCTGCCTGCTGATCGCCACGTTAATAACCATGTTTCTGTGAGGGCCCGCTGAATAACCAAACTGTAAAGCTTCCAGTTTCAGAGATACAAACTGCTGGTAGTGAAGGGATTAAAATACCATTACCAGTCAATAGGACGCCAAATTTCAGCACCCCTTGTCTTGGTCATGCCTTGTCGACACTACTAACGAACTAACATCTCTATGGCAGCAAGCGCACTTGGTTATTCTGGTCCGCACAGCCGTTAGTAGCATGTCAATCTAGTTTTAGCTGAACACTGCTTGTGAACAAAGAAGAATCATTCACTTGATATGTCTTTTAAAGGCTGTATTTCAGTTCCGGCGATAGACTGACCATGATAGTTCAAGGGTGGTGCCAGGACAGCTTGGCGCCAGTCCTGGCACCACCCTTGAGCTACCATGGTCAAATTCATCTCATATGTGAGCGTATCAGGATGTAATGGGGTAAGCAAGTACCTGTGTGAAGTATGGCGTGATGAAGACGAAGAAGATGTCATAGACGAACAACAGACCTAGCAGCACCGAACAGGCCTGCAATGAAAACAAAACATGTCATACAGGCCAGGCTCACTATTCCACACACCATTACAGCAGAAACTCTTTTAAGTGACCACCCTCATGAGAGGTCGCCTGTCATTAAGCTTTAACCCTTTCCGGACAGGCTCTATGGCTGTGCGTAACAGCTGCGCAGCCTTCAGCATCAGGCTACTTGCATGTGTGTAGGGGGATGGAGCGAATCAAATCCACTGATCCGAACCATATTTTCCAAGTCCGGGCTGCCTTTCAGAGATGTTTCTCTTGCTAATTTACATATTATCCAGTTGCTTGTGCTTCAAACACAGCAGCAAAAGGACGTACAGCCAGCTGAAGTCAACTATCTGAAATGTGAGAGGTTCTTTGTGGAACCTAAGGCAGCTGGAGTAAGGTTAACCCATTCAGCCTCAAGTCCCTACAGAAGGAGATTGATTGACCATGATAATTCAAGGGTAGTGCTAGATTAGCTTGGCGCCTTCAGGCGCCAAGCTAGTCTGGCACTGCCCTTGAATTATCATGGTCAATTCATCCCCTGCAACTGTTACATAGTCATTAGGCACTGCAACTGGTACATAGTCGTTAGGCAACACCTCCAAAATTTGAGAAATGGGACCTTGGGGCTAAAAGGGTTAAAGACCATAAACTTGCTGGATAAAATCAGCTAAATGATGGTCTTTAACTCTTTTGCCCATAGCAGCCAACCTCCAAGCGCTCACGGTCAAGTTTTCATGACTTACGAGCGCACACAGGCAGGAAAACTTGCCACACAGCCCCCTTCTCATACTATTTCTGCATCTTTCTCACGGCACCAGAGTGAAAAATTCCATTAGAATGTGAAGATCTATGTTTATAAACCTTGTCAGATGTGATAAATTGGGATAACTGGTTTTGTCAGACACTGTCACTGCTGGTGTGGATGGTGATACGTGACACTTGGGGTATGGAAAACTAAATGTCTGTTGTATTTACTATGCTAAATGTCCACTATGTAACTCTGTTCCTTTTAAGTATTTTCATTCTAGGGTGAATGGTAACAATTCAGCTTTAGCAGAAGCAGTACTACATTATAGCTAGAAGAGTCCAGAAAGTAGTCTGTAAATGGAATTTTGCGTATTTTAGGTCATGCCTGCTATACAGATTGGTGTGCGTTTAGGGGCTACGCTGGTGTGCGCTTCGTAGAGGTCAAGTTTTCCTGACTACATGGGCGGCAGAATTAATGATGGGGGACACCATTTGCCCTTCAATACTTGTCTTGAGAGAGGCACCTGTCTTCTCAGACCATTCCTTTTCCTTGCAACAAAAAAAAAAAGAAGAAGGTATGAACCATAACCCACAAAGTCCCTTCTATATGAGAGCTTTCTTCGCTGTCAGGGTCTCTACCTTTTGTCTTTGACTTGATTCTGATGTTGAAATATCTCCTTTTGAAAAAGCCTCGCAGATGGGCCAATGCGTCATAGTGAACTCTATAAGGGGGGGCGCGCAGTGCATACAAGTCATTGGTTTGTCAAACGTCATTTGTCATGATGTATTTTTTTGTTTTTACGTAATTTTATATTTAACATGATATGACTTTCGCTTTCGCTTCAAGACTTGGGAAAATGGTGACAAAACTATAAGTTCACGGTACCATTTCAGTCTTGCTATAATTTGTGTGAAATCAGGTTGACTTTACCTAGCTACATGCTATACTAAAAACACCTGCATGCTCTTGAGAAAGCGCGTCGATGTGTGTGTATGCATGTGCGTGTGTGCATGCATGCGCTCCAAACATCCTCAAGAGGCATATAATTATGTTCATGCACCCTCCGGGCACATGAGGATCTATGCCTCCTGGAGAGACAGAGCGAGCAAGCGAGCGAGAGAATTATGTCATATTTAGAGTATTTTCTTTTACATCACCACCACTGTCTGACTTTCTCCAGATGTCGAGGTTTTCTATTGGTTTAATTTTTTTCTGAAGAGAATTAATTTTTACTGAAGAAGTTGAAAGGGTACAAAGCTGACTATTTTTTGCCAAGTTTCAAGCTTGTGTGTACAGAAATTTTGCTTGATATAGTGCGGATAACACGCAGATGTGATTACGAGACCCGAATCAAAATGTCCAAGTCGGTATGACAAGGACGTTTTGATTCGGGTCAAGCAATCACATCTGTCTGTTTATTGGCACTGTATCAAACAAAATGTTGCTCAATATAATGTATGTACCCAGTCCAAAACAAAAACTTTACTAGAGTCCTTCCCATTACCGCCATTGGTGCTTTAGTGGTAAATTTCGCTATTTTTGGACATAAAACTTCCCAGCTTGACACTACTAACCGAAATATACTCAGCACAAATCCACCCAGGCGTACATCTACCCAGTGCAAATGTGTTTCTCTGATTTTCCATTTATTTTTAGAACTAAATAAACTCAGCATGAATCTTCACAGCATGATTCCATCCAGCATAAATCGCCAAAGGCTTCAATTTACTCAAATAAAAATATCTCAAAGGAATAGCGACAGCACACATTTACGCTGGGTAGATTTACGCCCAATGTCATTCAGGCTGTGTAGACTTTCGCTGGATATTTTCACGTTTTTTTTTTAGATTTGCGCAAAAATATAGCGAATCTTACCTCTTCCACGCCACTGATAGTCGCACTGTATGTACTACACATACTAGAAAAATCACATCACCACAAAACTCTTTAACGTCTCAATCTAGGGCCCGCATAGTCTGGAGTTCACATTAGACTTCTCTGAAATGTTGCAAAAGAGGTGACATGACGTAAAGTGTACATGCGCATATTCTGAAGGGAATTTTACCGTCCAACACCAAATGTATGCTTCAAACATACAAAACCCAGCAAATTTGACACTGCTGAACAAGTGTCTTTGCGCAAATTCCCTCTCGCACGCCTCCGATGTTGGAGAAAACAGGCGGATAAGCTACCTTAGGTGCGACCACAGACATTAATAACTATGTCTGTTTATGAACCTGGGTGTGATACTACCGATGTGTTTTTGTCTGTCCAAATGGTGACCTGTTGTGTACTACGTATTGGACTGTTGACTGACTCAGCACGGAGGTTTCGTTTGACTGTGTAGACATAAGTGCTTTCTATAATCGTGCGTGTTGTTGAGTAAAGTCTACTAGAACACGGATAATGATGGAAAATGCCAGCAGGTTTGTTTATTTAGTCCTTTTCTAAGGTTGTCACTATCACTAGCGGACACTGGTGTCGTCAATCTCAATAGTAATTAGTATGGCGATTCGATTCATGTGCTCGCTGCTGTCTGTTCTCCATTTATATGTCTGTATGGGAAAGAAATTTTGATGATGATGATGATTGTACATTGCTTAACGTCCCGACAGCAACAAGGCTTTCGCAAGACATGCCTGCACTGCTTGTGAAAAAGAAAAAAAAACAGAATATTGAATGTATGTCGCCAGCCGGTCTAATACGTTAAATAAACCTACGATATGGGGCCTAAATAAAGCTAAGACCATTTAGCAACACACATCCAATATCAAGAGCTACAGGCAGCGCAGACAGTAGGGAGAGTTTAAAATTGGAAAATACAGGTGAATGGACCAAGGGTAGACAGAAACACATGCCCCAGAATAGAGAGGAAAACCCATCCTGTGGGGCTGACCATGGTGACCCTGGGAACTAAAATTAAAAAGTAGTTAACCCCACCCAAGTCCCCCAGGGCAGACCCAAGTGGGGGGAAAGAAATTTCGAGTGTACGTACACACTAAGAAGTATTTCATTACTAGTGAACATAACGAGCTTGCTAATGTGACAGTATGAGCATAATTAGCGATTTTGTTTTGACAAAGGCAAACATCAAGATTGTGTCTTCCTGGTCTGCAAGGGATTATGGGAAGGAAATTATATCAAGCAAGTTCATGAATATTAATTTGCTTGTTATACAATATATCAGTACATGTGTCAAAGAAGGGGAAATTTTATGGAGTGGGCACATACATACATACGTATACGGCGCTTAGCGCCAAATGTACATTCAGCAGCAAGGTTAGCGTAACCATAGACATGGCGTAATTTTTATCTTGTTACTTCAATTGTGAGAAGTTTAGACCTGCCCGCCCTTGACATCATGGACATGCTATTAAATTCGCCCCACTGTGACCCGTCCTAAAAAGTCCCTTCTATAAAATTAAATAGAAGGGACTTAAAAAGAGTGTAGCTCCAAACAGGTTCTAATGTATACTGCTGAATTGGATAAGATACAGACATGACTCCCGCCCAAAAGACCACAGCAGAAGACTGATCAACCATGATAATACAAGGATAGTGCCAGATTAGCTTGGCGTCTGCAGAAGATGGTTTGACCATGTTAATTCAAGGGTAGTGCCAGATTAGCCTGGCACCATCAGGCCATCAGAAATTAAATAAGCTGTATTAGTTCTATGATCACTGGTCAATGATGCACAGTTCTCTCCCTTATACTAGTATTTTTTTACCTACATATTTATATGGCTCTTACCTGTAAGTGAATAAAGTGTTGCATCTCAGAAGAAAATCAATATCAGGCTAACATTTATCTGAAATACAAGTTGTCTTACCTTAAGGCTTGGCAGAATGAGAGATTTCATCACGTACAGACAGAAACAGAAGCCAATTATATCCTGTAGCACCCATGCATATCTGCAACAGACAGGTCATCATCATCACCACCTTTTACTATCACGGTCAAGTCAGTTATTAGTATGGTGATCATGGTTGAATGGGTTAACCCATTGTGACTCAAGGTTGAAATCCCCAAATTTGAGAGTTATCCTTTGAAGACTGTATTACCATTCAGGAGGCAGATCGACCATGATAGTTCAAGGGTGGTGCCAGTATAGCTTGGTGCCTATGGGCGCCAAGCTATACTGGCACCACCCTTGAACTATCATGGCTGATCCATATCTAGCTAAATGAATTAACCCCCTTGTGCATGAATGTGCATCAGCCTTAACCCACCAGTGCGTGCAGTCACTGGTATTGTAAACAGGACTGGAGGCTTCAAGATCACGGAGGTTAAACTGTTCAGTGCTCAGAAAATCTAACACAACCCAAGTGCAAGAGGTATAGGTCCTCATGAGCCCCCGCTGTTGCGGGGGCTCATGAGGATCTATGCCTCTTGCTGACACAACTTTCAATCTGTGTTCCTGCTGACAGATAGGCTTTATTGTGTTGAATTATCACAGATTTTAGAAACACAGTTGGTCGCAGCTGGCACTGAACGAGTTTAAGACTGATGGACCTACGACAACGTAATTAGTCCATAGGCATCCCAGCATTAGCATGATAGAGAATTGTGAAGCCAGTCACAGACAAAAGATGTAGAATCTAACTTGATTTGCACAGGTTTCGGTACCATGTGACCAGAAGCTAATTGAACCATTCCAGACCACTTTTGCACAGGAAACACCCCCACACCGTATGGCCTAGTCTTACCGCGCTAAGCTGTCCAGGATATCATGGTGCACCTGTAGCCAGTTCGTAAACTAGAGCGTGAGATTGTTCGACAAAAAACACATATTCCACATTTGAATGGCTAAAGCTCACTTCCTATATGTAGAAAGGCCACACACAATCTGAAAATATACTAATTTTCCCATTAATATGTATTTCGAAATAAGAAGTTTAGATCGTTTAGTTTTGTATTACACTTTGTTGTTTCATAAATTATGTTGCAAGTTAAATTTTATCCTATTTTTGTTGTGCAAAATGGACATTTTTGATGAATTTTATTTGTTGATTCAACTGTTGAGTTGTGTTTACTATTTACGAAAATAAATGCGTCGCTCCCGTTCAAAAGATGGCTTTGACCTACATCGCTATTCTGTGGCTGTGACAGGTTCTATAAAACATAGCAGTGGAGTATTCATATACTATTATTTCTAGACAGACCGAGCGGCTGATACTTCTGCAACTGATCCAAAGTCACCTCGCGCGTTCCGCGTGAGGTGACTTTGGATCTAACAGTTGCAGAAGTCTAGAAACGGTAGTATACAAACACTCCACTTCTATGCTATGTTTTCAATAATTTTCTAAGTACCCCTTCCCTCTTTTCTATCATTATTCCCTGATCAGATCTATCAGTATGATCAATTGTCTGATATCTCACATTCTCTCTCATAGCCGCACAATTACTATCTAAGCTGCTACTCAAACTTTACCACATGTGGGACAGGCTTTCTGTTAATGGAAAATTCTCCGTATTTGACAAATTGTGACAGAGATGGAAAAAAATGGAAGGCCGTCCGTCCCTGGGACGGACAAATCCTGAGACAAAAACGAAGTTAAACCCTGCTGTGTTTCAAGTACATGACAGACTGCAGAGCGCCTAAGACGGATTTTTCGTCAGGCAGTCCGTCCCCATGATGCACAGTTTTAAATCCTGGGTGGATCTAAATGCTAGTATAGTAGTCACTTTTTCCGAGACTGATTGACTTTTTCATTCTTTGACCAACTTCTATTTTCCAGGTACCCACCTCTGGTGTCTCAAAACGAACCAGGTGACAACAAAACCTAGCGCCAGGAGAAGAAGGAGGATGCTGCGGATCTGAGGAGTTTTGGAGCAAAACGGGAGGGTCAATCTGAAAATGAAAAGATGTTACATTCAGTTTCACACAACCCTTTGGGTGTTGGTAGCGGTTTTAGTCACGATGATTCCTGCCGGAATCATCGTGACTAAAACCACTGCCGACACCCAAAGGGTTAATAACAACATTAGATATAACATTTTAGGTTAACAAGAGATGTCACTAAAATCGTAAAGCCCACAAATTCTACGGGGGTGTTCCTCCGATGGACCCATTGGGGAGTATGCCACGAGTACACATTTAGTCAAATGAGATGAATCTCATTTGAAAAGAAGCATACTTGCAGTGTACACCCAAAGCAGGTCCAACTCCCGAGAACTCCTATGATGCGTTCAGGACAGAGTGGTTTTCAGACGCCCAAATCTCACTTTCTCTGTGTAATTACTGCATGTTATAGTCCGTTTCAGCAAAGCTTGCCTCGTGTTTTTTTCCAATTAACTTTTGAACAAGACATATTCCAAAACAACACTTAGAACAAAAAGTGATCACCAAACTTGGTCCTATTTGATTTTAGAATTTAGTTGGCTTCACACCTAATGGTTTAGCCACTACCCTCTGGAGATCATGGAGACCACATACTTAAAATATATACCCTGTTCAGGCCTCAGAGACCACAGATCTGCATCACTGATGTTGAAACTGTGACAAGCTATGCACGGATCAGACACTTTGCAAGACCAAGGCATTGAACATTCAACACGGAGAGCGTGAAGTTTGCAGGAGTAAATATGTGTCAGTGTCTCTGTGTGGGGCTCATTTAGGGTATATTTTAGCGGGTTTAAATGGGTCATGTTACAAATTTCGCGAAGGCAGCAGCTAAGCCATTGTTGTCATGACTACAAGAAACTTAAAATAAATTAGGATCAAGGTTGGCAGTCATCTTTTCTTCTTCTTGTCTTAAAATCTTCTGCGTTCAAAAGTTATTTGCAAAAAAACATGAGGCAAGCTTTGCTCAAACAGACTATACAAACTGTGGATAGGACATAATTTGGAACAAATGACCCATTTCAATCAGAATTTACTGCTCATTTGCTTAACCTATTTAGCCCCAAATTCATATCGTCGGAGATGGATCAACCATGATAATTCAAGGGTATTGCCAGATTAGCTTGGTGCCTGATGGCGCCAAGATAATCTGGCACTACCCTCGAATTATCATGGTCCATCCATCTCCAGCAAATAGTACATAGTTGTCAGGTGACAACTCCAGAATTGGGGGAATGGGACAGGATGATGAAAGTTTCAGCTTACTTTTTGTCGCATGGTATAAGCTTTTTCCACAGAGGCAGAAATGCTTGGAACAGCGCGTTGGTGCCCGCAATGGAAAATATGGCGATAATAACGTACACTGGAAAAAACATGGTAAGAAAAATATTCAATAGAAGAAAAAAGATCAGTTCCCGAATGAATAGTACTTTAGCAAAAGAATAATTTCATATGATGCATAAGCAGTAGGCTAGAAGTTCATTTAGATCAAGCTGGCCTTTTTAGTCCGCCTTTCTAACAGTAGGCTAGAACTTTTCATGTAGACCAAGCGCACACTTTTGCATCTGCATTAACAACAGTCCTCAACTGCTTACTCAGAAAAGCTGACATATTCTGTCCACCTTAACCGTAGGCTAGACCTTCTTATTTAGACCAAGACAATGTTTTTAGTCTGCCTTTATAGCAGTAGACTAGACTTTTCATTAAGGCCAAGCCGACACTTTTCGTCTATCTAAACAATAGGCTTTAACTATTTACATTAGAAAAAGTCGACATATGTCATCCACCTTAACAGCAGGCATTAACTTCTTCAGACCACGCAAACAATTTTATTCTGCCATTTATAACAATAGGCCTGGTTTTACTTTATCTAAACAACCTGACATTTTCATCCCTTTAATCCATAGCATACTGAGGCTAAAAGCTTCAAATGTGTACACTGCCATATGCAAGCTACCTTATAGTACTTACAGATAAGGATATAGACCAATGGCTTTAGTTCAAGGGTGGTGCCAAAATAGCTTGACGCCTAGAGGCACCAAGCTATTCTGGCACTACCCTTGAACTATTTAAGTGTATTCCGAATGATAAGGGTTAACAGCAGGCCTGCACTTCTTATGTAGGAAAAGCTGACATTTTTTTTTTGGTTTCTCTGCCTTTACTCATTCAACTCCACATGCTGCATTTCCCAAACTTTGGCGGCGTCATTGAACGACTAACCCCCAGTTGCAGCAGATGGGTCCTAACCCCCAGTTGCAGCAGATGGGTCAAGCATGATAATTCAAGGGTAGTGCCAGATGAGCGTGGCGCCTGTCGGCACCACACTCATCTGGCACTACCCTTGAATTATCATGCTCGATCCATCTTCTGCTGTAGTGCATCAGGGCTGAATGAGTTAACCTGTTCACTGCTGAGATAATGTAAAACAGCGCCCAAGAGGTATAGATCCTCATGAGGCCCCGCAGCTGCAGGAGCTCATGAGGATCTATGCCCCTTGTTGACACCAGTTTGAATCCACGTTCCTGGGACAGCTAGGGCATTCTGGTGTGGAATTAACAATGGCCGCAAAAACGCAGTCTGCATCAGCTCACATGGAACAGGTCAACCCTTTAAACCCCAAAACGATGACTTCCATGCTATAGAATAGACGTCATGTAGTTCTGGGAGTTAAAGGGGTGAACAGTAGGCTACAGCTTCTTATTCAGACCAAGTCGCTATTTTCGATTGGCTTTAGGGCACTGGATACCAGGAGACGTACCGAGGTAATCGTAGAAATAGTAGAGCAGTGTGAGTGTGACGCAGAAGAAGACCACCAAGCAGAGGCTCATGAGGATCCCCATGCCCAGCGAGGTGGATTCCCCGTCTTTCTTATCATCACCATCCTCCTCCGGGTCTGCCCCTCCACTTGATGTGCGGCTGCGTGGCTTCTTCCTGATCGAAACAAGCAGAAATGGAATGATCTTCCTGGAATGATCTTCCTAAATCATTGAGACACAGTGAGTCTAGTGCCAGTTTTAAACACAGTCTTAAAACCCATCTTTTCCCACTTTGATTATCAGTGTTCATGTATTTAGTCATAATTCTGTTCTTTTGTGTAATTGTACATGTGGCTTTGTCACTTTTTGTGTAATATTTGTATGTTTTGTTCATATGTACGGCGCCTAGAGCATCTTACCATGTATTGGCGCCTTATAAATCTTCCTTATTATTATTATTAAAAAGTGAGTTCATGACACCAACTTATTTACCCTGACAAACAGCAAATGAAAATCAAAAACGGAAGACACTACGAGATGACTTTCATTCCCACCCACCCACCCACCCCCCTCCCCCCACCCCCCCATTACCCCTCAATTTTAAATCAGAAATAATGAAAATCAAAGACAAAAGACACTATGCGATGACTGGAAAATCAAAAACACCAGGCACTGAGATGAATTATCTCCCCTGAAACTAGGCAGCAAAAATCAAACTCGGCAGGCACTGTGAGATCACACACACACACACACACACAGACACACACAACCACAATAAAAGCTCGTGTGAAAACAGACATTTGACAATATATTGCATAATTTTCAAGCACTTCTGAGTGATGCAAAATTAAAGGACAAATTTTAAAAAATAAGAGGTATGCAGTAGCAGACTATTAGTCTTCCTCAGTGAATTACAGTCACAAGGAAACAGACTAAATTAACTTGGTTGACAGACTGTTTTCTTGTGACTGAAAGGACTTCCCATTTCACAAATGACACCAGTACTGATGGGTGTATGCACTGTACAGAATATAGCCTTACTGGGTTTATTCTTGTCTTCTAGTTTCAGAGACACCAGTACTGATGGGTGTATGCACTGTACAGATTATAGCCTTACTGGGTTTATTCTTGTCTTCTAGTTTCAGAGACACCACTACTGATGGGTAGGCACTGTACAGATTATAGCCTTACTGGGTTATCTTGTCTTGTAGTTCAGGGACCAGTGATGGATGTATGCACTGTACAGATTATAGACGTACTGGGGCTTATTCATGTCTTCTATTTTCTGAGAAAATAATATTGGTGCAACTGCTTATCTATAATGTTATAAATTCCTGACTGAGGAAAGTGTAACACAAAAGAACTTAACTCATTGTACCCCTCGACCAAAAAGCCCAAATGTTGCTATTGTACTCTGAAGACTGCATTGCAGTGCAGGACACAGATCGACCATGATAGTTCAAGGGTGATGCCAGAATAGCTTGGCGCCCATAGCCGGTCAGTCAGTCATTCATCCATAGGCGCCAAGCTATTCTGGCATCACCCTTAAACTATCATGGTCGATCCATATCTTTCTGTGGTGTGTCTGGGGTAGAATGAGTTAAGAAGATGCGCAGTTGCATTGATATTCATCTCCAATTAACTACAAGAAAAAGTATAACTACTGAACTTCTCCCTGCTTACTGTAGAAACTTGCCTGGCAAACTGAAAACAAGATGAGGATTTCATACCAAAGTCTACCATATTGTTTGGAGCTCAGATGCCTTCATCTTTTAGGAACATTCAGAGTTGTTCATATTTTTAGGCTTATTATGCTGATCCATTTCCCTCTTCTCTATGCCAGCCTCTGATCAACACATACGTCGGCGCACACAAATAAAGACGGACACACGGCGCTTCCCTTGGGCTCATGTAGCGACAGGAATCCATCTCCTTCCACACACACTGGCACACAGAAATAAAGATGGACACATGGCAATTCCCGTCATTTGTAAGCTGTGTTCTGGCGTAGCATAGCTATTCTGAAGAAGAATAATAGCACGAGCAGCGAAATGACATCACGTCAAGCTCCACGTCATGGCATCATTAGCCCCACGACGCCGTGTTCATAGTGACGATTCGATGTTATTCTTCGTCATCGCAGTACTAACATTTGACGTATCAGAAGATCAACTTTGCAATTTTCTTGCAGATTTTCATGTCTAATCTTAAAGGTCACAATTTGACCTAATCCTACCCCTGGCCTGGGACAAATAGCAGGCTTATGCAAACACTGTTTATGAAAATCATGTGAGTATTAATCAGAAGATAGCTTTTTTTCGTAAAAGAAAAATTAAAGTTATGTTAGCTGTTTTACAAATGACAAAAAAAGTGGTGCAGAAAATTGTCTGATTTTCACACCTAGGGCATACACTAATACAGGTCACAATTGACCTAATCGTACCCGACAGCCGAGACAAACTGTAGGCTTATGTAAATACTGTATACAAAAAAATCAAGCAATTATTAATGAGAAGATTGGGTTTATTTCGTTTTTAAATATTACGGACTCCAGTGTGGATTAACCGTTTTTTTGTGAAAGGGCCATTTTCTCGCCAATGAGCATCTTAATCAAAATATCCCAAAAAAGATCCCGAGATAATTCTTTTAGGGACAATATCCTAAAATTTCAAGCTTGTCCAACCTCAAATGCGGGCTCTAGTCGCTGTCACCTACACGCACACAAATAAGACGCTCTGGCATCCAAAAGACGTTCTCTAGCAAGGTTTGCATAATTATATGTGATGTCATTTTTATCTTGTTAATTCTTTGCCAGAATTTCTGCCCTGCACGCCAAAAACGTCATGTGCATGCTCCGGAATGCGCTCCGACCAGCCCCATTTCAAAGTCTACCGTATTTTTTTAAATATGGTAGACAAAAACTGCCTGATGTGCTTTGTTTGTTAGATTTGGACTTGTTTTCCTTGCCCTTGTCCTGTTTCTCTTAGCCAATTCCATTTCCACACATTTTTCACTCCAGAATTGTCGTAAGTTTCACCATGATCAACACACTTCCTCGTGGCCATTGTGAAAGAGACCCAAAATGCAATGTGCAGGCTAGAGCTAACGCTTTTATGGTTTCAGGTTCTGTACAATTTGGGAATGTTCACAGGCTCCCGATAGCTCAACAAACGATGGTAGATTCTGCTTCTTCTCCTTTTTTTTAAGCAGAGATTTTTATTTCAGCGGGACCGCGTCATCTGTTCAGCGGAAATCCGTTAAAAGGTGGAAAATTCCATGCTCTAAATCTGTTTTCATGACTTGGACAACGACCAAATCTCCCCAAATTGGAGCGGTTTACTAGAATATCCCTGAAGACTAGGTAATATAGTGTGGGTATGCTCTCTAAGTAAAAGTGATCTTGAAAGGTTCTATGAGCAGATAGTTCACTGTGATCACTGCAGCATGTGGCCACAAAACATTTGTACTGTTAACCTCGGTGAGTCGTGACCCTCAAACTGCGCATGTGAAGGAAGTCACTCCTTGCTTGTAAGAGGCACACATTCTCATGAACCACTCTGTCCACGAGGCACACATTTTTGTGAACAAAAATGTGTGCCCTCACGGACAGAGTGGGCTGACTAAATGAACTGCATGGGTGAAGTCAATGATTTATTTACCAGCATCTGATTTGTGATATTAATCTCCATTAGCATGTGATCTTGACAACCAAGACATCACAACTGAAGAAAATTGACAGCCATGAAGCATACAGTCAACAAAATCTGGATCACATGAACAAAGTGCAAGTCAAAAGCCTAGGCGCTAGGAATAAACTCACTTTTTCACCTGAGCGTTACCGGCCCACAGCGCACCAATCACCACACACGTTGTTGCCATGGTAAACATGATGAGAACAGATGGGTCAAACGTCGGAGGCTCCGGCGCGTACATCCACACTTTGACATCTGACCCTCCAGCCTACAGATACAACAATAAAAGAGGTCAAAATAATGTCAAACTAAGCAGGACTAATACTAGGGAATTGACTAAGACTAATAGGGGTTTTAAAAAAAAGTCAGACTAAAGAAGACAAAAATATTAGTAAAAATAGGTCAGATTAATAACAGCAGTAAGAATTAGGTCTGACAAAGGAAGATAAATAATAGAAATCAAATTAGGTCAAGTGAGGACAAAATCACAGGGTAGGCACCTGTCAATAGTGTCATCAAAGGTGCAATCAATGAAAGTGATCAATGCAAGGACACAGTGTGACATGTATATTATGCTGTTGTGTTCTTTAAACCCCTTTCTTGCTCTTGGAGACAGATTTTGCCTCAAAAATAGAATTATACTTTGGCTTGTTGGACACAGATTTCACATCAGATCTCATACTAACTGTCTGAGGGGAAGTAACTGCATAGTTTTGACTTCAATAGGCCGTTCGCAAGTTCCCGAGCAACGCGAGAACGCTCACTAGATTACACGACTTTGAGCCAAGACCAGACTTGGCGAACTACGAAATGTGGGCAGCTTGGCTAGCTGTTACGCTTAGCCGATACTGTTTTGCTGTGAATCACAAGTAACATGCAGCAAAATTTATGGTCAGGTTGACAAAGGACTGTGGACGATTGCCTCCTGGTCATACAGTTGTTACAATACAACCCTTTTTGGTCTACCATATTGAAAATACGGTAAACTTTGAAATGGGGCTGGTCATAGCGCGTTCCGGAGAATGCACACTATGTGCTGGCCAGACGGATCCCACATTCTGGCAAAGAAGTAACAAGATAAAAATGATGTCACGTCTAGCTACGCAAACCTTGCTAGAGAACGTACATTTGGCATTTGGTGCCAAAACGCTGTATGTGTGTGTGTGTGTGTGTGTGTGTGAGCGAATAGAGCCCGCATTTGTGGGCAGACAAGCTTGAAACTTTAGGATATATGTTCTCTACATAAATTCTCCTTAAGCGTTTTTTTTTTTATTTTTTAATTAGTTTGCATGTTGACAATGACCGCTTCACAAAAAATGGTTGATCCACATTTCAGTCCGTAATTTTTGTTATTCTTACTAAGTATTTTGCATACAGCTAGATTACAGGGAGATATTGAATGAGTTTGTAATCCAGTGTTGTACCTCTTCATCTTTTGGAATAATAATTAATTCATTTTGCAAGTTTTGGATCCACTATATACTCCCATCAAACAGTCTGCCCTGGAAGAGGCTGTGTGGAAAAAAAACAGTCAGCCCTTTCGGATGAGTGACGTAAAATATCAATTTCGTCACTGTGTACACGGTGTCATGGGACTAGCGATGCCATGATGTCAAGCTTATAGTGACGTCATTCTGCTGCTCGTGCTATTTTTCTTCAAAGAACTACCCAACGGAATTCTTCAGAATTCCTGTCGCTACACGAGCCCGCAGAGCGTACTACAGGTGGGAAGTGCCATGTGTCCGTCTTTATTTGTGTGTGCCAGAGTGTGTATTGATCAGAGGTTAGCTTAGAGAGGAGGGAAATGGATCAGAAGGATATGTTAAAAATATGAACAACTCTGAATGTTCCTAAAAGAAAAACGCACGTGAGCTGCAAACAATACAGTAGACTTTCAGATGAAATGCTCAGCTTGTTTATTTTTGTGGGGATAATGCTGAGGAAAACAATCTCTTAAAGGGCACCATTTTTAAGGCTTCAGTTCACAAAAAGCTTTTACTGGGCTTCAGTATGCATACCCACTTAGACAGTGACCACCCTATTGTCCCACCAAATTGCTTTCTTTCGTCCATTCAAAGTGATTCCCTGGAATCTTTTGAGGACGCATGACAAGAATTTTTCTGAATAGGGGATGGTAGCTGATGTCATAACTATTCTATACGACCTTAAGGTCATTGCATAATTATAACCAATCAGAGACAAGATGGTGGATGATTCAGTGAAGAAAAAAAGAAAGTATCATCGAGTCGCGCCGTCACTGACAGACTCAGAGTTGAAAAGAAGAAAGAGGGAGAGAGACAAGATCCCCTGCATAGCTGCCAACCCTGAGGCAACAAAAATCCGGAGTTGCCTCCACGACGCTAGCCCTTGCTTCCAGGGGCTGAAAACTTAAAAGGGGGAAGGTGGGGGGTAGATGCTAGACCTTGGCCAAGGAATCAAACAACGGGGGGAGGGGGGTTGGGGCGCACCTTACTCCGGCCGAATAATCACTACACAGTGCACGTCAGCCCGCCTAGGTTTACTGGGCAGCGATGTTTATCTCTGCCGGGCACATTTTACAAAAGGCAAAGTGTTCGCCCTTTCTCGATTCATCGATGTAAAGAAAGGAACGCCGGCTTGTAGTCTGGATGGAACTTCACCAACCACTTCTGCTTCTTTGTTGAAAATCGAAAATATAAATCGCTAAGAATGTGCTCCAGACCAGGGCAATTTCGAAGCAACCGGAACAAATACAATAGAATGGATGGAAATTTGCTGCGCATGCACAATCAAGACTGGCTGTGGGGTCCCCGAAAGCTTAGCGGTACAGTATTGCTGTAGGCTCAAGTACAGGCGCTTGCCCCCACGTGGTATGCCCAAATGCCTTGAATTTTAAAACAAAGCTTGAAAATCGGGAGAAATGTACAAAAAAAACAGAGAATCGGGACTTGAAAAAAAATCGGGAAATTCCCGAAAAAATCGGGAGGGTTGGCAGCTATGCCCCTGGAATAGAATTGACATCAGACAAGGGAATATGGACAGGTGGCAACACGTAAAGCAAGAGCGTGGCTTGACCACCCACCCAGAATTTGTCACTTTCCTGCTGAATCAGTAAGTAATCTACAGTCTTTGTTGATCTTCCTATAGTTTCGCGAGCGCTAGTGATTTTCAGATATCATTTTCTTCAGTAGAATTTATCTTTTACTGATTTTGCAAGATTTTAAACCTGTTTTTATCATATAGTTATGATGTTATCACATTTATGCTGCAGAGATCTGAAAACTGCAGTGTGTGTCAAAGTTGCACATCAATGGTCGTAACATTTTATTTTCTGTACACTCATTCACTCGATTCAGAGAGATAGTGTTTCTGCTGCAAGGGTGCAATTGTCATTTCCAATGCCTTACCTCGATGTGAGAGATGTGAAATTGATTGCAGTACAGAAAGTGGGTATAAATACCAATGTTCTGTTTCAATGATGGAAGACTGTTACGTTTGTGGTTGTGTTATTCTTTGTGTGTATTAATCATAGGAAAGATCCAATATTCTACCATGTTGTTTCAACAGCTAGTATAACTATTCAACTTTGTTCTACCAACAGTAGATGCATCTCATTCATGTAAACTCTGCTAATATTGGGCAATTTCATGGAAATAATTTGTTTTTGTACAGTTTCCCTGCTCGCACTGTCGACTGTCCACAGTGACACATTGTTTTGCCCACAACCCACTGCGCTTTCTCACCTCTCACACTAAAGAGCGCGCTAGTCTGGGGGAACTCACAACCTCGGTATTGACTCAACACTAGTCATTTCTCTTGGACCATCAGACTTGTTTCTCTATGGGTTTTGGAGGTGGGGATGTGATTGATTGATTGTACATTGCTTAACGTCCCGACAGCAACAAGGCTTTCTCAGGACATGCCTGCACTGCTTGTGAAAAAAAAAAATTAACAGAATATTGAATGTATGTCGCCATCCGGTCCAATACATTAAATAAACCTACGCCAAGGGGCCTAAATCTTCTTCTTCTTCTTGTCGTTCGCAGTGGGCTATACGGTTAGACCAGCACCAGCGGTGAATGACGTCATTTTCTCCAGGTCTTCTCGGTTGCTGTAGAGTTTGGTCTGCAGTGGAGTTGGCGATGGCCACACTTCTTTTCTTTTATCGTCCAGTAGAGGGCATCTCTGGAGAATATGTTCCGCTGTTTGGTCTTCCTGACCACAGGCGCAGGTTGGTGATGGCGCCAGCTTGAGCTTTCTGTTCATGTGAGCGTTCAGTCTGTTGTGGCCGGTACGCAGTCTGATCAGGATGACTTGCTGCTCTCTGGTCATTGTGTGGTAGTCGTCTCTGTTTGACCTCGGCCTCATCAATGCCTTGATGATTTTCTTTTGCTCACTATAGCTGACGCTGTTTTCTTGTTAATCTTTTGTGGCTCCTTCTTTCGCCAGCTCGTCTGCCCTTTCATTTCCTGGTATCCCACAGTGGGCTGGTATCCACTGGAGAACAACTCTTCTGGTTTCTCTGACCTTATGCAAAGCTCTGGTCAGCTGGGTGAGCTTGTCGTTCTCGAGGGCCTGAAGGACTGAAAGGGCATTGGAGAAGAAGACAACTTGGTAGCATGGGTCTGCGGAATTCTGAACCATGGGGCCTAAATAAAGCTAAGACCATTTAGCAACACACATCCAATATCAAGAGCTACAGGCAGTGCAGAAAGTTGGGAGAGTTTTAAAAAGACAAATACAGGTGAATGGACCAAGGGTAGACAGAAACACATGCCCCAGAATATAGGGAAAAACCCACCCTGTGGGGCTGACCAGGGTGACCCTGGGAACTAAAAAGTAGTTAACCCCACCCAAGTCCCCCAGGGCAGACCCGGGTGGGACGAGGTGGGGATGTGGTTAGTTGCTTGTGTAGAAGTATAATCAGTGAAAGACCGCCCATCACAGCTGCTCCACGGCACCCACATTGCTTCAAAGACTATCAAACCAAAAGTATCTCCAGGGCATAACTACAGTAAGATAGGACACGTCTGTGTTTAGAAACTCAATTTCATCCAGTCTACAAGGTTTCCATGTCCTAGATTTCACCAAAAAATGGATTTTTCTCTAAAATGTATTTTTTTCGAAAAATACTTACCGATGGCATTCCTAATAGGAATGCTTCACTTAGCTGGGGCACCTTGGTACCCGCCCTGAGGGAGGGAACGCACTTACTCTTCGTAACCCATACCACACTGAGGCCAAAGCCTCAATCTGTACACTTCCATACGCGAGCTACCTTATAGCACCTACAGACAAGGATATAGACCAATGGCTTTACTTGAAGGCTGGTGCCGGATCAGCTTGGCGCCTAAGGCGCCAAGCCATTCCGGCACTACCTTGTAACTATTTCAGTCAACTTATTTCACCCACTGGTGTATTCTGAATGATAAGGGTTAAGGTGATGCCAACCGCACCTGGTGCGCCCAGGCGGGTCATCCATCCAAGTACTAACCGCGCCCGACGGTGCTCAACTTCAGTGATTAGACAAGAACCGCAGTGTTCAACATGGTAAGGCCGTTGGCTACGCAAGGAGTTCATCCCCTGGGATGCAAAACGCATCCACGGCACAGGCTTGTGGATCCAGTATGGGGGAGACGGAGGAAGCAGCTTCCTGTTCCACTTACAGGAGAACAGGTCGATCATCGGGGTCTCCCAACGCGCGTAGGTTAGCTGGAAGGCATCCGAGTGCAGCTATCACTCTGTGAGAAGCCGCTGGCCCCGTCACGAGGGAAGTCCCCGCGTACATTGAGCTGGCTTGTGATGCACCGTGCCCGCCGAGTGATGCCCCGATCCCTGCACCACCGGAGGACTTGGTACACAAAGTAGGCCACGACCGCCGAGTAGTCAGAGAATACCTGAACCTCCTGTGGCACAAGTCGTTCTTCCCATCTGGCGCGAGCCAACCACACCGCCTCCTCTCCGGCCAGCTGAATGTCTGCCTGCGTGTTCCCCCGTTGCTACCAGGCACTGTCCATCCACCAGCAAGGATGAGACGTGAACGAGGAGGGGCTCCAGTGCAGAGGCGGATGCCGCTGTATCGGCCGAGAGTAGAATCTGCCTAGGGGTAGGAGATACGCTGCAGCGCTAGTAAGACCGACAGCTGGGGCACGGGCCCTGGTCTGGACAGCTTCCGCGCGAGACACTCGGGAGTGCCGCCTCCGCTATCTTCTGTATTCACCCTTCGGGGGTGTTGTACCCGGCTGGTGTCAGTCAGGGACTCCATGCCTAGTTGGATAACCCGCATGCCGGTTCTCCGTCGGACTCGCCGCCATTGCCTGGGAATCCGCGACGGCGGAGCCGAGTCAGCCAGGAATCTGTGTCCTCCAACGCTTCGCTATCTGGTTCCGGAGGAGCAGGTCGTCCGGGTAGTTGAGAGCCCAGGGCCGAAGGTACTAGTTTAGCGCCAAGGGCCGATACTGGGCGCCACTTGCCTCTGGGTCTGGGATCAGGAAGCGCCTACTGTAGCCCGTCGGGGAGTCGGGACGCGAGACCACCTCCGTGGCCTCCTTCTGGGGAAAGGCTCTCACATCACTACGCAGCGCTGTCGCCTTGTCCCGATGCCCCAGTACTCGCGTCCACTGGCGGAAGTGTCGTAAGGGGGGTGAGCGAGTGGAAGGAGATCCTCAGGCCCTCCTTAACAGTCGGAGAATCCGTGGGCCAACTGAAATAGCTGTAGGATACGCTCCCCTCTAGGAATGAGCGGGAGGACGGGGATACAGTCTACGGGCCCGGCCGAGACCTCGCTTCTGGGCGCCTCTGGGCCAGGCAGAGGGGGGGAGCGCGAGGAAGCGTGCAAGCGCCCGGGTAATTGGAGGGAGCCCCCCCGAGGCCACTGGGAGGATGGGAGGAGGGGATCCTGAGACGCAGGCCATGACCACGGATCCGCTGCTGACAGAAGCGAGTGGAGACGAATCCCGCCGAGACGCCAAGAGTTCCTGCACTGTCTCCTTTACCTTCTGCCAAGTTGGTCCAACAGAAGAGTGCCCCCGAGCAGAGCCTGGCGCAGCTGTGTCTTCCCCGAAGCTGGGAGAGCATGGCACCTGTCCCAGCAGTGTGTCCCGTCGCATCAAGTCGCAGATGGCGTCTGCCACCAAGGAGTTGGCCGAGGAGTGGTACACCGCCCTATTCGCTGCCACTAGCCCCGTGTGTGTCCCGCGCCGAAGCCGAGAGGTCCCAGGTGTTCTCCAGACACTTGCCCACGGACTGCGTCGCCTCTCTCAAGGAATTCCGCGCACGCTAGGGAAAAGCGGACCCAGGAAGCAGTCCTGTCCAAGCCTCGCGTCAGTGTCCGTTGGCTGCGGGGTGCCGCTGCCTGCATCAACGCCTCCTTGTCCACCGCCGGAAGGGCACCGGAACCGTCTGGGAGGGACCTCCACATCACTGCTGGCAGAAGGTGATGCCCCTCCCCTCTGGCCGTCGGGAGTCTGAGATGAAGCCCTGGTCTCCGCCGCCGTCTTGTCGCCGGTGAGCCAAGCGCCTCTGCTAGATCCCATAAGCCTGCGAGGGAGTGACATGAAGCACTGGGCTGCCGGGGTGCTTCGGCCATCGCCGAAGCCTTCCTCCCAGGGGCGGAGATGCAGGAAGGAATGACGCGATGATCCGGGATGCCTCATCCAAGGAGCGGCGAGTCTGCAATGCCGGGGCTGCTTCGACTGCGGTGGAGGAGCACGACGACCATCCGCCAAGCATGCCCGTAGTCTAACCAACGCTGACGCCGCGTCCTCCGGGTGTAGACTGAGCACCTCCTCGTCATCCGACTGAGCCCGTGTTGAGGGAAATGCTGTGAGTCTGTGTGCCGATCGAAGCGTAGCCACTGGGGAGAGTCCGGTCCCGTGAACTGTCGCAGACTGCTGGCGAGGGCTGGGCCGGTGCCGAAAGGAGGGTGATTCCGTCCTGCCCCTGCCATCCAAGTGGTCCCAGTGCCGGTGTCGAGGCCAAAGCGGCCCCGAAGGAAGATAGGTCCCTGAAGGTCTGGTTGGAAGATCGGCCGCTCCTGTAGGGTGCCTCTGAGGTTCGGCCTCGCGAAGAGATCCGCTGCTGCGACATGCCCAAGCTTGTCCGCCGGGCGGCAAGGAGGAGCGGGAAATGAAGATGATTCCTGGCGTTAGGTATCCGTAGCGCCCTGTCCCCGGCTGCTGCGGTCGCTCTAACGATCGTGTAGGCTACGTCTCCATGTGCCGCAGGGGCTGAGGCCACTGGGAGTCCCTCTCTACCTCCTAGGGCGGAAGTGTGGATGGGTGGCGTTCCAGGGGGGGGGGGGGGGGGGGGGGGCCGCACTCGACGAGGAACCACATATCATCGGCTGCACTGCTGACCGAGCTAACTTCCTCCCAAGAGGGCTTCGGTCACGGTGGGTCTGCCCTGCGAGTCCTCTCGTCTCTGGATCAACTCTCTGACTCAGGACCCCGAAGCCTGTGTCCCTCTCCATGCTCCTAAGGCGTGGAGGTGGCACACTGAGGGTCCGATCTCGACAGGGAAGCACGTTCCATCGGCTGTAATGGCTAGCCGCACTTCCCTCGTCTCTGGGACGGGCTTTGGTCTCAGCATCTTTGCCATGATGGAGGACCTGTCTCGTGTAAGTCTGTTCTCCGTTCCGGGCCCCCGATACATGAATCATGGTCTTTCTGGTCAGCAGCTAACTTCCTATCCCTCTCTGAGAGGCGCTTCCTGGATGCGGCCCGGTGATGGCACTGGTCCGGCCTAAGGCTGGCGGGCACTAACCTCTCAGAGGGGGGTTCCTTGCTTCTGCTGCCTGGGCTCTCTTTCTCCATCTCTCGCCTTTTACTTCGCCCAACATCCTTCCTGCAGGGGGACCGAGTTCCTGATGCTGATGCACGCCTAGGGGAGCGAGTCCCGTCATGGGCGGTCCGGCATATCCCAGGCCTTGGTGCCAAGGCTTGACTAGGGGGCAAGTCCTGTCGGCTGCTAGTAGGCTCTATCATCTGCATCAGCACAGTCCGAGGCACTGGTGGGGGCAGCAAGTCCCTTTTGCGCACACGGCAGTTTCCCTTAGCCCACTTCATTTGCAGATAATAATAATAATAATTACGGTATTTATAACGTGCTTATCTTATAATAATTATAACTCTAAGCACGCACTCACAACTCGCACATGCATGCGCACGCTTTAGACAATGACTCACGTACCACAAATAGTGAAAATACATTACGACGGTCAGCTTGGGGTGGGGAGTGTGGTAATGTAGTGCTAGAACTGTTGAAAGAGGTGAGTTTTGAGGGCGGACTGGAAGGAGGAGAGAGAGTGTTTCTGATGGAGAGAGAGTGGGAGAGTGTTCCAGGTGGTTGGACCATATACTGAGAAGGAGCGAGGGCCGAAAGTGCTGAGTTTGGTGTGGGGGATGAGGAGGCGGAGAGGGTCGGAGGCGGAGCGGAGAGAGCGGGAAGGAGTGTAGGGGTGAAGTAAGTTGGAGAGATAGGTAGGAGTGTAGTTGTTCAGGGATTTGTAGCAGAGAGACAGAATCTTGTATTGGATGCGTTGGGGGATGGGGAGCCAGTGAAGGAGCTTGAGCAGGGGAGTGATGTGGTCGGATTTTTTCTTTCTGAGGACGAGGCGGGCAGCATTGTTCTGGACGCGCTGGAGAGTGAGAGTGGTGGAGTGAGGAAGGCCGGAAAGGAGAGAGTTGCAGTAGTCGATGCAAGATAAGATGAGAGAGACAGCGAGTTTGGTGGCAGCTTCGGTAGTGAGGTATTTTCTGATCTGACTGATGCGGCGGAGGTGGAAATAACATGCCTGGGCCGTGGTGGAGACGAAGCTGGTCATGGAAAGAGAGGAATTGAGGATAACGCCAAGGTTCTTGACCGAGTCAGAGAGGGAGATGGGGGTGCTGTCGAGTTGAAGGTGGAGAGAGGGAGGGAGCTGGGAAAGTTTCTGGCGAGTGCCTACTAGCATGGCTTCCGTTTTTGTCGTCGTTCAGTTTGAGCTTGTTTGCTGTCATCCAGTTTTTCACGTCTTCATAGCAGTCAGCCGTGCGAATCAGTAGTGTCTGAGTGTTGTTGAGTTTGTCTTTGTCTAGTAGTTGTGAGTCGTCAGCGTAGAGGTGGTGGTTTATGTGGTGAGACTGGATGATGTTGGACAGGGGAGAGGTGTAGAGTGTGAAAAGGACCGGGCCCAGGACGGACCCCTGTGGAACGCCGCAGGAGAGCCTGACTGGGTTGGAGGAGACGCCGTCGATGGTGACGGACTGTTGTCTGTCGGAGAGGTAGGAGAGAAACCAGGAGTGGGCAGAGTCAGTGATGCCAAAGGAGTGGTGAAGGCGGTGGACGGTGGAGGAGGATAGAGTGGTCTATGGTGTCGAAGGCGGCAGAGAGATCGAGTAGCGTAAGAAGGGAGATGTTGCCCGAGTCAGTGGAGAGAAGCAGGTCGTTAAGGATATGTAGAAGGGCTGTTTCAGTGCTGTGATGTTTGCGATAGGCAGACTGGAAGGGACTGAGGTGGTTGTTGTCGGCGAGGTGGAGGTTGAGTTGGTTGAGGACAACCTTCTCAAGAAGCTTGGACAGGAAAGTGAGGTTGGAGACTGGGCGGTAGTTCTTGAGTTCGTTTGGGTCGAGGTTGTGTTTTTTGAGGAGAGGACGGCCGATGGCGGACTTGAAGATATCGGGGACGGAGCCATTCTCTAGAGATGTGTTGATGATGTCGGTAATGAAGGGCAAAAGTTTTGGGAGACCGTCCCAGTAGAAAGAAGCTGGGATGGGGTCTAGTTCGCAGGTTTTGAAAGGCATGGACTTTATGGTCTTGAGGACTTCATCCTGAGAGACGGGGCGGAAGGACGAGAGGGGAGTGCTGGAAAAGGGGGGGGGGGGGGGGGTCAGGAAGGCAAGGCGGAGAAGGCAGAGTGTTGAGTGTGTTGCGCAGAGTTTGGATTTTGTCGGAGAAATAGGAGGAGAAAGCGGACGGAAGTTCTTCTTTGCTGTGTGTGTTGGGAAGAGGAGAGTCTTTAGAAATGCCTAGGAGTGTGTTCATGGTAGCGTAGAGGGTTTTAGAAGAAGTGGATTCCAGGATTTTGTTTTGAAGGTGTTTACGTTTGGAGTCGGAGATCATTCTGCAGACTTTGGATCTGGTGGTTTGGAAGATCTCTCTGTGAACGCTTGGCCTCAGCTATGTCGTCAGTGAGCCAGGGGGAGGGGAGTCGGTTGGGTATGGAGCAGGTGGTGACAGGGGCATGGGTGTCTAGAAGTTTTCGAAGGGAGGAATCGAAATGGGATGCAAGATCGGGAGAGGGGTCCAAGAGAAGGTCGACAGCTTCGTCGAAGAAGTTCTCTTGGTTGACAGATTTTAGTTTGCAACGAGAGACAAAGAGCTTGGGTTTTTTCGTGGGAGGTAGGTTGAGGGCGACGAGAATAGCGAGGTGGTCAGAGGGAAGCACAGAAGAGGTGTCAGAGTCGAGGAAGAGTTGATCGGAGGTGCGGGTGATGATCCAGTCGAGGGTGTGGCCGAGTCGGTGGGTGGGTTTAGTGATGTGTTGTGTAAGATTGTGGTTTGAAAGTGACGTGCAGAGGCGTTTTGTGTCAGGGTGGTCGGGTTTGTCGAAGTGGAAGTTAAAGTCGCCAAGAAGGATGTGTTTCCGGGTCGTGTGCTGTAGTGGTCGAGGAGGAGATCAAACTCGGTGAGGAACATGGAGTTTGTGAGTTTGTTTTGAGAGCTTGGAGGGGGGCGATAGATACATGAGAAGATGAGGGACTGGCCAGGGAGTGTTGCTACGGCCGTGACAGATTCAAAGGAGGGATGAGCAAAAGGGAGAGACTGAGAGAAGGAGAGGTGAGCAGAAAGACAGTCCCTGTAGATGATGGCAATGCCACCCCCTCTGGAAGCACGCGGGAAGGCGGCCAGGCGGTAGCCACTCGGAGTGACGCTGGCGATGATGGGTTCGTCGCCAGGATGGGTTCGTCGCCAGCTGAGCGGAGCCACGTTTCGGTGATCACTACAACATCTAGGTCATTGTCTAGAATGAAATCTGAAATCACGTTGGCTTTACCATCTTTGCAGACAGACTGTGCATTGAACAGACACAGTTTTAGGTTGGATGAGCCAGAAGAGGAAGAATGAGAAGAAACGGACGAAGAAGAGGACGAAGGAAGAGGAGGGTGGGGAGGGGGGAAAGAGGATGGAGGGGGGAAGGAGGGGGGAGGGGGAGAGGGGGGAGGAGGAAAAGACGGGGAAGGAAAACCGGGCAAGAAAGAGGATGCGAGAGGAGGGTGAGGGGGGGAGAGGGGAGGAGGAGGAAGGGGAGTAGGAAAAGCTGAGGTAGAGGGAGGGGGAGGGCGAAGGGAGGATTGATTGATTGATTGTACATTGCTTAACGTCCCGACAGCAACAAGGCTTTCTCAGGACGTGCCTGCACTGCTTGTGAAAAAAAAAAAATAAACAGAACATTGAATGTATGTCGCCATCCGGTCAAATACGTTAAATAAACCTAACACATGGGGCCTAAATAAAGCTAAGACCATTTAGCAACACACATCCAATATCAAGAGCTACAGGCAGTGCAGACAGTAGGGAGAGTTTTAAAAAGGCAAATACAGGTGAATGGACAAAGGGTAGACAGAAACACATGCCCCAGAATAGAGAGAAAAACTCACCCTGTGGGGCGCGAAGGGAGGAGAAAGGGGGGAGAGGGAACGAGGAGGAAAAAGTAGGTGAAGGAGGAGGGGGTGAGGGGAGGAAGGGGGAGGAGGGCGGGGGAGGGGGCGGCCGAGGAGAGCAGTGAGCGGTAGATGAGCAAGAGAGGAAAAGAAATGGGAGAAGAAGGAAGGGAGGTGGAGAAATCGAGGAGGCGGAAGGGGTGGAAGGGCATAGGAAAAGGGGAAGATGTGTGTGGTTTTGTTTGTGGTGGTGAGTCCCGCCTTTTGCTAATTCCGCCCCTGTGGGATCTCTTTCGCGATCGGATGCCGCGTAAGGCATCTGCAACACTGTCAGCAGCTCCGGCCGCGCAGTAGGTGGCGTGGCGACGTAGAGATAGCAGTTGTTGGCGTGTGTATTTGATGAGCATGATTGTTTGTGAGGACAAGAAAGAGGAAGACGAGAAGAGGGTTCAGTAGGGTGTGTGTGTGTGTGTGTGTGAGCAAGTGTGTGTGTGTGTGTGTGTGTGTGTGTGTGTGTGTGTGTGTGTGTGTGTGTGTGTGTGTGTGTGTGTGTGTGCCAGTGTGTGTGTGAGCGGTGTGGTAGGGGAGCGACCTGATTTCCGGTCGGTCAGCGGCGAGATCGGGCAATGGCGCCGAAAGTGGGGAGGGCGAGGTGTCGACGGGAGAGCACACATAAACCTATAGAACGGTCGGGAACACGAACGAGTTTACAACAACCAAGCGGCAGATGCAACCACAGGTGGCAAACAGACTCACACAGTAAACACTTCACACACTAGCACGCAGCACATAAATAACAGGGCGGCGGAAAGGCCCGGCGAACCCACGCTGCGGAAGAAGCAAAATGGCGATGTAAACAAAAATTCAAATGACAGACACAATTCAATACGATACCACTCAAACAGCAACCAGATCCGACGAAACACAAGCATAATCCTCATCAGCGCACTCTTATACGATACTCAGCAGACTTTCAGCACACGAAACACAGTACATCCAACGAAAAACCAATAAAACACTGGGAGCGAAACACACGTGGTAGGTCGCACAAACAAGATAGCGGTAACCTGATCCGCCTAGCGCAGGCATCGCCAGACTCCAGGCGGCTGCAAGCGCCGCAGTAGCAACAAAGAAGCAAAAACGGATACCTCTTGCAAACAAGTAAAGATTTAGCTAATTTCCCAGCTTTTTACAGCACTAACATCTTTCTCACCTTGAAGGCAAATGGTCTGCCTTAATCAAGGTTATAATTTCATTTCCTGCACTTACACTGGAAGTGAATAAAGTACTTGGTAAGACCAGCGCATTGCCAGACTCCAGGTGGCTGCAAGCGCCACAGTAACAACAAAGAAGCAAAAACGGATACCTCTTGCAAACAAGTGAAGGTTTAGCCAGTTTCTCAGGTTTTCACAGCACAAACATCTTTCTCATCTTAAAGGCAAATGGTCTGCCTTTATCAAGCATATAATTTCATTTCGTGCACTTACACTGGAAGCGAATTAAACACTTGGTAAGACCAGCACTTGTGATGAAACCTTCCCTTAAGAGGCTCAAGTTCAGCATACGCGCACACAGCTGGAAGTGGCAACCTAGCTATTCCAAACAATTTCTGCCACAGCTCGCTCGCACACACACGTAGCCGTTGAAACTAAGTAGGTCAAAGCCCGCAGAGAGACACCACCGTGCATGCGCAATAGGAACAAAGAAACAAAAACGGATACCTCTTGCAAACAACTAAAGATTTAGCCAGTTTCTCAGGTTTTTACAGCACAAACATCTTTCTCACCTTGAAGGCAAATGGTCTGCCTTTATCAAGGTTATAATTTCATTTCCTGCACTTACACTGGAAGTGAATTAAACACTTGGTAAGACCAGCAAATTTGCTGTAACCTTTCCCCTAAGAAGCTCAAGTTCAGCACACGTGCACACTGCTGGAAATGGCAACCTAGTTATTCCAAATAATTCTGCCACAGCTCCATTGCGCGTGCAGGCAAATGGCAGGTTAGCTCGCACACTCGCATAGCCGTTGAAACCAAGTGGGCCAAAGACCGCAGAGAGAAACCGCTGTGCGCCGACAAGCTCACGATGTCTGAAGCGGCCCTCCTCTGCAACACTTTCAAGGCTGCGGTCACTGTGGGGTTGCATGCCGGTCTTGGCCGGAAGACGCCCAAGCTACGACCATCGTACCCCCTCCCGCGTCAAGCATTGGTTGTATGTCCGACCGGGGGCGCAGACGTGTCTGGTAGACCGACATCATGTGCATCGCTAGGCCACTGGAACGCCACGCCTGGTGTGGATTATCATCTGAGTACTGTAACACAAGACAGACAAAGGCCGGCGCGAGCGCGCTGAGCCTCCTTGCGAGGGTCCACGATCCCATTCGGTCGCACACAGTCTCCAGTCAATGCCGCTGCTCGGAAATTTGCCAGCTGAGGCAGTAACCAAAGCTTTACCTTGTCATGTTCCGAGACCCAGTAATCCCCAGAGACCACACCACAAGGTAAATCCTCAGAAACCAAAGGTAATCCAAGCACCCACAAGACACAAGTAGTAACACACGTCAGAGGTAAAATCAAACGTCAATCCAAGTTCACAAAGGTAATCCCACCATACACAGCCGGAGCACGCAAGGTGCACACGACCGGTTAGGTGAGCTAAGTGAAGAGACTGGCGGGAAACAGTGAGTGCGCCACTGGATAGGGAGGCAGGGGAGGCTACTCAGGGTATCTTGCTAAGGACTCCCATGAGTCGCCTCCTCGGTTGTGATGTACACGAGTTTTGGGGCTAAAATTGCTATGCTAAGCGAAGCATTCCTATTAGTAATGCCATCGGTAAAGATTTTGAGAAAATAAACAAAGCTGCTTACTTCCATATTTTCAGTTTATTTTTTTGTTTGGCCATAAACAAAGCAATGAAAAGTGACCCCAAAACATGAAGTATTTGAGTACTGGCCTTTAACCCCCTTGTACATGCAGTCACCGGTACTGTTAACCCTTATCATTCGGAATACACCAGTGTGTGAAATAAGTTTGACTAAAATAGTTCAAGGGTATTGCCAGAATAGCTTGGCGCCTCTAGGCGCCAAGCTATTCTGGCACCACCCTTAAACTAAAGCCATTGGTCTATATATATCCTTATCTGTAAGTACTATTATGTAGCTTGCATAGGGCAGTGTACAAATTTGCAGCTTTTAGTCTCAGTATGATATGGGTTAAACAGTACCAGTGGCTGATTGCACAAGATTAACTCATTCGAGATGTGCCGCCTCCGGATACGCGGCTTATGCCGCGTATCCAGAGGTGGCACATCTCAAATGAGTTAAAGCTTTCACCAGCAAGGCCCAGAATCACAGACAAGCAAACATTTATCAACAAACCATCATGGCAGTGAAGTCCTTGTGGTGCATGATGGCGATGGTGATGTTGATGCGATTGTAGTCGCTGCTGTTGTTCGCAACGCCAGGTTCAGCCTGCAACAGATACACTACAACACACTGATCTTCACCCACAAAGCCCGACACCCTACAGCAGGATGTGCATCGTCTATGGTAGTTGAAGGGTGGTGTTGGAATAGCTTGGCGCCTGCAGGTGCCAAGCTATTCCGACATAACCCTTCAACTGTCACAGTCAATCTGTCTCAGAACACTGATGCAGACCTCAGAGGATGTCTGATGAATTTGATCATTTTGTCCTCAGGTCTTAATGAGTTAAGGCTTAAATTCACATATTTAGGGCTGTCTCTCTCTCCTTTCTGGCTGACAACTGGTTACCTTATGGTCGTTGCAATGGTTTTTAAAAAAAATCCCAGATAAGGCTGTCTCTGAAAGTTACATGACAGTTCTGGAGACAAAGTAAGTGATGGTGGAAGAGTGACTGCTCTCTGATCGGGATTCCAAAACTGGGAGTTAATGCTCTGAAGACCATGAAATAGTTTGGTGGGCAGACTGCCCACGACAGCTGAAGTGTGGTGTCAGAAAAGCTATTCCGGCAGCCGCCTTTAAAGCTTTGAAGTCGCACATATTGGCTCTACTGCGTCAGCTGATGACACATTTCTTGTATAAAAAAAAAATTAAACCTCCAGATACAGACAAGTAAATTTATATCATTAAAAAATTTAGTCTTTCTACTTTTAACAAAAATGTGATGATATATATTACCTTACAAGTTACCTACATGTTGAGTGAAACACCCATACAAATGGCTTTTCCCAAAATGTTTTTGGACACAGAATACAGT
Source organism: Semisulcospira habei (assembly GCA_036245525.1). Classification (NCBI taxonomy): domain Eukaryota; kingdom Metazoa; phylum Mollusca; class Gastropoda; family Semisulcospiridae; genus Semisulcospira; species Semisulcospira habei. The sequence goes on along the minus strand of BTPG01000002.1, from coordinate 25,325,279 downwards.
CAAAGCTTCGCGAGTTATGCATTCCAACCTCAAACAAACCTATCAGTGCAAATACAAACGAAGAGAAGAAATTTCTGAAATCTGAAGAGTCTGGGCTTTCTAACAATATAGAAAGTGGTAAAGGCCACCAATGTTAACGGTACAAGGTTCGATATCCAGGGTTCCAGCTGCAGACTTTCACTGTAGTAAGTAAGTGTCACTGTTAATTCAGGCGGACCGTCGGGGGTTCTTTCTCCGGGTACTACAGCTCTTAACCTCCCCCCTCCACTTTGGTATGAGTTTTAGACCACTTTATAAATTTCAAATACAAGTGATCAAAATTTCCGAAACTTCAGTAGCTGAGCTGACCCCTTGGACCACATGAATGTCCAGTCTTTGTCTTGTACTGTGTTTATATTCAGAGTGAATGCGTATGTGTCACGTGAGTTTGTGTGTTGGGTTCAGTTCACGACGCTTTGGCCTTGAGCCGATTCGCAGAACTGGTTAAAGTGCCTATATAATACCCCGTTTTATTATTATTACTATTATTATTGTTATTATTATTATATAGGGTTACTTCCCCTAGACCACAGGTGGCCTAGCAAACACCTATGAAATCATCGTGGATATATCACTGACACGTCATCAAGGAGTTATCACTAACCAGGTTGATATATTATAGTACAGAAGTGGAGTGTTTGTATACTATCATTTCTAGGCAGACCGAGCAGCTCCCATTCTCAAACTGTTTGATTTATAGTCACCAAGAGCTTTGCTCTCAGTGACTATGAATCAAACAGTTTGAGAGTGGCAGTTGTGAGGTCTGTATAAAAATGATAGTATACGAACACTCCACTTCTATGTTTCACAGAACCTTTTACAACATGAATCCATTCACCAAAAGTCAACAAAGCAGATGACAGTTTCGTGTTAGCCTGTTTGTCGGCTGCGCCAGTCTAAGCTGCTAATCACTAGTTCTGTTGAGTTTCGCTGCTTTGTAGAGCAAACAATGTAAATGTTGATATCTACAGCAATGACAATGAATCGTAACGGTTTGTCTGTTTCACTTTCAGATGTTTTTACCACTTTGGTGGGGAGCGCGATGCCATTGATTCCAGTGTAGAGTAAGCCGTGGTTGTTTTGCCACCTAGAGGGGTACTATGGGTCCCAGAAAGCACTGCACGGTAAGACTAGGACATACTAGGGTGTGGGGTTAGTTGCTATGTAAAAATGGTCCTGAAAGGTTCTACATACTCTTGTAGTGTGTCACGGGATGACGATGGTTTCAGGGTTAAGTTATAATCACACTCATGATGGCAAAAATATCGTTTTCAATTAACAATGCTTCTACTAACCTTCTAGCTGTTGATAGCGCATTTTGTCGCGATAATTTCTGCAGAAATCATCATGACAAACCATGCTACCAACAGCCCAAGGGTTAACATATAACAGACTAAAGCTGCATTAAACACTGCAGTGTTAAATCAAACAAAAACAAACAAGCAACACACCAAAGATATAAGCTAAGAAAGATGAATTTTTCTCTAAAATGTATTTTTTTGAAAAATACTTACCGATGACATTACTGTTATGAATGGTGTCCTAGCTAGAATAATTTTAGCCAAAATTGTTGAATACCTACATACATGGTAGGGGAGGCAACAAAGGGCGCTATAGCGTAGCCCGTAACCTGAGTAGCCTCCCTTCCATCCCCATCCGGTCACGCGCCCACCGGATTCCCGCCAGTCTGTTTGATTAGCTGACCAGCGGCAAGCGGGGCAGGTGGGAGGGTCATCTGAATAATGTCATCGGTAAGTATTTTTCAAAAAAATGCATTTTAGAGAAAAATTCATTTATTTCCTCAAAATACATTACCGGGCCCTAATACGCCTACGAGACCCGCCCTCCCTGGAGCAACCTCCCGATAATTTTAGCTAAGATTACCTACGGCACCTGCGGTGCCGGGAGGGAGTGTTGCACCGCTACGATGTCTCCCACCAGCGACAGGTTCTCGCACTGGCTGGAGAGGTCCCTCAGGTAGAATCGGGCGAAGGTTGACTGCTCACCAGCCCACGGCCGCCACAAAGTCTTTGACAGCGCAGTTGCGGTCGAATGCAAGGCTTGCGGTAATGGCTCTGACCTCGTGCGCCCTGATGTTCATTCATTTGGCTGCATCAGGGGCGAGGTCCTGGCAGGAGGTCCTGGTAGGCGGAGCATATCACTCATCGGAGCCAGGAGGATATCATCTGGGCTGAGAAGTCATTTCTACCTGGGGACAGAGGGAGGAATAGGCGGGTGCGTCCCCTGCGTAGTGGCTTGGTCCGGCGCAGGTATACACGTAAGGCTCTCACCAGGTCCTGCTGTCTGGTCTCTCGGGTAGAGCCTGAATCCCTCAAGGGTCGAATGGTGACCATCTGTGGGGCGGCCAATGGAGACCGGGTCTTTGCTAGGAAAGCCGGGTCAGGCAGCAGTTGTACAGAACCGTCCGTCTGGAACTGCAAGCATGAGGGGCGTGCTGATAGAGCGTGAAGCTCACTGACCCTGGAAGCAGTGGTGAGGGCCCAAGCAGGTCTTCTGCGACACGTCGGGTAACCGCGCCAACTGGAGCGGTTCTAAGCGGTCCGAGTTGAGCCACTTAAGCACCCAGGATAGGTTCCATCGAGGCACCAGTGAGCAAAGAGTCGGACGTTGCAGACCAAAGTGGTCCATCAGATCAGCGAGGTCTTTGCAGCCACCAGGGTCGGGTCGGCCCAAATGCCGGTATGTGTCAGCGATCATGGCCAGGTAGCCCTGAATGGTGTGATTGGCGCCAAAAGCTGGTCAGTGAAGAGCAATAGGAAGAACTCTGCAGCTGGGGAACCGTCAGATCCGTGGGGGAGAGGTGGTTGTCGTCACACCAGTCGCACAAGACTCACCACTTTCCCTCGTAAACTTGTCTGGTCGAAGGTCTGTGGGCTGTAGCGACAGCTTCCACTGCTGCACTTGAGAAGCCTCTAGCGGCGAGGGCTTGCCGCACAACCTCCAGGCGTGGAGGAGGTGTTGCTCGGGGCACGGATGGTACAGCGCCTGCCGTGGTTGCTTGAGCATCGTGCATGGGGTGGGGAGCCGCAGAGGACCAGTGACGAGGTTCAGGAGGTCGGTGGTCCACGACTTGGTCCAGCAGAACGGGGCCACCAGGAACAGGCCCGTGTTGCAACCTCCGAGTTTGAGCAGGACCTTGGGGACGAGCACCTTCGGTGGGTAGGCATACGCGACGAAGCCGTCCCATGGGATGGAGAGAGCGTTGACTGCCCAGGCGAGCGGGTCTGGAATCGGGAGACGAAGAGAGGAAGCTGGCATTCCACCTCGTCGCGAAGAGGTCGATCATCGGAGCCTCTCATTTTGCGCCGATCATCCGGAAGATGTCCGGGCCTAGCGCCCACTCGGTGTGGAGAAGCTGGCCGCGTCGCGAGAGGGAGCACCTGGTAGAGGAGGATGCAGAGGGACGGGAAGCTGGTCCCACCCTGCTTCTGGATGTAGGCGACGCCTGTGGAGTTGTCAGAGGACTAGAAGCTCCTGGTGTCGCAGCCGAGACTCCCACGCCATGAGGGCTTGCCAAACCACTCTCAGCTCTAACCAGTTGATGTGTCAGGTCACGAGGTCTGGGGGTTATACGCCAGAGGCTGTGGAGAACATCGGTACAGGTGTGCGCCCCAGCCAGAGAGGCTTGCATCGACGCAAAGGGACAGCTGGGGAGGAAGCGAGTAGAGGGGAACTCCCGTCACTAGCCAGCTGCGATCTCCCCAGCGAAGAAGGTGAGGACGGAGCATCAGCAGCAGTGGAACCTGAGAGTCAAGGTCGTCCTTCGAGGGTCACCAGTGGAGAAGCAGGTGCAGCTGAAGCGGACAGGAGTAGAGACGTCCTAGGGGATGTAGATCTGCTGCCGCACTCATCAGGCCCAGGAGCTGAAGCCACACTCTGGCGGGGATAGCCTCCTCTTGAGACACCTGCCGCACTAGGTTCGCCAACTTCTGAATACGCTTCTCCGGTAGCCGGACTTCGTTGAGGTCGGTGCGAAACTCCATCCCTAGGTGGACAAAGCGGCGAGACGGCGTGAGGTCGGGCTTGCCCGCGTTGACCAGGAAGCCGAGTCTGCCAAGCAGATCTAGGAGCGCATCTCGGTCCTTCTCCAAAGAGGTCTCTGCCTGGTTCTGCAAGAGAAGATCGTCCAGGTAGTTCGACGTGGGGCTGGAAGACATCCGCCTGGCCCTGGCTACTACAGCGTCCATAATGCGGGTGAAGACCCAAGGGCTGAGGTTGAGGCCGAAAGGAAACGCGCGGAACTGGTAGACCACGCCGCTGAAGGTGAAGCGGAGGTAGCGTCTGGCCATGGGGTGCATGGGGATGTGTAGATACGCATCCGACAGGTCTAAGCTGACAGCGAAGTCCATAGGTTGCACAGCGGTGCGAAGGGCTCAGGCAGTCTCCATGCGGAAGGATGGGGCGACGATGAACTTGTTCAGCCCGAATAGGTCGATGATGGGGAGCCACTTGCCGCCTGGCTTGGGAACCACGAAGAGGCCGCTGTAGAAGGCTGGGGAGTCGTGCCACGTCACCACCTCCGTGGCGGCCTTCTGAAGCAAGGCGGCGATCTCGCTGCGCAGGGCGTCAGCTCAGAGCTTGTCTGATGGCACCGAAGTCCACAGGGGCGAGCGGCGCAGAGGGGGCGGCGACCGAATGTAGATCTGTAGTCCCTCGGAGATGGTCGAAAGAATCCACGGATCGTCTGGTAGCAGCGACCGCCACACGTTGCTGCGGAGCGCAAGCCTCCTGCCGACCGGAGACCCAGACACGGTCAGCAAGGGCGGAGGAGGGAGGCAGTCAGTGGGGGGGGGGGGGGGGGGGGGGGGGCAGACGGCCACATCTGGTGAAGGGGCGGGTGGAGGGTCTGACGGACTGCAGGGCGCGACCCACGGCCTTGCGGGCTGCCTGAAAGCTGGCTGGAATGGCGCGGCTGGACCACAGGTCCTTGTTAGCGTCCTTCACTGCCTGCCAAGTCAGGCCGAACAGGAGCTCTCCACCGAGTGGTGCATGCCGTAGCTGACTCAATTCGGTCGGAAGAACGCAACTGCTTAGTAAGGCATCATGGCGCATCAGGTCACAGTGAGCGGCTGCGGCCATGGCGTTGACGGAGGTGTGGTATGTCGCGAGGATGTCGCTCAACAGTGGTGAGATGGACGGGTGCCAGGCCTCCTCGACGCGTCGCACGATGGCTTGAGTCACCAAATCCAGGAAACCCGCCGAGGCCAGGGAATTGCAAACGAGGGAGGCAGTCAGTTCCACGCCGGGGGCAAGATTACGCAGGCGAGAGTTACCCGAAAAAGACAGAGCCGGGGAATCCACCTTCGGGAGTGGGCAGGTGAAGGTCTGCGAGTGGCCCGCGTACCAGCGCTGACGGAAGGAGATGTCCAAGTCCGCCGGCCACTTGGCGTCAGAGAAGAAACCTGAATCGCCCAAGGAGCCCTGCAGCAGATGGGCGGAGAAGGCGTCGCGCAGGTCCCGGAACCCAGGAGGCTGGGAAAGAGACTTGAACCGCTTGGTCCGCCGCTCAGCGTCTACGAAGGCCGATGCTTTCCTCTTGAGGCGGGGGTGGGGGGGGGTTGGGCAGTCCTCCGCGGGGAGACACGCGGCAATGAGATGTGCTGCCTCGTCCAGGGCCAGGAGAGTCTCCATCCTATGACTCAGGTTAGCTGGCTGCGATCCCGCGTCAAACGTCTGGGCGATGTGGTGCTGTCATCACTGAGAAGCACCGACACCGAGTCTTCCGGGGCCAAGCTGATGGCATCATCCTCCCAACGCGGGGGGTGGGGGGGGGGGGGCGCGGGGAGGTAACTCTGCTGTACGTCGGTGAGTGGAAGTGTCGCTAACAGCGTCCCGTCTAGTGGTCGTCGCACTGGGAGGTGGCCTTCTCCCTTGAGAGCGGTGTCACGAGGAGTGAAGCAAGGAGGGGTCCGGCGAGGTCCTCCGCGAAGAGGCCGTACTGCGAGGTGAAGACCAGCGGTCACGCGGAGAGCGGCTGCGATGGGGGGAACGCGGTAGTCTGGAGCAGGAGTGATGTCAAGGCCGGTGTCTAGTCGGTGAAGCCGAACGACTAGGCCGGCGAGACAAGAAGCAATGCGAGGCGCGAGCAGTCGGTCCCGGCTTCGAAGGAAGCGCCGTGGTAGAACGAAGAACAGGGGGCGCGTCCTTGCTGGCGTCAGGCCTAGGTTGACGGCTGGCATCCGAGTTGTGGGAAGTAGTGCGCAGGCGCGACGGCCTGTCCCGTGAGCGCGAACAGCGTCGAGGTACGGAAGTCCACTCGGTCCTTCTGTCACCTAGTGGCCTGTCCATTTTGGTGGGTAGACGGGGCGTGCAATCCCGTTGTGCGCTCGGCTCATCCCTCTTATTTTTATCTGACAATCGGGTGCCCTTTAGTTCAGCCGTCTTGTCCGGTTGAGGGCACCTGGCACTGACCTGAGAGTGGGGCGCCGAATGTCCGTGTTGGACTGGAGCCGAGGATTTGGAGGGCCGTACTTGAGAAGCCGCAACCGGGCCTGAACAGGCCATGAGGCGGGTCGTGCAAGCACGTGGCCGGCCAAACTCATACTGGATACTGTCAGTACTAAGCGAGCTGGCATGCCCAACGGCCAAAGTCCTAGGACCGGTACCGTAGGGGCTGGTCCGTCCCGTGTAGCCCGAGACAACACAACCAGGTGAGTGTAACTTGACCCATCTGTGGAGGTAGTAGGGGCGGGCGCAGGTGCTCGCTCTCGGGCTGGCGTCTGTCGTTCACGGCGGTAGAAACCCCACAGCTGGGACCACTGCTCTTCCAGCCAGGGGGCGGAGACCACGCATGGGTGAGTGGAGGCACAGCCGGAACATAGTAGGTACACGGCATGCTCGTCACTCGGCCACTGAAAGTCGCCACAGCGCATGCAGGTGTGGACTTGAAAACTGCAACACATAGTCAACATTGATAGGTGAGCGAGCATGGCCCCCGAGGCCCCACAAAGTAGTATATGCGCGCAACGACGAGATACGAAACTGAGCCAAGTGCACGGCGTGTGCCGACGCCCGGCGCTCCTCTCCCTTTCCCCTGAGCGCCAATCTTGGGCAGTAACCGAGGTTTTACCTTGTCATAACGGAGAGTGTAGCAAACCCACGAAGGTCGAAGAGACCAACCACGACGCAGAGGTGACTCTCAGTCACCACCACTGGTCGAAGCCCCACCAAGTCCGCCGTAGGCTCGACAAGGTCCAAGGTAATACCACAAAAAAGCACAGCAGGTAATCCGAGAGATAAGCTTTCCAAGCTAGCACAGAGTAACACAGTAGCTAGCACAGTTTCTAGAAGACGAGAAGTAAGTCCAAATCACACGACAACCGGTCACACCATACACAGCTGAAGAGAGACATATAGGTACACAACCATCCACATGCTAGCTAAGAAACAGACTGGCAGGAATCTGGTGGGCGCGTGACCGGATGGGGATGGAAGGGAGGCTACGAGCTACGCTATAGCGCCCCTTGTTGCCTCCCCTACCATGTATGTAGGTACACAACAATTTTGGCTAAAATTATGCTAGCTAGGACACCATTCCTAACAGTAATGTCATCGGTAATGTATTTTGAGGAAATAAAAATCCTCTCAAATGACTTACAAATGAGGCTTCATCGTTGAAATCAACCACCAGCGCTGCCACGCCTCCTTTTTCCTGAATGATGGCAGCTTTATCCACAAAAGTGCAGTTGTATCGAGCAACTGCCACGATTTTGCCAAGTATGTCATCTCCATATGAATCGTTGCAACCGCTCAGATAGGTGTAGCTGGCCACAGCATGTGATGGCTGAAATCAGAATGAACACGGCTACAGGGGCAAATGAGGACATACATAGAGCCAGAGAAAGAGATACATATAAAAGCTCTTGTGGGTGAATTATTGAAGTGTAAACTCAATGTATTTCCTGACTCTGGGACAACATCTATTAATTGTTTTAGTACTTTACTACTAGTAGTAGTAGTACTAGTACTAATTTTTTTAATACTACTCTTTACTGTTAACCCACTAAACCCCGCAGCCGCATTCCCCAAATTTTGCAAGCGTCACCTAACAACTACATGTATGTACCAACTGCAGGAGATGGATTGACCATGACACTTTATGGGTAGAGCCAGAATAGCTTGACAAAATTAGGCGCCAATCTAATCTGGCACTACCCTTGAATTATTATGGTCGCTCCACCTCTTGCTGTTGTGCATCCGGGCTAAATGGTTATATCTCCCACATCAAACCACAAACTGCCAAACTCCAACTCCCTCCCCCCCACCCCCCTCCTCCCCCTCCCCAAATAACAAAATAAATAAATGCAAAGTAAATAAGAAATATTTAACCTGTATCATACTGAGGCTAAAAGCTTCAAATTTGTACACTGCCATATGCAAGCTACATTATAGTACTTACAGATAAGGATATATACCAATGGCTTTGGTTCAAGGGTGGTGCCAGAATAGCTTGGCGCCTAGAGGCACCAAGCTATTCTGGCACTACCCTTGAACTATTTTAGTCAAACTTATTTCAAGTCAAGAGTTTTTATTGATGTTGGCACTTCGGCCATTTTCACATGGAGAGCGTATACATATACAGTTCAATACCACAAAAACATAACCTGGGGTATATTGACTTTCTAAGTTGAAATGACAGTTTTCATAAAAAGACAGTATCACGTGACACAGAAGTAATCAATCAATCATTGGAACATATCGTTGTTTCTCTTTTTCATCTCTCGAAACATTTAAAAAGAAACCATGCGAACTGTCTCGTTCTAGATGCATTTTCACAGGATAACAACTGAGTGAGTAAAACACTTTCACGGTTGTTATCTACAGTTGCCCAAAAATCCGGACTAAGTCTATTTACTTCGGACAGTAAAACACAACGTGAGCTTCATATTCGATAGTTTGTGGGCAAAAGGGACAGTCGTTCATTCCATCAGTAACGCTTCAAATAAAACGATTCCTGTGTGTCTGGATATCACTTACTCCGAACCTAAAGCGCACCAGGGTATCTCTGAGACATTTTATTTGAATATCTTTAAAATAAGATTCAGGCTCCAGAGTAAACTTATACGTTCTATACAGCCAAAAACACTGAATGTCCCTGAGGCCGGCGAACCATTTTTGACGAACAGTCAAACTTATTTCACACACTGGTGTATTCCGAATGATAAGGGTTAATACAAGAAATGTTAAAAATAGTGAATGACAATGTAAATGAATGAGTGAGTGAATGAATGAATGAATGAATGTATGAATGAATGAATGAATAAATGAATGAATGAATATTATGGTACCTGCTGGCCATAAGAAGTAGGAAGCTTCTGAAAACCAGGATTATAAGCAATGCAGAATGAGTGGTTGACTGTCGATGGTGGTATCGTACTGCCTTTATCATCTGCTTTGATCAGGCCCAAGCTGGCATCAGCACACTACATGCAACAAATAGGGAGTGTTTATCTATTAAATATAAAGCCATGTGTATCAAACAGAAAAGGAGAGATGGACATCAACCATAAGCATTTATTATACACTTTGTAACGCTGAATAAAAGCATGTTCATACATGTACATTAAACCAAGGGATTACCAGAAGTAACTACCACACTATAAAGAGGAACATAGTGACATTTAACAAGATGGGACCCCAGCCCAAAGTTGTTCCTATTTTCAAGATTATCCTTCTGATCCATCTCCTTCTACTCTAACCCACCCTCTGATCCACACACACTGGCACACAGAAATAAAGATGGACACACGGCAATCCAGATTTGCCACATTTCTTCTGCGATAAGTAGCGACTGATCACTACTTGTTTGTTCGACTATTTTGAAAAAGGGTATTTACCCGAAACATTAATAATTTGTTTTAACTGTTAAGCATGTTTCTTTCTCCGTTGGGTTCTTCTCGGACACACAGCAATTCCTGCCATTCGTAAGCTCTGTAGTCTGGCGTAGCGATAGCTATTCTGAAGAATGATAGCACGAGCAACAAAATGACGTCTCTTCAAACTTCACGTCCTGGCATCATTGGTCCCACGACGCCGTGTTCATAGTGACAACTTGATGTTATATGTCACTCATCGCAGTACTAACATTTGACGTATTATAGGATCAAACTTTTCTTGCTGGATCAACCGGTTTTGTGAAACGACCATTTTCTAATTCTTAATCAAAAACTTTTTCTAAATGTCTCGAGATTATTCTTTTAGGGACAATATCCTAAAATTTCAAGCTTGTCTCTCCTTAAACGCAGGTTCTAGTGGCTGTCACATACACACACACATATGGTGCTGGACGCCAAAAAGACTTTTTCCGGCAAGGTTTGTGTAGCTAGACGTGACGTCATTTTTATCTTGTTACTTCTTTGCCAGAATTTCTGCCCCGCATAACAAAACGTCATGTGCGTGCTCCAGAATGCACTCCGACGAGACACATTTCAAAATTGTTCCTATTTTTAAATAGGAACAACAAAAAGGGAGGATGTTTTGAGCTGTGATAGCCATGGACGAGTGCCCTATTCTTCCAATCTATAGCTACACAGGTAGAAATATGGCAGTCATCAACGGTCACCTGCGTTATGAGATTACATATATAAACGCATTGCCCTCTGTTGCTGTCATTTAACTGATTGTAAGAACAAACTCATTTCCATCTGTTACCGTATCCCTATACTTATAAAACAGGAACTGCCAGAATACATCTTTGATGCGACAAGGTTGAATACAAAGACGTAATGTATAGCTTCCCTGCATCCCAAATTAGCGCTGAAGTGGTCACTATCCTATATAAAATATTTATAAAACACTGTATACTGTCCTGTGTTACATTGTGTACACTGTTCTTGATACGAGAGTGCTGTTAGTGTGCCGCAAATCAACTGATTTCCCACTGCTTCAAATTGACACCTGTTCCAGTGAGCTCTGCTTAAGAGAAATTTGCCTTCTACAAGAGCACTTCTAATTCTATTCATGTAACTCTTCAAATTCGATATCATACTGATACACCAGCAACACCAGGGAACTGTCTCTCCGACATATTTTAATCCGAAACTGAATGGCATGATCGTTAAGCAATTTACATGAATGGCTTCCACCCGAGACATCTAAAGCAGGGTACACTGTCACATAGGACAGTTTACCCAGGGTACAATGTCATTTATAAAAAGTATACGACACTTGACAGTGAGCTGTGTGTGCAATCAATGTTAAAAATCCCACATCCATGGTTCCAACAGTTAAGGCACCAAACTACTTGGCACTGAAAGTTGAGGAAAAAAAGTAATGTCAACACTGGTCACTACACAGGCGCTTTACCTAATTCACTGAATGAACCAGTCCTATGAATTGGCTCACAGTCACACATTCACCTAAAACAAACAATATTCACTCACACAATTTCTCCCTTCGAAAACTTCTAGACACTCATGCCCCTGTCACCACCTGCTCAATACCCAACCGACTCCCCTCCCCCTGGCTCACTGACGACATAGCCGAGGCCAAGCGCAAGCGCCGACAAGCGAAACGCCGCTGGCGCTCATATGACCTCACCGTTCACAGACATATCTTCCAAACAACTAGATCCAAAGTCTGCAAAATGATCTCCGACTCTAAACGCAAACACCTTCAAAACCAAATCCTGGAATCCACGTCTTCCAAAACCCTCTACGCCACCATGAACACACTCCTAGGCACTTCTAAAGACTCTCCTCTCCCCAACACACACAGCAAAGAAGAACTCCCGTCCGCTTTTTCTACCTATTTTTTGGACAAAATCCAAACTCTGCGCAACACACTCGACATTCTGCCTTCTCCGCCTTTCCCTTCCGACCCCACCTTTTCCGGCACTCCCCTCTCGTCCTTCCGCCCCGTCTCTCAGGATGAAGTCCTCAAGACCATAAAGTCCATGCCCTTCAAAACCTGCGAACTAGACCCCCTCCCAGCTTCTCTCTACCGTGATGGCCTTCCAAAACGTCTGCCCTTCATTACCGACATCATCAACGCATCTCTAGAAAACGGCTCCGTCCCCGATAACTTCAAGTCCACCATCGTCCGTCCTCTCCTTAAAAAACACAACCTCGACCCAAACGAACTCAAGAACTATCGCCCAGTCTCCAATCTCTCTTTCCTGTCCAAGCTTCTTGAGAAGGTTGTTCTCAACCAGCTCAACCTCCACCTCACCGACAACAACCTCCTCAGTCCATTCCAGTCTGCCTATCGCAAACATCACAGCACTGAAACAGCCCTTCTACATATCTGCTTCTCTCCACCGACTCGGGCAACATCTCCCTTCTTACACTACTCGATCTCTCTGCCGCCTTTGACACTATAGACCACTCTATCCTCCTCCACCAACTCTACCACTCCTTCGGCATCACTGACTCTGCTCACTCCTGGTTTCTCTCCTACCTCTCCGACAGACAGCAGTCCGTCACCATCAACGGCGTCTCTTCCAACCCAGTCACGCTCTCCTGCGGAGTTCCACAGGGGTCCGTCCTGGGCCCGGTCCTTTTCATACTCTACACCTCTCCTCTGTCCAACATCATCCAGTCTCACCGCGTACACCACCACCTCTACGCTGACGATTCACAACTGCTAGACAAACTCGACAGCACTCAGTCACTACTGACTCGCATGGCTGACTGCTACGAAGACGTGAAAAACTGGATGACAGCAAACAAACTCAAACTGAACGACGACAAAACGGAAGCCATGCTGGTAGGCACTCGCCAGAAACTCTCCCAGCTCCCTCCCTCTCTCCAGCTTCAACTCGATAGCACCCCCATCTCCCTCTCTGACTCGGCCAAGAACCTCGGCGTTATCCTCGATTCATCTCTTTCCATGACCAGCTTCGTCTCCGCCATGGCCCAGGCATGCTATTTCCACCTCCGCCGCATCAGTCAGATCAGAAAATACCTCACCACCGAAGCTGCAATCAAACTTGCTGTCTCTCTAATCTTATCTCGCATCGACTATTGCAACTCTCTCCTTTCCGGCCTCCCTCACTCCACCACTTTCACTCTCCAGCGCGTCCAGAACAATGCTGCCCGCCTCGTCCTCAGAAAGAAAAAATTTGACCACACCACTCCCCTGCTCAAACTCCTTCACTGGCTCCCCATCCCCCAACGCATCCAATACAAAATTCTGTCTCTCTGCTACAAATCCCTGAACAACTGCGCTCCTGTCTATCTCTCCAACTTACTTCACCCCTACACACCTTCCCGCTCCCTCTGCTCTGCCTCCGACCCTCTCCGGCTCCACATCCCTCGCATCAAACTCAACACTTTCCGCCCCCGCTCCTTCTCCGTCTACGGTCCATCCACCTGGAACACTCTCCCACTCTCTCTCCGTCAGAAACACTCTCTCTCCTCCTTCCAGTCTGCCCTCAAAACTCACCTCTTTCAACTCTTTTAGCACTATATCACCACACTCCCCACCCCAAGCTGACCGTCGTAATATATTTCACTATTTGTGGTACGTAAGTCATTGTCTAAAGTTAAAGCATGCGCATGCGTGCGCGAGTTGTGAGTGCGCGCTTAGAGTTATAATTATTATAAGATAAGCGCTTGCATTATAAATACCATAATTATTATTATTATTTTACACAATGAACACAAACACAAGACAAACACAGAAGGGTCCATGTCGATGGGTGCCTCTATCAGTGGATCCCTGTGTCGATGGATCCCCTATGCTATTACTAATATGCTATTACAATTATTGCAATACATGTTACACACAAATCAGTCAAACTAACTGATACTGAACCACCAAGTACCAACCAACACATCCACACACACACTGACTAAAACGTTTGCAACAGGCCCTTAACTGTAGCAGTCCAAGGACCTGCCGCAATGACTATCCTGCTGCAGTGAAGGGTCTGAAATAAAATCTTTTCAGTTTGTTCTCAATATTGGTCCGACTGACGTTGTAACATGTATGGCGTAGGGGATCCACCGACGTAATCTATTGATCTGCCCCTTTCTGACCACAAACGACATTCACGTGGTGCTAAGGGTCAGCTCAGCTATTGAAAGGCAAACAGCATGTTCAATAAAATACTTTTTTTTAAATTATGGCAGTAATCTTCTGGATGATGAGACAGTAAACACAAAGTAGAAATGCTACAAACAATCAAGAATAAGAAAAGGACACTGAAATTAGTGAAAAGGTAGGCTAAACTGTTTCGGGTGTGATCAAGTTGACACTTAATCATACTTCATTTAAGCAGAGCCAGGCATATGCAAATAAATCCAGCAAACACATCATTTTTTGGTACTTTTAGCACGGAACTTACAGTAGGAAAAAGAAGAAACACGAACGAAAGAAAAATAGTCGTGTCCATGTTTGATGACGATCTGTTTTCTTGGCTGAAAAGTTAGCTAGGGGAGACAATTGTTTGACCTAGCAAAGAAATCGAAAGTAAACTACTCAGGGCGGGCGTAGTTCGTTTTGTTTGGCGACTGTGTAACTTGACGACATGTCACTGTTATACCATGCTAGTGAATTGACGCAAAGCACTAGACCGTCATTCAGTTGTTGGCAATACGCTCTCTCCCTCTGTTCCTCTCACAGGCTCTCCGCAGTTAGGCCGGTACTGACATCACAATGCGCGGAAAATAAATCCCCAAAAGCACGGTGCACAAAAAATAAAATTTCCTGAACACGGTGCACGGAAAATTGACATACATTTTTGTACGACTTCAAGAGCGGCATTTTCAGGCGGCGAAGCCCATGTAGTCACGGCGGACTTGAGTACTGATAGCGGACCCGGCATGGAATCACTGAGGTCCGGCCGACCGGCATGACCGTTCAAGGGTGGTGTCCGAGAATAGCTTGGCGCCTATAGTAAAGCGCAAAGTATTCTGACACCACCCTTGAACTATCATGGTCGAAGCAACACATGATATCATGTCGTACCCGCGCTGGTCATATGGGTTAGGCATATTCCCACTGCTCCCGGGGCGGTCCGTGGCGCCGGCCGCACTGAGTGGTTAAGGCGCCTGCCACCGGCCAATGCTAAGGGCGGTGCGAGGTTCGATTCCGGGTTCCGGCGTCGGGCTTTTCTCTAGTAAGTGTCACCGTTAATTCGGGCGGACCGTCGGGGGTTCTTTCTCCGGGTACTCCGGCTCTTCAAGTTCCTCCTCCCCTTCCACTTTGGTATCAGTTTCAGCCAACTTAATAAAATTTCAAAGTAACTTCAGTAGCTCGCTTGAGCTTGCCCTTAGCACCACGTGAATGTTCTGTGTTTACGTACAGTGTGTGAGTGAGCGTGCTTGTTGGGTTCAGTTCGCGGCTACATTCTGCGCATTGAGTTATATAATAGCGCCATATAAATACCATGTAATAATAATAATAATATTACACTCCATGACGGACAGAAAAGTAGTGATGACGGTGCACGAAAATGCCCATTGACTTCCCTGTGCCATTCATTGACCACGCAATGCAGATATCCATCTCAACACATCGGCCTACAGCAACAAAATTTCTAGGACATGCCGAACTTCCTTAACCCAGTGTGGGATTTTCAGTGGGGCGACCATCCCCAACCTAGCGCGTCCCCGGGTGGCGGATAGGGGAACGGCCTTCAGATATGGATGCTAGCTGCGCAAGCAGTCGTGGACCAAATGGCGATGAGCTTACCAGGACGGGGCGGGGTAGCAGGTGGCACTGTACCTCCACTGAAATTCCCCATGTGTCCAACGACGGATTTATCATGCGAACAAGAGCCGCATAAAGCTCTAGCCACCCTGTGTTCCCAGGGAAGGTCGCATACCAGGAGCTAAGGGTGAGGTAACCCCGACAGAAACCTCGAATGCTGAAGACGGAGGACCCAGGCCGCACGGCGCATTCTGATAAACCATGGATCCACGCAAACACGCAATCATGACTATACGGCCAACTACCCTCTGAAGACCCTCCAGGGTGGAGCAGCGTCGGGTCCCATGCCTCTAAGGGACCCAGCCTCAGCTACTGGAGGTCCCTCACGTCCGTCTTGTCGCGCCAGGGGACGCGGGAGGAGATACTGGCACCACCACAACCAGGAAGAATCCCAGTCAGCAGCGACCTTTTCAGGTCATGCACTGGAACGCAGAAAGCATTCTGAACAAGAAGACCGAGTTGGAGCATATCCTGCATGAGAAGAACATCAACATCTGCTGTATTCAGGAGACGCACTTGACACCCCAAAAGTCCTTCAAAGTGAGAGGCTACCAGTGCTTCAGGTCCGACAGAACAGATCGAAGCAAGGGAGGAATCCTGACCCTGATCAGGAACAACATCAACGCCTGTTTGATCGATACGCACATGGAGAACTCCGAATACCAAGTGATTCGGATCCAGACGAAGACAGCAAATTTCCAGCTGGTCAACTTCTACTGCCCCAACGACAGACCACTCACCCTTGACACGATCCCCACTAAGACCTCCAACTTCATTGTGGTGGGCGACTTCAACAGTCACTCACAAAGTTGGGGATACGACCACTTGGATCGGAGAGGAGAAGAAGTGGAGAACTGGCAGGACGACAACGATCTCATTCTGTAAACAGTCCCATTGACTGCCCCACGTTCTACTCCAGAAGATGGCACACTACATCAACTCCTGACCTAGCCTTCTGCACAGAAGACATGCACAAGCAAGCCAGCAGAGAGGTCGGAGAACAGCTAGGTGGAAGTGACCATCGGCCAGTCTTTTTTACCTTGGGCACAGAGTCCTGCGCTGATGCAACCTTCCCACGGTGGAACTACAAAAGAGCGAACTGGTTCCTCTTTAGACACCGCACCAGCGAACTTACCAAAGACATTCGAATCGAAGGTCGAGACATCAACATGGTGGTGAAGGACCTCAACATGAGCATCCTCAGAGCAGCGCGTGAGTCCATACCCAGAGGTGCTAGAAAAGACTATAAGCCCTACTGGAGCAATGAACTGCAGGAACTGGATGATGATCTAGCAGATGCCAGAAGGGAAGAAGAAGTTAACCCATCACAGGCAAACAACATCCGCCTCCAGGAAGCCGCGCCAAAGCCAAATTTCTCAAGAAGAAGCTACAGGCAAGACGCAGGAGCTGGCAAGAGAAAACAAGCTCCCTGAACCTTGAGAAGGATGGCAGAAAGCTCTGGAAACTGACCAAGCAGTTGAACGATGAGAACACGAGCAAAGGAAACATCACCTTAGAAGAAAATGGGAAGATACTAACAGGAAAGCATGCTGCCAACCAATTTGCTGAAAGCTATGCAGCTGAGAGCAATCTCCATGTTAGCCCCAAAAAGCAGAGAGAAGCAAGAAGAGAGCAAAGAGAGAGACCTGCCAAACAAGCAACAGCAGACGCCATAAATCAACCACTTACACACAAAGAGCTTCATATAGCTCTCCAAAAGTTGAAGGCGAAGAAGTCTCCTGGTCCAGATGGCATCACCAACGAGATGCTAACCCACCTTGGTAGTGCAGCAGAAAACAAGCTACTTGAGGTCCTCAACAGCAGCTGGCAAGAAGGATCGCTACCACAACTCTGGCGAGAAGTGATCATGATCCCCATTCTAAAGAAAGGGAAGGATCCAAAGAAGGCCACCAGCTATCGCCCAATCAGCCTCACCAGCTGTGTTGTGAAGACCTTGGAGAGAATTGTGAACGAGCGCCTCAGGTGTTACCTGGAATCCAGGAACCTCCTCGCCCCTGAACAAGCTGGTTTCCGACAGTTCCGCAGCACTGAAGACCAGGTCACTTACTTGGCGCAAGAAGTTGAAGATGCCTTCCAGGAGCAGAAGCTGGTCTTTGTAACCTGGATTGATCTTCAGAAGGCTTTTGACAAGGTCTGGAAAGATGGGCTGCTTGTCAAACTGCTGAGAAAAGGCGTGTCCAGTAACATGTTCCAGTGGATACGCTCCTACCTCTTCAACCGCAGGGCAAGAGTCAGCGTCGACCAGACCAAAAGCAAGAAATTCCTCCTTCGTCATGGCGTCCCGCAAGGCGGAGTCCTCTCCCCTACCATCTTCCTTCTCTTCATCGACGATCTGGTGTCTGAGATGCCCAAGGGAATCAAAGCTGCACTATACGCAGACGACCTTGTGATCTGGTGCAAGGAGGAGCATGCAAGTACTGCCACCTACAGAATGCAGCTAGCGGCAGACAAGCTGAACGCATGGGCAGAAAACTGGTGCATCTCCGTCAACAAGGAGAAATCCTCCACCACCCTCTTCACACTGTCCCCAAAGCAGAAAGCTGGAACCATCAAGCTTGGTGGAACCCCTCTGAGAGAGGATGAAGAAGCTACCTACCTTGGTGTCACCTTCGACAGACGTCAGACCTGGAAACCACACATTGCACAGGCAGAAGCGAAGGCCCGGCGCAAGCTGGCCATACTCAGGAAACTGGCAGGCACCACCTGGGCAGCGAACGAGAAGATACTGAAGACAATATACCAGGGAACAGTCAGGCCCCACCTCGAGTACGGCTCCACAGCGTGGTCAACCTCAGCCAAGACGAACCTGCAGACCCTCGGCCGAGTGCAAAACCAGGCTCTTCGACTCGTCACTGGTGCAATGAAATCCACACCAATCAAGGAAATGGAGAAGCTGACCACAATCCAACCTCTCAGCCAGAGGAGAGAAGCCAGAACCATGGTACAGGCGGAGAAGCTCAAGTGCTTGCCTGACCACCCCATGAAGCACAGACTGAGCAACCTCACCAAGAACCGGCTCAAAAGAAGCAGCTTTGTCCATGAGAGCATGCGACTTTCTCGACAGTACAGGGAAGTCCTTCCACAGAGCACTCTACCTCTGATCACAGAGGAAGAGGAAAACCCTTGGGCAGTGGACAAACCAGACATCCAGATCTGCACCAGTGTCCCACATGCTGCCTCAGGAGACAGTCAGGATGACACCGTTTGACGGGCACTCACCCTAGCCCTGATCGACGAACAGTACCCACAGGAGGCATGGATCCACATCTACACTGATGGATCAGCAACAAATGCCGTTTCCAATGGAGGTGCTGGCATCCTGATCCAGTTCCCAGGGGGACATACAGCCACATCCAGTGTAGCCACCGGCAAACACTGCACAAACTACAAAGCAGAAAATGAAGCACTTATGCAGGCCGCCTCCATGGTTCAGAATTCCACAGACCCATGCTGCCAAGTTGTCTTCTTCCCCGATGCCCTTTCAGTCCTTCAGGCCCTCGAGAACGACAAGCTCCCCCAGCTGACCAGAGCTTTGCAGAAGGTCAGACAAACCAGAAGAGTTGTTCTCCAGTGGATACCAGCCCACTGTGGGGTACCAGGAAATGAAAGGGCAGACGAGCTGGCGAAAGAAGGAGCCACAAAAGATCAACAAGAAAACAGCGTCAGCTATAGTGAGCAAAAGACAATCATCAAGGCATTGATGAGGCCGAGGTCAAACAGAGACGACTACCACACAATGGCCAGAGAGCAGCAAGTCGTCCTAATCAGACTGCGTACCGGCCACAACAGACTGAACGCTCACATGAACAGAAAGCTCAAGCTGGCGCCATCACCAACCTGCACCTGTGGTCAGGAAGACCAAACAGCAGAACACATTCTCCAGAGATGCCCGCTACTGGACGATGAAAGAAAAGAAGTGTGGCCGTCGCCAACTCCACTGCAGACCAAACTCTACGGCAGTCGAGAAGACCTGGAGAAAACGACGTCATTCATCGCCGGTGCTGGACTGACCGTATAGCCCACTGCGAACGACAAGAAGAAGAAGAAGAGCAACAAAATTTTAAAAAATAACCCACAGATGTAACGCATGCGGACGGCGTGGGTTGAATTACTCAAGATCGGCTTAACATCTGCACTACACAATTTGTTATAGTTGCAATATAGTTGACCTCAGTCAGACCACTAAGATCACAGAGAACTGGTCAACTGTAAGTAATCTCGCCTTCGGATCCGGCCTGGCCGTCGGCACTGACGATGGAGACTGACTAGTCTGCACTGATACACAAAAAAGTGCGCGTCACTTATTTTAAAAGCGTGGCCGCGTCATTTTTTTTTCTTTTCCCCATTTTGACTTGGCGGCTTTGTCAGTAGAATGAACTCCAATGAAGTTCGAGTCAAGTCTGCACTCGCGCGTTGTGTATGCCAGTGTCAGAGGGAGAGAGCGAGAGAATTACGTCATCCCTAGCGGCGTCACTGCGTCTCAATAAAAAAAATTAAAAAATTCTGCAGTACTATAAAAAAAAAAAAAAAAAAAGTTTGAAAGGATACAAAGCTGGCTAACGAACTCATCCAATGTCTTTCTCCAAACTAGCTATATGCAAAAGTTCAAGTAAATAATATGACAAAAACTTGAATTACGGACTGTAATCTGGGTCCGCAACCTCCGACAGTCCGATATTGAAACGGTTGTTTATCAGTCTTC
Source organism: Semisulcospira habei (assembly GCA_036245525.1). NCBI lineage: Eukaryota > Metazoa > Mollusca > Gastropoda > Semisulcospiridae > Semisulcospira > Semisulcospira habei. The sequence goes on along the minus strand of BTPG01000002.1, from coordinate 25,304,842 downwards.
CGTGACATTCACTGAATTATTACACATGACTTGTTGTTGTTGTTGGTCAGGTCAGACTCAACAGTGACCTATCAGAACCATTCCCCATTCTCAACGGTGTGAAGCAGGGCTGTGTGCTGGCATCGACCCTCTTCACCATCTTTTTTAGCATGATGTTGAAGCAGGCCACAGTGGACCTCGACGATGACGATGCAGTGTACATCAGGTATCGTCTCGATGGCAGCCTGTTCAACCTCAGACGACTGCAGGCCCACACCAAAACCCTAGACCAACTGATTCGTGAGCTGCTCTTTGCTGACGACGCTGCCCTCGTTGCACACAGAGAGAGAGAGCCCTGCAGCGCATCACATCCTGCTTTACAGACGCTGCCCATCTCTTTGGACTCGAGGTCAGTCTGAAAAAGACAGAGGTCCTCCATCAGCCGGCACCCAAGGTAGAGCATCGCCCTCCCCACATCACCATCGGCGAGTCTGAACTGAAGTCAGTGCACCAGTTTACCTATCTTGGCTGCATCATCACGTCAGACGATAAGCTAGACAAGGAGCTGGACAGCAGGCTGGCAAAAGCAAACAGCGCTTTCGGGCGTCTATACAAGCGGGTGTGGCACAATCAAAAGCTGAAAACAGGCACCAAGATCAGCGTGTACAGAGCTGTCGTCCTCACCACCCTGTTGTATGGTTCCGAGTCCTAGGCCCTCTACCACAGCCAACTACGACTCCTCGAACGCTTCCACCAGCGCTGCCTGCGTACAATCCTTGGCATTCACTGGAGTGACTATGTCACAAACGTCGAGGTCCTTGAACAGGCAGAAACTGTGAGCATCGAGGCTTTGCTGCTGAGGACACAGCTCCGCTGGGCTGGGCACGTCTCCAGGATGGAGGATCATCGCCTACCCAAGATCAACCTGTTCGGCGAGCTCGCCACTGGACACACAGAGGGGCACCAAAGAAGAGATACAAAGACTGTCTCAAGAAGTCACTTAGTGCCTGCCAAATCGACCACCGCCAGTGGTCTTCACTTGCTGCGGATCGTGACACCTGGCGCTCCACCATTTACAAGGCAGCTGTCTCCTTTGAGGACTCTCGCAGAGCTAGCCTTAAAGACAAGCGGCTCAGGAGAAAAAACAGAGAGTGCCGCAACTCAGAACCCTGGCCAGACCTAGTGCAGCCACTGCGGTCGAACCTGCCTGTCCCGGATCGGCCTCCGCAGTCATGAGCATGCTTGCAGACATCGTGGACAACCCCTATAGAATCTTCGTTCGCGAAGTCAAGCCAAGAGACACATGACTATGCTCAGAGGCTCTCTTAGCCTCCCAATTAAGAAAGTATTTCGCCAAGTCGGTTTCAAGTGGCCGCATGTGTGTACAGAAATATCGGAGATTCTCTTGTTTACACACATACGCACACACATACATATACGCACTGGTGACGTACGCAAATACGGCGCGGCTCAGTCGCGCCAAACGTTCAGCAGCGAGGTTAGCGGCGTAACTAGACACGACGTAATTTTTGTTACTTCAATAAATTGTTAGACTGAGGTTTAGCCTGCCCGCCATTGCCGGACATAATGGACATGCCCCACCGCGACCCGTCAGTCCTAAATATGAAGTTGCTTGCTTGCTTGCTTTTTGAAAGGGATAGGGACTTCCAGCTCTCGCTGATTTCGTCCAGGGGGGGGTGGGCCAGGGGAGGGGGGGGGGTCGTCTCGCTGTCTGTCTGTCGCTCCGTCGCACAACGGCTGGTGGTGGTGCCGTGGCCGGGTGGGTGGTGGCGGGTGGTGGCTTAGTATCTTCTCAGTGGTTGTGGCGGGTGGAATTGCCGGTTGGGGGAGGTGAGGTGTTCCAACCACTGGAGGAGCTCTTGGATGGGTGGTGGTGGCCGGTAGAACCGTGGCTGGTGGTGGTTTCTTGGTAGTTGGGGTGACGGTGGGGGCGGCCAGTGGAGTCTGGGCCTTGGTGTCTGGCGCTGGACAAGGCGTGGTGGGTAGTGTTTCTGTGGTGGCAGGCGGAGGTGTGGTGGTGGTGTTGGTAGTAGGGGTGGCCGTTGGTCTTTTTTCTTCTTCTCCCGGGTCCGGATGTGTAGGGGTGGTCGTCTGCGTCGTCGGTGTGGTGGGTTGGTGGGTCCGTTGGTCGGGATGGGGTCTGTGGCTTGGTCCTTCGAGGTTAGTGTGGTGGAAGTGCTGGCTTCCGTGCGGGTAGGGTGAGGTTCCGTTCCGCTGCCCGTTTCTTTAGTGGTCGTTGGCGTGGTGTTGGTGTCTTTGGTTTCCGTATGTGGGGAGGCTTGGCTTCCTGTCGACTTGGTGGTAGGCGGGGACTTTGGGTTTCCGCCTCCTGTGTCAGGGGGACTCCCTGACATCCGTGGCTGGCTGTCGTGGGCGGGCGGAAACCCTTAAGGGATCCGTTTTCGAACAACCACCGGGTGGTGGTTCGCGCCCGGTGGTAGCTGTCTCCCTCTGAGGAGATGATGGCTGGCGCGGCGGCTGTCAACAATCTTACGAGGCCGTCAAGGTCCATTGGCCCCAAGCGAACTTTCTTCTCCCGTTTGGTCCATTCCCTCTCTATCATGGCCAAGTGTTCTGGGATATGGACCAGCGGGGAGGCTGGCGCCGGTGTAGTCCGGTTCAGTCGGGT
>BTPG01000002.1:25223830-25301901 GCA_036245525.1 Semisulcospira habei | reverse complement strand
CCCGGTTCCAACTGATAGTCAGCCTCGTGTACTGGTGGGTCGCCGGCGTTGGTGGTACTTGCTGGTACGCTGCTTGGTGGGCGGTCAATTCTCTTGTCAGTGAAGCGGCTGTTTTCACTGTACGGTGAAAGCGTCGTCGTCACTAGGTCGGTGTAGGCTGTTAGCTGCTGTTGGTAGTCTGCGAAGTTGTCTCCTGGTTTGAACAGAGATAAGGGATAGCCTCCATTGGGTTTCTCGTCAATGGATCTCGTGGTTCTCGGTGTGTTCAGTTTCCGTCTGGCTGGGCGCCCTGACAAGGGCGCGTTGGTGTCTTCAGTTCGGTTAGACATGCTGGTTAGGCGATAGGCGAATCGTAAGCGGTGGCTGGGCAGCAGTGGGCGTAGCGTGGCTTGCTGTAGTGGGGCGAAGCGCGGTGAGACCGTCCGCTCGGCGGTCCGGCTGCAGCAAGCGAGTGTGCTCGAGTAAATATGAAGTACACGAAGTTCCTTTTATAAATAGAAGGGACTTAAAAATGCAACGCAAAATATGTATTAATCAGTGATAGTCTAGACGGAAATGAAAACAGGGTCAGTTTATTGTCGGTGTTAGCCCACGAAATCCAATGATGCAACCAAAGATCCTATGTTGATGCAACGCTCCAAGGACTGCTAAAGTACGCGTAGCGGTCGTCAGTTTCTCGCACGTGCGAATGCTTGACTTCCTAGGTCGAAAACGTGGGCAGACATGTCTAGTACGGCTGCGCAATAAAACTCCCGCATACACCGCGGTCCGATTGGTCTACCGGCGCTCCTCTATCCAATCAGAAATATCCATATCACCTCATCTGTCACGGAAACCTCGCTGGCTACGCTGCTGTAGCAGACGACATTCATATCTCGCCGATTGTGGATTGTGGTGATGTAATCGGAAGAACTTCATTTTCAGAACAGCTGATAGAACTGGGGTGTGAAACAACCGGTCTAAAAAATTCCATTTAAACAGTTAATTTTTTGTGAATTTTGTCACTGAACTGACAAGATGGCCCTCAAACTTGTCACACAAAGATCGGCTGCTATCTGCCAACGAAACGTCGCCTCATCAACAACAGCAACCCGGACATTTTCAGTGTCGAAGCGGCACGACAGTGAAAGTTACAAGCTGGTGGTCGTTGGTGGTGGTTCTGGTGGGTGTTCTGTCGCTGCTAAATTCTGCCGGGAACTGGGAAAGGGAAAGGTTGCTGTGATCGAACCAAGTGAGGTGAGCCAGATCATGTTTTCAGTTTGACTTTTGTGGTCTGCATCTGTTCTATCGTTTGATCAACCACTTTAACATTGGGGCTATTTTTGCTCCAGGAATGTTTGTGTTGGCCGAAAACTTTGCGGCCTTAACGTTTTATTGGCAGAATATGAAGAGAAGAGAGTGCCCAGAAAGAGAGAGAAGGGGGTTGGGGGTTTTATTACACGTACCATATAATATATATTATAGGGGCAGATATCCTGTGAACTAACATTTGCACAGCTCACATTCAGGTATTAACTACGGGTCTGCTACATCATTGTAATGTAATGTGCACACAATATAGCTATATTGAAGTAGTGGTAATTCAGGTATTGTCAACAGCATGTAAAAATATATATGTTAATATGTGTGTTATAATTGGTAATGGTAAATGGTGCTTGCAGACACATTGCTGTTTCAATTGATATTGCAGTGAGCCATTATAAGGTCAGACTGACCTCAGTCATTGCATTTCTGTGTAGACAGGTAAAGCTAAATTTAGTCAGTTGGCAACATGTGGTCAACAAGCAGTCACACTTACCTATGTAAGGCATTGCCCTTATCTAGTGACCAAAACAGTACATGTGGATATATATGCCAGTGGCAGGATTATATTTTGTTAGCTTTCAAGAATCAGTTGCATTATTTATGCACAGTGCAATTACAAGTTATATATGCTTGAATCGAAGTATGTATGCATATCTCATCACTGCAGGAAAAATATTTGGGGGGGAGGAGTGACAGGCTATAGATGTGATAAATAACAGTACGATTTGTTTTAATGAAACTTTGGTGAAATGAAGGGATTTAAATGGCCTAAGAGTGAGAAAGTCTTTACAAGTGAGATAAAAACATCTACCAGCCTGCATGTGCTACATGTTGTGTAGTGCTCTTTAACCCTTTGCCTGTCAGTAGTGGATTTTGTCACGTTGATCCCTGAAAAACTGCTACCAACAGCCAAAGAGTTAATACAGTCCTATACAGTGTACAGAGTATTGTTCCCATCAGTCATTGGAAAATACCATAACTGACAACAGATGTTCATAAACTGATAAATATTATTGTGCATGTCGGGAAGTTTCAACACTCAAGCAATCTGTCATCAGGCAGCTGTGTCAGATATATAGACAAAGTGTGCATGTAAACATTGCTTTCAGTAAATAGTAGAAATCCTATGTACACTGTCCACCAGTCTATCCAGACCCTTTTAAAGGAGGGTCTGAGGTGCAGTACTGTTGGATGGAAGTGGGGGTGAGTGACTCCTGTATTCTTCAGGAAAGAAAGTGGGTGCCCAGCAGCATGTTTTGACTGATGAAATGTATGCTTTTGAAACAGTAACAGTGCAATGAAGGGGCCTCAAGATCCGCTCATGATGCATGACCTCAGCACACTTCTCACCTTGTATGCTGGGGAACTGGGTGGCTCGGTGGTAGAGTATTCATCTCTCGTCCAAAATGTCCCTGGTTCGAATCCAGCTTGGGTCAAAATTTGTTCAGACCCTATTTCAGTGCACCGTCTTTGAAATCATCTTCGTGGTGGACAAAAGATGTTAAAGTACCATTACGCGTAAAACTGAAGACACATTTCAGCACTATTTGTGTTTGGTATGCCTTGTTGACGCACTTAATGAGCTTCTATGGCAGTTTGGACACGCAGCAAAAGCACACGTGTAATCGCATTTATTTATTCTGCGCAGCAGTTAGCGTGTCAATCCATTTTTAGCTGTTTATCATACTGATAGCATTGTATTTATAGAACAGAGTGGAGTCATTGTCAGGTTACTTGATATCAAGATGACATGTGCTGAACTGGATTGTCCTGTGTTTAAATGAACCATAACTAGACCTGTGTGTAGCGTTTCGAAACATTCTATTATAGAGGTGTATCTTTGAACAGTTACAGCGATAGTGGGCCTTTTAGCCCTAAACGTTTAACGTTTTTTAACCTTGTATGCTGATCTGTGCTTTTTAACCTTACAGCCTGGAGCTATGAGGTCCGCATTGTAGACCAGCGCTGCAGTTTTTAAAACAGTTACTTGTTTTGAAAACATGTCAGTTTTCAGGACTTCCAGTTTAATTTTTAACCATTCTGAATAAGATAAGAGCAGATAACAAAGCAGACATAATACTTCAAAAGAAAGCTTTATGATAAAACATACGAAGTGACAAGGACTGTAAGTATGAAACCGAGATTTTAAAAACATGGTTATCAACAGCAGTTTGCAAGGTATGCAGACAGCAGTTACCACTTAATCACTGACTGTTCATTCATTCATTCATTCATATATACATCCATTCATTGATTCGTTCCTAATCGGTCAACTGATTCCAGATTCATGCCTATCAGCCAATGTGGACACTGGTTGGAGCAGGGCTAAAGGCCTTGTCACAGTCACAGAAACCCATGTCAGCCGTTCTTCCACCACAGTGCAAGTGGATCCAAGACACGGCCACCTCTTTTGATCCCCAGAATAACTCCCTCACCACAGCTGGTGGGAAAAAAGTGAGTGGAACTACCATTAAAACAACACAAATTACATTTTCATATCCAAAGACAAGTTAGAATTATCGACTTAGCAGTACATGATTATGTATCATGATATCATAGACTTATCTCAACCCCATTTCCAAACTATATACCAGGTGTAGGAGATGCATTGATCATGATAATTCAAGGGTAGTGCCAGATGAGCTTGGCACCTACCCTTGAATTATGATCATTCCATCTCCTGCTGCAGGGTCCCAGGGCTAAATGGGTTAACCTTCACCATACTTTGCTTTGGACCTTACAATTCATATTTCTTGGGGTCATGCTGACACCAACCAGTTTGCATGGACACATCAGCATATTTGGTCTGTACTTTGGGGGTGTAATTGACCACATTAAAAGTAAACGGCTGCAAAGCTATTAAAGCTGTTGAGCGGAGCTATGAACCAGAAGCTCTAAGCCCACAGGAGAATATGGTATTAACTTTAACTCTTTGCCTATTGGCTGGCGGCTCCAACCGCTGCGACACAACTTGCTATAGAAAACTGTGGGCGGAGAGATCTTTCTAGCCAATGTTCGCTTGCAGTGGTGAATGTGTGGTTTCAAGCCGCTGCTTAGCAAGCACAGAGGATCCGAAAATAAATTCTAAACAGTAGCCGAGTTCTAGTTCTTGGTTGTATTAGCACTAGGTATGGTAATTTCACCAAACCATTCATTTCAACAATTCAACCCCACCGCCACATTTTGAATGTGCTTCCTAATGACACGTACCAGTTGCAGGAGACAGATCAACCATGATAATTCAAGGTTAGTGCCAGATGAGCTAGGCGCCAAGCTCATCTGGCACTAACCCTCAATTATCATGGTCAATCCATCTTCTGGTGTAGGATGTTGGGGCTAAATGGGTTAAGTAAAATTCCTGTACTATAGTGGATAGTCACTGAATTTTGTGTATGCATTAAAACCTTTAATGTTTTGTGTATTACAACTTTTTTTCTGTTTATAATGTGTGCAGATTCAGTATGAATACCTTGTGGTTGCCATGGGAATGCAACTCAACTATGACAAGGTGAGCTGAAGGTCAAAAAGTAAAATTTAAGACAATGTTAATTGGATACTTGTGTCATGAAGATTCAGTGGGAAAAGACAATTTAATGGAGAAGTCAAAAACTGTTGTGCTGGGATTTCTGATAATATACGCTTGAGTTTGCTCTTTGCACCATGTAAATGTACTAACCCTATTCACATCAATCAGCCCATGCAAATAAGCTTGTTGGGTTCAGCTCATGCTGGCACTTTTAGCTGATTTGCAATTGATATTAAGGGCATGTATGCATTTCATTATTATCTCTATTAATATTATTATTAATTTGCCTGTACAAAATTGTTGTTCCCCGATTTAAAAACCATGATAAAAACATATGATATTAATAAGGATTGAGGGAATAAAATTTGCTTCATGAAGGGTCTGTTAACGGCACATTAAGTAAAAGCATACCCAGATAACATGAAAACTTTTTTTTCAGGTGGGAGGGCTGGTTGAAGCTTTGAAGGAGGACCCACTAGTGTGTTCCAACTATCATTGTTCCTACGTCACCAAGACTTTCCCGGCTTTGAAACAGATTGAGAGGGGAAATGCGCTTTTTACCTTTCCCAACACACCCATCAAATGTGCTGGTGCTCCACAGAAGATAATGTACCTGGCAGAGGAAATATTCAGAAATGTAAGTTTGTGTGTGTGTGTGTCTAGTTGGAACACATTTTACCTATACGCATGTTTATATCTAATCTCTTCATTCTTCGCCACCCTCACTGCTGATCATTCATACCTGCTCTGAGTATACATTTTTATACACACCCTATTGATATCCAGTTCTCGATTCAACCTTAAAACTAAGGAAATCTTTTGCAAAATATTGCTACACTTAAAAAGAAAGTTACATGTGACACAATCCTGTTTAAGATATATTTCAGCCCTGATAAACAGAACAAGAGATTGGATTGAACGAGATAATCAAGTGTTGTACTAAACTAGTACGGCACCTCGGGTGTGTGTGTATACAGTGTATGTGTTCTTCAGGTAAGTTTATTCACAGGTTGAGTTAAACTGGCTTTTCAGTTGGTCATGGTTTGTTCTGCATCTGCTAGCTCAAAACTTGTGGAATTTTTTGCTGTTTAAAAAGACATGCACATGCACACATTTTTGGCTCAAGTGTGATAACAAAAGTTAGTCTATGTGTAGGGTTGCTGGCGTCTGCGGTAAACTTTAATGTTGCCACTTTCTTGGTGTCTATTGAAGACACAGTCTTCAAACTTGGCCCAAAGATACTGTGTGGCAAAACATTTCTAAACATACCAATTTGAGTGACCATACTCAAAGGTCAAGGTCACAATGGGTCAAAAAATAGGTAAAAAAATTGCCTCTTTTTGGGCACAAGGGAAACAAAAGTGAGTCTATGTTTTGGGTCATTGGTCGTCTGGCCGTGGGCCATGGTAAACTTAACATTGGCATTTTCTTGGAGACTATTCAATTCAATTTAATTCAAAAACTTTATTGTGTCAGTCTAGCCGACAACTTTTCTTTCGTTGGGATCACATACACGCGTACAGTTTTAGCCACATGACAATTATGACAATGGTGAAGAACATGACCACAGTGTTAGTGGTATAGGAGAGAGTCTGCCACTTGCAAGATGCCACTGCGACATCTGAGGTGCAAGTTCCTTGACGGCGTCAACAAGGAGAGAGAGATGCGCTAGTTAACACACTCTTCATTTAGGAGACGGATGGCTGAGGGTACAAAGCTGCCCTTGTAGCGTTTGGTTTTAACAAGAGGAGCCTTGAACCTACGGCCAGACGGGAGCTTTTGAAGGTGCTTAGAAAGGCAGTGTGAACTGCCAGCCTCAGGCCCTTGCGTATCATTCTTGTCCTGTAGAGGCCGTCAAGGCTCTCCAACCTGCCCCAACGATTTTCTCACTAAGCCTGATTATCTTATTCAGCTTCCTGAAGTTCTTCTCGCCCTTCAAGCCACAGTCTTCAAACGTGGCACAAGGATACTTTTTGGCAAGACCTTTCTAAACATACCAATTTGAGTGACCTCTCTCAAAAGTCAAAGTCACAAGGGATCAGGGAATAGGTCAAAAATAGCTATAATTGACAAAATTTATTTTTTCTCAAGTACTATTCACAACTTCAAACCCAAACTTGGTACATAGATACCTGTTGGTAAGACCTTCTTTGCATACTAATTTCGTTGACTCCTCAGGTCAAGGGTCACATCATCATCATCATCATCATCATCAGTCCCTTGCCCGAACTGGGCGTTGGGGGGACTGAAAGGCAGCAGCAACAGACAGTGCTCTCCACTGAGTTCTATTTTGGGCGGTGGCAAGCAAGTCTGACATCTCGAGTTCGGTCCATTCTTTTATGTTTGCGACCCAACTCTTTCTCTGACGACCTCGCCGACGACTTCCTTCGAGAGTGCCTTGGAGGATAGTCTTGGACAAGGTGTTGTGTCGGGTCACGTGGCCAAACCAAGCAAGCTTGCGCCGTTTCACGGTTGCCAGAAGGGGTTCATGTGGGCCCACCAGGGAAGTGACGATGCTCCGTACATATTCGTTGGTCTTGTGCTCGCGGTATGAGATGCGGAGCAACTTCCTCAGGCACTTGTTCTCAAAGGCCTGGATTTTCTTTTCTGAGTCTGCAAGCAGTGTCCAAGTCTCACAGCCGTAGAGTAGAATAGACACTATGAGGGACTTGTAAAGCCTGTACTTGATGGTGAAGCTGATGGAGTTACTTCGCCATATCCTGTCCAGCCTGGCCATTGCGGATGTTGCTGTACCTATCCTGATACGGATCTCTGCTATGCAACTACCGTCTTTGGACAGGGTGGCTCCCAAGTACTTGAAGCTATTGACCTCTTCTAGCTTTTGGCCATTCATGTGAATGTTGCTGCTGCTGTCGCTTGTGGTGTTGATCATCACTTTGCTTTTATCCGTACTGATCTCCATGCCATAAGACCCTGCGCTACTTGAAAGTTTGTCTGTCAGGTTTTGGAGCTCACTATTGCTGCCTGCCATGAGGTCAATGTCGTCTGCGAATCGAAGATTGCACAGGGATCTGCCACCAATAGAGATTGAAGTATGGTGGTCGTGGAGGGTTTCCTGCATGATCTTCTCCAGGAATATGTTGAAAAGGACAGGAGAGAGCAGGCATCCTTGACGGACACCGATCGTCGTCCTGAAGAACTCGCCTGACTGATTGTTAAGTAGAACCGCGCTGCAGGCGTTCTTGTAAAGCGCTTCTATCATTTGGATCAGTCCCTCCTCTATGTTGAACGATCTCATGACTTGCCAGAGTCCGTCGTGCCAGACGCGATCAAATGCTTTCCTGAAATCAATGAAGTTGTGGTAGAGTTCGCGCTGATGCTGCAGATGTTTCTCGATCAGGACGCGGCAGTTGAAAATCTGCTCTACAGTGCTTCTTCCAACTCTGAAGCCAGCCTGTTCTTCTGCCAGCAGTTCCTCGGCGAAAGTTTTGAGGCGGTTGAGAATGATTCTAAGCATTACTTTGCTAGGGTGACTTATCAGACTGATAGTTCTGTAGTTCTGGCACTGTTTCAGGTTTCCTTTCTTGGGGAGCGGGATCACTAGAGACTGTGTCCATTCTACTGGCCATTTCTTTTGCTCCCAGATCTTTTGACAGAGTGTAGTGAGGACCTTCGTTGTTACTTCTCCTCCATGTTTCAACAGTTCAGCAGGTACGTTGTCTACACCTGGAGACTTTCCTCCCTTCAGGCCGCGTACGGCTGCTTCCACCTCTTCAGCTAACACTGGCAGGTCTTCAGCCTTCCTGGCCCCAGCCTGGTTGTTTTGGAGGATGCTGGTGTCTGGCTCAGCCTTGTAGTTATACAAGTCTCGGCAGTACTCAGTCCATCTGTTTAGTACAGCAGTGTTTTCCGTAAGGAGTTGGCCGCTGCTGTCTTCGATGACTGTGGCTGTTCGCTGTTGAGTCTTGGTGAGGGTCCTTAGCGTTTCATAAGCCTTCTTGCTGTTGCCATTTGCCATGCCCTCTTCCACGCTACAACACTGGTCTTCAATCCAATCTTCTTTGGCTTCTTTCATCCTCTTCCTGATCTTCTTGTTGACAAGTCTGTACTTGTTTGCTGATGTGAGGTCTTGGCCTCTCTTTTTCTTCCAGGCTCTCCTCTCATCACAGAGATCGAGGATGTCATCGGTGACCCAGGGCTGTTTGCGCTTCCTCTGCTTCCCCAGCACTTCTTCTGCTGTAGAAAGTAACACCTCTTTTATATTTCCAGCAAGGGTGTCTACGTCGCAGTCCAAAGTAGCCAAGGCTGCAAATCTGCCTCCCACCTGGGCTTGGAAGAGCTCTTCTACTTCCGGGTCTTTTAGCTTCTGGAGGTCGAATCTGATGCGAGGGTTCTTGCTATCTCGTTTCAATGCCAGCTTCAACTTGAGGCTAGTAAGGACGAGGTTGTGGTCGCTGCCAATATCAGCGCCAGGAAAGGACCTCGTTTGTGCTTTGTTAACGCTGGATTTGAATCGTCGAGGCAGCAAGATGAAGTCAATCTGGTTATGGACCAGGCCTCCTGGCGATTGCCATGTCACTGTTCTTGACTTCTTGTGTGGATGGAGGGTATTAGCAACGGTGAGACGGTGACTCTCTGCAAACTCTAAAAGTCGCAGGCCTCTGTCATTTGTTTCTCCAAGGCCAAACTTGCCAGCTGTTCCTGCCCATTGTTGGTAGGCGTCAGGGCCGATCTTTGCATTCCAGTCACCGAGGACAGTCAGAATGTCTTTCTTAGGTGTTTTCTTGATGATGTTGTCCAGTTGTTCGTAAAATTCTTCTAATTCTTCATCATCATGGTCTGCTGTTGGAGCGTATACTTGTATGATAGTGATGTTGTGCGGTCGGGCGGAGATGCGGATAGAGATTAGTCTGCTTGACACGGGGGTGCAGCTGATGACAGTTCCAACCACCTCTTTCCTTACGATAAAAGCTACGCCATGTTCGTGCTTGGTTTCTTTTCCGCTGAACCAGATTTTATGGCCTTCATCTGTTGTTGTTTCTCCGAAGGGTCACAAGAGATCGGAAAATAGGAAAATAGTTTAAGAATAGCCATATTTTGACAAAAGATGTTTTTTTCTCAAATACTATTCACAACTTTATACCCAAACTTGGTGCAGAGATACCTGATGTTAAGTCGACCTTCCTATGAATACTAATTTGGATGAACCCACGGAAAGTTCAAGGGTCACAAGAGATCAGAAAATAGGATACAAATAGCCTCTTTTTTTTGTTGACAAAAATTGTTTTTCTCAAATACTACTTACAACTTCCATCCCAAACCTGGTCCAAAGCTCCTGATGGTAAGACTGCTAATTCGGGCGACCCTTTGGAAAGGTCAAGGGTCACAAGAGATCAGCAAATGATGTTTATTGTTTGGTAGAATTTTAGTTTTGTTCAGGAATTTGGCAAACTTTTCAACAAAATATGTAGCAGAAAGGTAGCTGATGATAAAACCTTTCTATGCATACTAATTTGGTTCACTACTCACAAAGGTTAAGGGTTATGGGAGGTTGACAAAAGTGAAAAATGCATAAATTTTGAGAAAACATGACCTTTCAGAAAGGTCAAAGTCACAAAGATTAAGGAATAAGTATGTTGATCGGTCATGCATGTAAGCCTTAAGGGCTTTGCCATTCTTGTTTTTAAACTCTTTGCCTACTAAGTAACTTTTCTGTCCTTACATACTTTGCCACTAGGTTTTTTTGTTGTTTTTTTAGAAGGTAAAATAGCCATGCACATGCACTGCAAGCCATCCTTGGCTGGTTGACCTTGCCATCCATAGTGTGGTACTGGAAGTTGTCTCAGTGCTGGAGCCACTAGCTGTAGGCAAAGAGCTATAACAAAAAATGTCTTTTATCAAATTCTATTTCAACGTCAAAGCCAAACTTGGTATACACATACCTAAAGATAATTCCCTTGCAGGTACTGAATATGATGACCCGCTCAAAGGTCAGGGGTCACAAGAGGTTCAGGAGATTTGTTTAAAATGCCTCTTTTTGGGTGTAAATTTGGCGGGGGTGGGGGCAGGGGGGGGGGGGGGGGGTGCGGGTTGGCACTTGCAAACATTTCAATCAAACTTAACTGGCAGAAGGCTTGCTGATGATAAAACCTTCCTTCCTGTGCATGCTAATGTTAAATGCACATGTTGACAAGGCATAGGATTCTGCACATACTATTGCCATTTAACATTTAAACACCTGCTTATATGAGTGACCTGTCATAAAGGTCAAGGTCACAGAAATAGAGATAAATTTGGCCAGTCATGCAGTCCTGCACATGAGCCATGAGTGCCTTGCCTTCTTTTTGTGAAAAGTTTTCAAGTGTACGTACACTGTACATATTTTTTGTTTCTGAAATCTGGGTTTATTCAACGCCCAAAAGTCAACACTGTCAAAGAAACATGGATATAAATTGTCTCGGCAAGAGGTATAGATCCTCATGAGCCCCCGCAGTCGCAGGGGTCTCATGAGGATCTGTGCCTCTTGCAGTTGCATCGTGTCCACTTTTTCTCGGCAGTGAAGGGATAAATGCACACTGGTTGTCTCCCTTGATTGGCTGCAGTGGGTAGCAAAGTGAAGGAGACGGTCAGTGTGAAGACAGTGATGTCAAAATGTCAAGGGAGAAGGGCGTCAAAATGTCAAGGGAGAAGGGGTGTGTGTATCTCTTATCTGAAGTTAATTCGACTGTCTTAACAGCACACCTGTACCTATTGATTGCCTTATCTGGTGGCTCAGCTAGCCTATTCTTAAACAAGAGGCATAGATTCTCATGAGCACCTGCAGCCGCTTGGCTTATGAGAATCTGTGCCCTCGCTGACCAAGAATTTCTCTGGCTGTTTCTCAGATTGATTACTTCCTGGCCATGCGTAAGACTGTCTCTGTTTAGGTCAAGTTCACTGCTACCTGTATAATTTTGAAAAACTCTGCTGCTTGCTTCAAAGCATGCATTTATCTGGAACACAAAACATGCTTTCTTTCAGGCAGCAAAGTTAGTCATATCCTGTCACATTGAATCATATCAAGGAAATGGAGTGTACTTGTGTGCATGTGTCCATCTTTTTTGCAAATAATTTGTTTCCACTTTCCTTTGAATGTCCCAGCAACATGCATTATAAATAACACTTTACCCCTTATCATTCGGAATACACCAGTGTAGGAAATAAGTTTGACTAATATAGTTCAAGGGTGGTGCCAGAATAGCTTCTCTAGGCGCCAAGCTATTCTGGCACCACCCTTGAACTAAAGTCATTGGTCTATATCCTTATCCGTAAGTGCTGTAATGTAGCTTGCATATTGCAGTGTACAAATTTGAAGCTTTTAGCCTCAGTATGATCTGGGTTTATTAATTCATTTGGAGTGTATTGTTTGTTGCAGAGAGGCATTCGTGACCAGGTGAATGTGATCTACAACACGTCGCTTGGGGTTATCTTTGGTGTAAAAAAGTATGCCAACAGCCTGTTGGAGATAGTAAAACAGAGGTGAATAATTTTTCCATATACTGTTAATGAATTTCTTGCTGTCCATGATTGGTTTTGATGTGAATTTCATCAAAAAATAAATGGGAAGGACACGATTAGATGGAGCATCTATGATAGTTCAGTGCTAGTACCAGATTAGAGTTATAATTTACATTTATAGCCTATTGTCACAAACTTTAAGGGAACAAAGTTCATGCATTTTACAAACAAAACTGCTTTATTATCTGCTGTTTTCATCAACTGATGTGCAACACATTCATGGAATGATCATAACGAAATCGACCACCTGTGAAGTACCTGTGGTATGAAACATCATCATCATCATCATCATCATCATCAGTCCCTTGCCCTGAAACAGCACAAAGGTAAACGTCAAGGCACTCCATTCAGTCTAGCCGGATTCCAGAGTTTGGCAAACATTTGCTTTGAGTCCTTCAGGTGCATAGCATGCCGATGACAATGAATGCTACCTTTTTGAGTAGTAAATAATCCTGAAACCTTTTTTTTTTTTTTACATGATGAGATTGGCTGTGTTCTGAGTGACTCTTAATGAGTTCGGAATACACCAGTGTGTGAAATATGTTTGACTAAAATAGTTCAAGGGTAGTGCCAGAATAGCTTGGCGCCTCTAGGCGCCAAGCTATTCTGGCACTACCCTTGAACTAAAGCCATTGGTTTATATCCTTATCTGTAAGTACTATAATGTAGCTTGCATAATTATGGCAGTGTACAAATTTCAAGCTTTTAGCCTCAGTATGATAAGGGTTAATGATGAGTTAGTATGGCGTGTTGCGCACACAAGGGTGTCATAGTGAATGTCCGCAAAACGTTAGTGAAGGGAAGTGATGTAGTTAGTTAGCTAATTTGAAAGTAATTTTGGCAACCTTCACTTTGAGTTTAACCCCTTCCATGCCAGCGTACGCACACTATGCGTACATTTTTGTTTCTAGAATCTTGGTTCATCAACGACCAAAAGCCAACACTGCCCAAGAAACGTGGATACAAATTGGTTTCAGCAAGGGGTATAGATCCTCATGAGCCCCTGCACTTGCAGGGGCTTATGAAGATCTATGTCTCTTGCAGTTGTACCATGTTCACTTTTTTCTCAGCAGTGAATGGGTTAAAGAATAGCCTTCATTGGCATCAGAGTGTCATGTACTCAATGTCATGTACTCAGAGTGTCATATACTCAGGGTGTCATATACACAAAGGTTTCATAGAAAACGTGGGCCGGGCCAGACTGCCAGATGCGGCTAAACTGGATGAAATGTCTTGACTTAACCCTCATCATTCGGAATACACCAGTGTGTGAAATAAGTGTGACTAAAATAGTTCAAGGGTAGTGCCAGAATAGCTTGGCGGATCTATGCGCCAAGCTATTCTGGCACCACCCTGAACTAAAGCCATTGGTCTATATCCTTATCTGTAAGTACTATAATGTAGCTTGCATATGGCAGTGCATAAATTTGAAGCTTTTAGCCTCAGTATGATATGTGTTAACATATTCTACCCCAGGACTGAAAACCTCAAATTTTGAAGTGTTCCCGCTGAAGGACTGTATGCTAGGGACAGATTGAGCATGATAGTTCAAGGATGGTGCCAGAATAGCTTGGCACCCTTGGGCGCCAAGCTATTTTGGCACCACCCTTAAAATGTCATGCTCGATCCATGTCTTGCTGTGGTGTGTCTGTGTTTCGTGGTAGTCGTCGTAGTATGATGCAATCACACCAGACGCACTGGCATAGGGTTCTTGTAAAGAAACTTCACTCCGTTGCAACTTATCACACGTGCACAAGGTTGTAGACCCACTGGAGTAACGGTTCCAACAGTACTTAATTCTCACGATGCACACTCAGCACAATGTGTCCACAAATGCATCCACATGTTGGTACACTGTCTTGTACAATGTATCCACAATTCTGATACACCTCGTCTCCCATACAATGCACAGGCATAGTTCGCTAACACACCTTTTTATACTACTACAGATTTCCAGAAAAATCCCACAAGGTACACAATCCAACCAATCATAAAAGAAAACGTAACCAAAACTCATTAATATTCATGAAAAAGAACACTCTAGATCTGACTATAAATTTCCACTACCATTTAGGTATATACCATAAATGTTGCAAAATGTTGCCAACGATTACTACACAATGTATTTGAGGTCATTAGAATGGCTGTGACCCTTCCTGAACCTTCCAGTCTAAGGTAGGTCAGACTTTACAACATTGTAGCAAAAATACGCATCACAGCAAAAATTCATTGCAATTCTCCGTGCAAAAGAAAACACATGCTAAAAAGGTACGTAATTCTTATCTAAAATAACCCAAATGAATATAGGATTTTTCTTATGATCAACACACACATGCTGTCCAAAAAATAACACAACCACAAACGTAGCAGGGCTGAATGAGTTAGTTGATGTACCTGTATGCTGTTTTCTACTACTCATGCTGTAGAGGTGGTCCATTTCAGAATGATCATCCCTTGCTTGTCATATGCACCATACCTTGTTGGGTGCCAATCATTAGAGGTTAAATTATCATTTGACTTGTGATTGATGATATATGTTATGGCTTGATTGTGTGGGGTAGGAACATCCACGTGAACTACCGTCACAATCTTGTTGAAGTCAGACACAACAGACGGGAGGCCGTTTTTGAACATTTGGACAGCGGGGCGAAACAGACCTTTGAAGTAGGTTTTGTAACACATTAATTTTATTTTCCGAACATTATACGACAGTTCGCAGTTGATGACTTAGGTTTTCTTTATGAGTTAGATTGTGAATGGTTCTGAAACATTCTTTTTCTGAGAGTGTGAAATGCAATTAAGAAATGACTTGTGCACCATTTGAACGTTTAAAGCTCACTATCTTCCAGCTGTCACACAGTAATACATTTCTTTACTTGCCCCCTCCTTGTCCTGATTTGTGTGTAGGCAAAATCTCAAAGCACTTACAAACTCAATACACCAGTGTGTGAAATAAGTTTGACTAAAATAGTTCAAGGGTAGTGCCAGAATAGCTTGGCGCGTCTAGGCACCAAGCTATTCTGGCACCACCCTTGAACTAAAGCCATTGGTCTATATCCTTATCTGTAAGTACTGTAGTGTAGCTTGCATATGGCAGTGGACATGATTTGAAGCTTTTAGTCTCAGTATGATATGGGTTAAATGGCACAAGAGTAAGTGTTATCTTGTCCTGATAATAAGGAGTGGGAGATGGATTGACAAAGGTAGTTCAAGGGTAGGTTTGGTATCTGATACATGGCCACTAAAATCAATCATTATTGAACTGTCTCCAGCATATGATGTACAAACCTAATCAGAATTGAAAACTGCATACATAAGATGACATTTTCTTGCAGTATGGTTTTCTCCATGCTGTTCCGCCAATGTCTGCCCCGGACCCTCTGCGTTCCAGCTCGCTGGTCAATGCAGAAGGGTGGCTGGATGTGAAGAAAGAAACACTTCAGCACAACAAGTATCCCAACGTCTTTGGCATTGGTGACTGTACCAGTCTTCCCACATCAAAAACAGCGGCCGCTGCTGGTAAAATTGATTTACCCCACACATCCTTTGGCTGATTTTTGTCTACCATATTGAAAATATGCTAGACTTTGAAATGGGGCTGGTCGGAGCGCATTCCGGAGCATGCACATGACGTTTTTGGCATGCAGAGCAGAAATTGTGGCAAAGAAGTAACAAGATAAAAATGACATCACATCTAGAAACGTTAACCTTGCTAGAGAACGTCTTTTTGGTGCCAAAGCGTCGTGTGTGTGTGTATGTGACAGCGACTAGAGCCCTCGTTTGTGGACAGACAAGATTGAAATTTTAGGATATTGTCCCTGAAAGAATTATCGCGAGAACTTTTTGGCTCATGTGCGAAGCAAAAGTGAGTCTATGTTTTGGGCCAGTGGTCGTCCGTCCATCGTCTGTCATCCGTGGTAAACTTTAACGTTGGCATTTTCTCGGAGACTATTCAAACCATATGCCACATTCTTCAAACTTGACCCAACAGCCAAGGATACTTTGTGGTAAGACCTTTCTAAGCATACCAATTTGACTGAGTGACCTCTCACAAAGGTCAAGGTCACAGGTGATCAAAAAATGGGTCAAAAATAGCTATATTTTGACATAATTTACTTTTTCTAAAATACTATTCACAACTTCAAACCCAAACTTGGTACAAAGATACCCGATTGTAAGACCTTTTATATGTACTAATTTGGTTGATCCCTTGGAAAGGTCAGGGGTCACAAGAGCACAGGAAATAGGTCAAAAATAGTATATTTTGACAAAAGATGTTTGTTCTCAAATACTATTCACAATTTCAAACCCAAATTTGGTACAGAGATACCTGATGGTAAGACCTATCTATGCATACTAATTTGGATGCACAAGAGGCTGGCAATGTGTGTATAATGCAATTTCTTTTAACAAAATTGTAAGTATTATCAACATTTTTGCAAATTTTTCAATCAAATTTGGCACAAAGGTAGCTGATGATAAGACCTTCCTATGCATACTACTTTAGTCAACTAATCGCAAAGGTCAATGGTCACGGGAGGGTGGACAGATAAGTGAAAAATGATTAGATATTTAAACAACATGAATTTTGCTGGTGCAAAAGCCAGCCCTTTACTTATTGTCACAAAGGTCACACATATATAAATAGGTCATACACGTGAGCCATAATGGCTTTGCCTTTCTTGTTACTAGATATTTTGCATATAGCTAGATAAAAGGGAGATATTGAATGAGTTCTTTAACCAGCATTGTACCTCTAGAACATTTTGAGTGATAATTTTTTTTTTTTAAATTAAATATATTTTCCCATTTTTGGGATTCATTTCACGAATTATATGGGTTAATCTTAAAACAACTGAATCTTTTTTTTATGAAAAAAAAGCAATCTTCTTATTAACCCTTTCATTACTGAATTCTCTGGTTCGTGAATACCACTGAGTACTGCTTTTATAAAGTTCTATATTACCCCTGCTTACTGAGTTTAGAGACTAGAAAAATACCAAAATATAGTAGTGTACGGGAAAGGCTGATAGCAGAGTACTCATCCACCGCAGATACCCATAACCCTATATTGCTGTGACAGGCTTTGGACGGGCTACACATTGACGTCATGTGTCAGGGTCGTGTGATTGATTTGATGACACACAGGTGCAAATATGTGACAAAATGACAGTACATTAACAACACACACCTATGAAGCAAGCAAACGTGCATGAAAACGGATCTAAAAGTGTTTGCATGCTCTTACCGTGACAATGATGTTTTGGAAACGCATAATCCAAACTTGTGACTGTGTCATTGTCTGTTTATTGCTGTCACATAGTGTCCGCAATGCACACACAGGTGTCCAAAATACAAAAAGTAACTGAAAAAGATCCACTATTATATTATACACCTTGATTGTCCATGTTTACGCATACACTATGTACAGTTACTAGGAGGGTGAAGATGAAATTACAACACTGCTATACACTGTCACACACTGTCGCCACTGTCACCCTGTATTTACAGCTGTACCTGTGTGTGGTACAAAATAAAACAATTGTTGTCATTACAACAAAGGTACACTTCACATTTCCGGCACATGATAACAGTTTTGCACCTCTTGTAAGGGTTGTCTGCATATCTAACCCCTGGGTTTGCGTCTCTGTAGCGGGTGTGTCGCTTGTAGCACAGAGCACATCCGTGATCTCGGCCCTCCCCTTTGACAGGTAAATGGTCAACTCGGTCAAGGCGAGTCTCGTTGCTGGCGGCAGAGCGGGGACGGCCGACGGACGGTCGCCGTAGATGATAGTCGGCTACCAACTCATGGGCCAGGTCCAGCCTGAAGCTCAGGTAGTCTCTCTTGCGCCTGTCAGCGTTACGCAACTGTCCCCTGTTTGTCACCTGGCCCTCGATCACGTAGGCATTGTACATGCTGGTCTCCAGCAGCTTCCATTCTACACGCCTATACCACTTCATGGTTCGCTTGCTTTTGTTGATTCGCGTCATTTGATCAAGCCGATCGACGCCACCCATGAACTGACTATAGGCTGCTGCTGTCGGAGGGCATGGAAGCTGCACCGGTGTCCCGTCCTTTTGTCGTCGCTGTGTCGTCAGGCCTGGTTCTTCAGGTGCATGTGCTGTAGAGACATAGTACACGACACGCTTGTCTTTCCAAGCCGTAGCCACCATGCCCCTACATTCTCGCCACTCTGTATGTCCGCGATCGAGACGCCTTATGTCACGCTGTGCCTTGATCAGAGTACGGGGAAAGCCGATGCGTTCAGGGCGGACCGTCCCACACAGGTAAGTCCCTTTGCTAAACAGGTAGCGAGCGAGAACAGGTGAAGTGTAAAAATTGTCGGTGAAGATGATGTGACCCGAGTTTTGCAAGCTTTGGGTCAGGCCGACAACGACTTTGGAGCTCAATCCAAAAATTTTGTTGACCTGGTCACCATGGCGACCCACATACACCTCAAAATTGTAGCAATATGCAGTGACACTATCCGCCGCCACCCACACCTTGATCCCAAATTTCACCGGTTTGTCTTTCATGTATTGCTTGAACGACAGCCGTCCTTTGAATGGTACCATCGCTTCATCCACTGTCACTTCTCGGTGGGGTGTGTATTCTGCCATGAATGAAGCCCTGATGATGTCAATCATGTATCGGATCTTGTACAGCTTGTCGCCATTGTTGACAGGTGCTGACGGGTCACAATAGTGCACGTAAAATTTGGAAAAACCGATCTCTGCTGAACACCTTCGCGATGTTGGTTCCAAGCATGTGGTACTTGGAGCCTGTGTCCCAGTACAAGTGGTCTCTGTCAAGTTTGACGATGTCCATCATGATAATCATGCCGTAGAAGGCTTTGATGTCTGACACTGTCACATCTATCCACTCCCCTTTGTTGTTGTCCGGGTGCTCTCTCCTCCTCTTTGCTGCATTCGCGTTTGTATATGTTGTAATCGTTTCGAACACACTCTCAGAGTAGAAGAGGCCAAAGTACCCGGACGCACTGACAGATGTGTCAATTACACGTGTTGGACCTGGCCTTCGGGTGAATGTCACCCGCTCAGGTGCAACAAATGGTCCTGCTGTCCATTCAAATTGTGGATTTCGGAACCACAGTGGCACATTGTCATCATCAAGTTCATCGCCACTTTCGTCGTCGGCATCGCGATCATTATCGTTGTTGTTGTTGTTAGTGTCTTGTCGCACAACACGCACAAAATCAGCCCTTTCTTCCTCTGTCAACTGAACTAAATCCATCTCTCCAAAATCGCCTCTATCCCAAAACTCATCATCACTAAATTCGTCGCTGTCACGGTCACTTTCTTCTCTCTCTGCCATTTTTGCAAGCACAAACAAAGTTCTGGAAGGAATTTTTTTATATAAACTCCCGCATCCTGTTTCTCAGGCCCCGAGCCGGAAATAACAAACACTATGCGCCTGGCGGTACCACTCTAGCGCTGTCAAGGTCGCCGCTAATTAGGTAGCCACTCAGCGCAAACCGCTTTAGCGGGCAGCCGTACGCGGGGGAGTAGAAGCTGCGGTCCCGCTATACCGGGAGGCCGTAAGCAGAGGAGGCGTGTCTCCATCCCCGCTATAGCGGGCGGCAGTAATGAAAGGGTTAATAATCACATGATTTTTCGTATATGGTATTTATATACGCCTACAGATTGTCCCGGCTGTCAGGTACGATTAGGTGAATTGTGACATGTATGCCCTAGGTGTGAAAATCAGACACTTTTCTGCATCACTTTTTCGGAATCATTTGTAAAAAAGCTAACCCAACTTTAATTTTTGTTTTACGAAAAAAACTATCTTTTCATTAATAGCCGCATGATTTTTCATAAACAGTGTTTGCTTAAACCTGCTGTTTGTCCCAATCCTGGGGTAGGATTATGTCAGATTGTGATCTGTAAGCCTTGGGCGTGAAAATCAGCAAGAAAATTGCAAAGTTGATTCTCTGATACGTCAAATGTTAGTACTGCGATGAGTGACTTATAACATCGAGTCCTCACTATGAGCACGGCGTCACGGGACTAATGATGCCATGAAGTAAAGCTTGAAGTGACATCATTTGTTTCCTCAAAACACATTACCGATGATATAACTATTAGGAAATGTGTCTAAGCTAGACTAATTTTAGCCAAAAATTGTCGTGTACATGGTAGGGAAGGTAACAAGGGGTGCTATCGCCTAGGCCATGACGTGAGTAGCCTCCCTTCATCCCATCCTGGCACGCACCCACGGGATGCTTACCAGTCTGTTTCTTCGCTAGACAGTGGAAGGTTGTGTACATGGATAGCTCTCCTTCATAGGGAAGAAACTAGTGTTGGTGGCTTGGACAAGTTGGAAGTGCTAGCAGCTGCGTGCCTTGTGCTATGCTGGGACACTTGCTGTGTGGTTTTTCTCGTCAGTTCTGCGGATTCTTAGGCCTGACGAACCTTGTAGTGACTTGGTGAGCTGTGCTCACGATCCGCGGCTTGTGGCTGTGTATGGTGTGTGCCACGGACTACGGACTTGGACTAGCCGGCGGCGGACTGGGTACTCGTCCGACTGTCCTGGCTGGGCTTCGCCGAGGGATGACGGTGGTCTTCACACCTTGTTGGTTTGCTGAATTCGCCTTTATGTCAAGGTAAAACCTTGGTTATTGCTCTCGACCGGCGCTCAGGGGATGGGGAAGAGCGTCGAGCTTTGGCATGCGCCGTATGCTTGGCTTCTTTTCGTGTTGTACGCGCGGATACTTGTTGCGGGTCCGAAGGGGTCACGTTCGCTTGCTTTCTTTGTGCACTATGTGTTGCAGTATGCAAGTCTGCGATGTGGGCAGTTTCAGTGGCTGCCGTTCGCCGCACCCCGGGGGATACCCCTGCATGGATAGACTATGACGTCCTGGCCGTGGTGAGTGACGAGTTTCCTCGGCAGGACGAGGATGCTCGTCTGTGCGGCGCTCGGGTGACGTATGCTGCAGGACGGGGACTACTCCTAGAACTTCGGCTGGCACGCGCCATCTAGTAGGTACTGAGAGCACCCGCTCGTCGGATAGAAGTATTTTGGATGAGACGGGATCGCGACGAGCGGCCTCACCCGTCTCCCCTCCGGTGCAGCTTGGCTAAGGATTCGCTGGACCATGTGGTGCTCGCGTGGGTGTATGGCACTCCAACCCTCGTCCAGCTCAGCCGTTAGGCGCCCACTCTTAGGGCTTTGACAGGGGACCACGTATAGTCTGCTGACCTAGTGTGCTCTCGTTCGTCGGGATTGGTAAGTGACGAGTCAGGATCACGAGTTTCCTTGAAGCTTCAGCGTCTCGCTCCAAAGGCAGTAACTTAGTTTAGTGGTTGATTGGGGGTTAACCCCGACAGTCGACTAAGGCCGTCTCAGGGCGGAGGTTCAATGTAAGGCATTCACAACCAGACAAGACTGTTGGGCTTGCTTACACCCGTCCGTTGGTTAGAAGTTAATGGACGAGCCGGGTCCACATCGTTTTCGCACCCCCCCCCCCCCCCCCCCCCTTCTACTCAGATCGGTGTGGACGGACCTTGGGCGTTGACGTACGAGTGGGCTGCCGTTTCTCGACGGCGGTCGCGTTCGTGGGACAGGCCGCCGCTGCTACAGACTGCTTACCATGCCTTGGATGTGCCCGTCCCTGGGCCTGCGTCGGGACAAGAGTACGGCCGACCTAACCTGCCACAGGCCAACAGAGTTCGCCTCCAGCCCAGTGCAAGTACCATCGCCCCGGCCGAGACTACGGCTCATGGTGCGGCGTGCACCTGACTCACGGGACAGGTTGTCTCGGGCTGCACGGTTACGACGCAAGCCTACCGGCCCAACACAGTGGTACAGCTTCCGGCCCAGGGATGATGCCTTCCCTGGACAGGATGAGCCTGCGGAGATTGCGCGCCCACGTGGCGCTTAGAGTGCATTGAGCATAGCCTTAGCGTCGGCCGCCGAGGCAGCTAGTAGGGTTTGCGTGTACATATGTCACGGGGTTATTCAAGGGTGCATACTTGGTTCGAGCTTTACAGCTGGAAGGTACGTTAGCGCTGTGGTTAGTGATCCGCCTTATTCTCTTAGTAGCTTCGCCTGCCGGCGCCCTAGGGCTGTCGGACAGTTCTTCGGTCCTGGGACTTGCGTGTCGTCCTGTGGAGACGGCGCTTGGCTACGCTTGACTGATCCTCTTCCGGGCTTTGTTCCGCGTATCGAGGATCAGAGGCTTCCTGCCCTCACCGCGGTTAGGAGTTCCTGGCGTTCCGGTTACCTCCTACTATGCTGCGTTCCACTACTGGGTCGCCGCTTGCCGGCTACCACTTCGTGTGCATGGCTGCTTTGGGTTACCCCCTGCGCTGCGACCTCGACCTCCCGACGTCGGCGTGGTCTTCCAGTGTTGCGCACTTCCCGTCGGCTCTTCCGAAGCCTCTGGGTGTTATACCACTTCTGGATTCATCCCCTACGATGCTCTACTGCCCCTCTCCCCCCCCCCCCCCCCCCCCCCCCCCCCCGCTTCTCCTCGGACGACCCTCGACGGACGACCTCGGGTCTCAGGTTCGAGTACGGCCGTTGCTCCGTCCTCACCTTCTTCGCTGGGCAGATCCCGTCTTCCTCGCAACGGGAGATTCTTCTTCTCACCTTCACCCCAGATGTCCCTGGCTGCAAGTCATGCCGCCGCGGGTGCTCACATGCTACAGAGATTCTACTCAGTGTTCAGCGGATATGCTCCGGACTTCATGGCCCAGCGTCGGATGTCACGTCAGCGACGTCAGGAGCTTCTCGTCCTCTCTGACAGCACCACAGTCATCAACTACGTTAGAAGCAGTCCGGGACGCGGTTCCTCTCCCTTCCTTCCTCCTCTGCTACGGGCTCCGTTGGTGCACAGTAGAGACGTCGCTACCCGAGAAAGTGTCTTCACAGGTCTTTCGCATGACCTGCCGACTCCATCGCGCATCGTGGCCAGCAGCTCCACTCCGAGTGGACGCGCCGTCCGGACATGTTCGGGTGATCGGCGTGGCTGTGAGTTCCATATGATCGCGCCGACTTGGTACCGACAGCTTCCTTGCTTCGTCTTCCTCCATTCCTTTGCCGCTAGCCTGAGTGGTCGACGCTCTCTACCTCTCTTGGGACGGCCTCGTCGCCTCGCCGAACCTCCTACGGTGCTAACTCTAAGCTCCAGCCCAGCTAAGATGGCAACGCTGTCCTGTTCCAGGTGGACACTTCCTGCGGAAGGTGCTCATGGATCGCCGGCCTCTGACCCGCGCCGTGAAACCACGCACGTTGATTACAAGTCATGAGAATTCTCGTCACACAGCTCAGAGGGCTCAACACGGTCCTGTTCCTGGTGGCCTCCCCCCGCTGCGGCTTCCCACACCACGAACGATGCTCAAGCAACCGTGACAGGCGCTATCCCACCCTTGCCGGACCGACTCCTCCACCACGCCTGGAGATGGTGCAGCGAGCCCTCGCGGCTAGAGGCTTCTCCGGGGCAGCAGTAGAGGCTATCACTACAGCTCGCAGATCCTCGACCAGACAGGAAGGGAAGTGTCGAGTCCTGTGCCACTGGTGTGACGACAAACGACTCTACCCCACGCATTTGACGGTGTCCCTCAGCTGGCGGAGTTTCCTCTGGCTGTTCACTGACCAGCATTCAGCGCCAATCACCGTTCGGGGCTACCTGGCTATGATCGCAGACACGTACCGGCATTGGGGATGATCCGACCCTGGCAACTGCAGGACCTCGCCGATATAGACTCCTTCGGGCTGCAACGGTCTGCCCTTCGATCGCTCGTGCCACGATAGGACCTGCCCTGTGTACTGACCTGGCTCAACTCTGCCTGCTTCAACACTATCCAGTTGGCGCTGTTGCCAGACATGACGCAGAAGACTTGCTTCCTACTGGCTCTCGCCTCTGCCTCCAGGGTCAGCGAGCTGCACGCCCTTTCCGCACAGCCCGCATACATGCAGTTCCGGATGGACGGCTCTGTTCAACGGCTTCCCGTTTCGTGCTAAGGCCCGATCTCCTTGGCTGCCCCTCAAGTGGTCACCTTTTCTCCTTACGAGTCCAGGCTCTTCCTGAGAGTCCAGACAACAGGACCCGGTGAGGGCTTTACGCATTTTACCTGCGCCGGAACAAGCCACTACGCAGGGGACGCCACCCACTTTCTCCTCCCTCTGTCCCCAGGTAGACATGACATCTCGGCCCGGACGATATCATCCTGGCTCCGTTGGGTGATACGCTCCCCTACCAGGATCTCCCTTGATGCAGCCAAACGAATGAACATCAGGGCACACGAAGTCCAAGCCATGTGCGCGGTCAAAGATATCGTGGTGGTCGGGGGATGGCAAGCGCAGTCGACCTTGCCCGATTCTACCTGAGGGACATCTCCAGCCAGCACAAGAACCTTACGGCACGGCAGAGCAACACTCCCTCCTGGCGCCCCAGGCGCTGTTGGTATTCTTCGCTAAAATTATCGAGAGGTTGCTTGGGAGGGCGGGTCTCATTGGCAAGTAACTCGGGGTTAGGGGCGTTATAGCGGCACCCACCTCCTCTTCGTCATTCTTCCTAATAGTAATATCATCGGTAATGTGTTTTGAGGAAACAAATTAATTTTTCTCTAAAATGTATTTTTTCGAAAAATACTTACCAATGATATTACTCGGATGAGCCTCCCACCTGCCCCACTTGCCGCTGTTCTGCTCAGAAACAGACTGGTAAGCATCCGGTGGGCGCATGCCCGGATGGGATGAAGGGGAGGCTACTCGGGTCATGGCCTTGGCTATAGCGCCCCTTGTTACCTCCCCTACCATGTACACAACAATTTTTGGCTAAAATTAGTCTAGCTTGGACACGTTTCCTAATAGTAATATCATCGGTAAGTATTTTTCGAAAAAATACATTTTAGAGAAAAATTAATTTCACTGCTCATGCTATTATTCTTCTTCAGAATAGCTAGGCTGCGCCACATCACAGAGCTTACGAATGGTGGAAATCGCCGTGTGTCCATCTTTATTTCTGTGTGCCAGTGTGTGTGTGGATTAGAGGCTGGGTTAGAGTAGAAGGAGATAGATTCCTGTCGCTACACGAGCGCACAGAGCATACTAATGGTGGGAAGCGCCGTGTGTCCATCTTTATTTGTGTGCGCCGACGTGTGTGTTGATCAGAGAGGCTTAGAGAGGAGGGAAATGGATCAGCATTATAAGCCTAAAAATATGAACAACTCTGAATGTTCCTAAAAGATAAACGCATCTGAGCTCCAAACAATACGGTAGACTTTGGGATGAAATCCTCATCTTGTTTTTAATTGCCTGTTGTCCTATGGTGGCTACATTACAGATCACAAGATAGACCAACCATTTTAGCTCAAGGGTTTTGCCAGAATAACTTGGCGCCTCAGGCACCAAGTTATTCTGGCACCACCCTTGAACTATCATAATTTTTTCCGAGTAGTAGTGTGTCAGAATGAAAAGGGGTAAGACACAATTGTGTGTGCAGGTCTGTAAGGTCCTAAATCACAGACCACCAGACAGTCAACTTTAAAGTCAAGTAGAATTAAAGCGATCTGTTCCAGCGCGGGCTTGGATACATGGCCGATACGATGGGCTGTCAATGTTGTCAAAGACTTGGTTACCCTTATTTCACACTCCATGTGAGAAAGCACACATAACGGACATTTTCTACTCCCCCATGTGAGTAAATAATAATAATAATAATGACTACTTATGTAGCGCTTATCTTAAAATAAGCTCGAAGCACTTTACAAATAAAGGGTGGGAGTGGAGGGGGTCAAAGCTAGCCAAAAAACTCTAGCTCCTGTGTACAGAGGAGAAGAAAAGTTTTTTCATTTTATGTCTTTCAAATGTCATGATAAATTATAAGTTAACCCTTTCATCCAGCATTATTGTATTTAAGACACATTAAAAATATAAAGAACATATATTGCAAACTGTAAAAGGCCCACCACCTCTGTAACTGTTCAAAAATACACTTCTGTAACAGATGGTCACGAAACGCTACACACAGGTCTAGTTATGGTTTATTTAGACACAGGAGAATCCAGTTCGGCACATGTCATCTTTATATCAAATAACCTTACAATGACTCCACTCCGTTCTATAAATACAGTGCTATCAGTACAAGAAACAGCTAAAAATATATTGACACGCCAACGACTGCGCAGAACACATCAGTGTGATTGTGTGTGCCTTTGCTGCATGTCCAAACTATTGTTAAAGTTCATTAGATGTGTTGACAAGGCATAACAAACACAAATGGTGCTGAAATGTGTCTTCAGATTTACACGTAATGGTACTTTAAGCTGTATGGAGCAGGTCCCTTTATATGAAGTAAATTAATGAAAAATATGTCTGTGATTTTGGCCTGATGGCTTCAGGGAGTCTGTTCCAAACTCGTACACCAATGCACAACTCATACTTTGAAGTCATGACAGAGCTGAGATTTTGAGAATTGCTTGTGTAGCAGGATAGATCTGAGCAAGTAGCTGCAGGGAGATGATCTTTATATTTGATTTTAAACTCCTTTCCCTGCCACTGTAGGTACGCTGTATGTACATTTCTGTTTCTGATATCTTGGTTCATTCAATGACCAAAACCCAAAACCGTCCAACAAACATGCGTCGGTACAAATTGGTCTCAGCAAGAGGCATAGATCGATCTCATGAGCCCCCGCAGTTGCGGGGACCCATGAGGATCTATGGCTCTTGCCGTTGGATCATGTTCAATTTTGTCTCAGCAGTGGGTTAATTACACATACTGACATTGTTTTCCTCGGCAGTCAGTAGTGTTTCTATGTCGCTGTAGAAAGCGTTACTGGCAACCAAAAGACAGAGTAAAGTGGTGTACTGGCTTACACATATTTGTTGGTCTGTGTGTGCTGTAAGGTTTAACACTTTCGAGACATGTCACATCCTGATTCGCGGCTTTACGCCGTGAATCCGGTTGCGGCACATCTTGAAAGAGTTAACCCTTTTCATCCTGATACACCCATGCTTGAAATAAAATTGACTATGATAGTTCAAGGTGGTGCCAGAATAGTTTGGTATCACTTTTAAACCCAAATAACTAACTTAAACTAAAATGGTTGATCTATCTCCTGATCTGTAATGTAGCCTTCATAGAACAGTATGAACAATTGTTAAAAATCGGCATCAAGATGAGATGGATTAAAATCACAGACTAACGCACACATATCGTTGTGATTATTGTTCCATGTATTTACTCATTCACTTTTCATATTTATTTTCAGCTGCCCAGAGTGGTGTTCTGAGGAAGAACCTTAGTGCTGTCATGGCTGGCAAACCACTAACCTCTTCTGTAAGTTTTGTTTCCTGTAGATTTGTAACATTAGTTGTGTATTCTTACCCCTACTCCCCAGCCCCTTCCCTCTTGGAGGCAAATCTGAGGTGAGGGTTGGGTTTCCAGGGGTTCTGGACACCCCACCCCTGGCCGCAAAGTCTGTGTAAATTTTCGATATTTCAGATTTCAGACATTTGGAAGAGTTTCTCACACACATTTGCAGGCATCCTCCTGCCTTTGATTTTTCTGCCACTGGGACACAAGGTCAGGTGTTGGGAGGCCTTTATTTCAAGTTGGAGGTCCCAAACAAAAAGTTTGACTCCCCCCCCCCCCCCCTCCCTTCCCCCTGATCTCAAGGTAACTTGGAATTCTAACAAGGAAAACCTCAGAAATTTGCCACAGTCCATGGATAGCTATACACCAGGCTTTCCATTAACAAAAAATTATCCATATGTGATGCAGACGCCTGGGACAGATTTGTCATGCTGCCTGTCCCCACGACAGACAATTTTAAATGCTAGCAAAAAGCCTGCATACACGAATTTGTGGCTGTCAAAAATTCAATCTAATTGACAGTATATTTCCTTGTGTAGGTTTTGCGGTTGCTGCTAGAATTTATTGTTATGGCAACACTTGCCAAAGGAATAGATAGTAAAGCTGTCATAGCACAAATACGATGTTGGATTTCTTTCCTACAGACAAAAGGTATGTAGTTTGTGTTTACATTTATGTGTTATTTCACAGTATGATGGTTACACATCGTGCCCTCTCATCACAACCCACAACCGCTGTATTCTGGCCGAGTTTGACTACGATGGAAACCCGATGGAGACTTTCCCCATTGATCAGGGTCGGGAGAGGTGGACAATGTACCAGATGAAGGCACAAGTCATGCCAGAGATCTACTGGAATGTCATGCTTCCGTGAGTGTACAGTTAGATCTGTGTGTACAGTATTGTGATGTTACGGGGGTTTTCTGCTCACGTGTGAAGCAAAAGTGAGTATGTTCTGGGCCAGTGGTCATCCGCCTGTCGTCCAGTGTCCATGGTAAACTTTAACGATGGCATTTTCTTGGAGACTATTGAAGCCACAGTCTTCAAACTTGGCCTAAGGATACCTTGTGGCAATACCTTTCTAAACTCGCCTATTTCAGCAACCTTTCAAAGGTCAAGGTCACAGGGGATCAGAAAATACGTAAAAAATAACCATATTTTGACAAAATTTGTTTTTTCTCAAATACTATTGACAACTCCTAACCCAAACTTGATACAAAGTTACTTGATGGTAAGACCTGTTTATTCATACTAATCTGGTTGACCGCTTGGACTGGCCAAGGGTCACAAGAGATTAAGAAATTGGTCAAAAATAGCTATATTTTGACAAGAGATGTTTTTGCTCATTTACTATTCCCAACTTCAACCCTAAACTTGGTACAGAGATATCTGATGGTAACACCTTCCTCTGGATAGTAATTTGGATGACCCCTCAAAAAGATTAAGGGTCACATGAGATCAGGAAATAAGTCACAAATGGCCATGTTTTGCCAAAATGTTTTTTCTTCTCAAATGCTGTGTACAACTTCCATCCCAAACCTGATGGTACAACCTTCCTGTACATGCTACTTTGGATGATGCCCCATAAAGGTCAAGGGTCACAAGACATGGGAAAATGATGTGAAAAATGTCCATGATTTAGTTTATATCAGCATTTCTGCGAAACTTTTCAACCAGATTTGGAAGGAAGATAGCTGATCATAAGACCATTTGTGACCTGCTCCCACAAAAGGTACCTTAAGTCGCTTTAAGCCAAATGGAGCTACAGGCCAAAAAGAGAGCAGGGGGTCATCTTGGGTCAGTTCGAGTGATCAACTTTAAATGCATGTTTCTCGCTTAATAACAGGTCTACAACAATAGTTTTTGCATCAAGTTAATTTGTTTTGCTTGTAGATTGTAATTATGTAAATATCTCAAAACTCAAAATTTCCCACTTATGTTCCCTTTTGTGGGAGCAGGTCACATTTTAAGGATGCTGCATGTAATTTAAGTTCACTTCTCACAAAGGTCAAGGGTCACAGGAGCTTGACAAAAGTGAAAAGTGAATAATTTTTGGCTCACGTGCGAAGCAAAAGTGAGTCTGTGTTCTGGGCCAGAGGTCGTCCATCCGTCGTCTGTCATTTGTCCACCGTCGCCCATGGTAAACTTTAACATTGGCATTTTCTCGGAGACTATTCAAGCCACAGTCTTCAAACGTGGCCCAAGGATACTTTGTGGCAAGACCTTTCTAAACATACCAATTTCAGTGACCTCTCACAAAGGTCAAGATCACAAGGGTCAGGAAATAGGTCAAAAATAGCTATGTTTTGACTTTAAAAAAAAAATACTATTGACAATTTCAAACCCAAACTTAGTACAATGATACCTGATAGGAAGACCTTTTTATGCATACTAATTTGGTTGATCCCTCGGAAAGGTCAAGGGTCACAAGCTCAGGAAATAGGTTAAAAAAATAGCCATATTTTGACAAAAGATGTTTTTTCTCAAATACTATTCACATTTTCAAACCCAAACTTGCTGCAGAGATACCTAATGGTAAGACATATCGATTGTTACGTGGTTGAGTCGTAGTCGTAGTATGATATCACACCAGACGCACGCACGTAAGGTTCTTTTTAAAGAAACTTCATTCAGATGCAACCCATCACACGTGGCTTAAGGGTGTAGACTACACTGGAGTAACAGTTCCAACAATATTTTATTTCAGCGATGCGATCTCCACACAATGCATTCCCAAATGCACCAACACTGATACAATGTCTCCTCTGCAAAAATGTCAACACTGGTGACACAAAGTTTCTCACACAACGTACACCGCCGTTACGCTGCGTCTCTCACAAGTACACCCTATACGGCCACGTGCCTATGATAAACTGTGTCCCTACAGCTGACAATGCATGACAATGTACAAACATGCTTCCCAGCACAATCTTTTATAGTATAAAAACTTTCCAGAATAATCTCACGAATTCACACATCGCAACCAATCAGAACGGAACACGTAACCGAAACTCATAAATATTAATAAAAAAGAACTTTCTAGAATCAACTACAATAGTCTACAAAAATTCGACTGCTAATTTCAGCCTCTATGTTGCGAAATCCCGGCGCATTATGACATCTCACAAAAGTATGGTAGGTAGTTCACGACCTAGCCGGAATTTTCCAGAAGTGTCACGATCTTTCAAAATCCATACTGACCGGCTGCTAAATTCACGCGTACAGAAAACAACTATGACTGAATATTAGAGTGGCTTTACTATACTGTGTTGCAAAATGTTACCTACAGTCTGATGTCACATGTAGGGTCACTCGACAGAGCGCGAATTCGCTCGAACGTTCGCATAACAAAATCGACCGCTCTTCTCCGTGCGACTATGCTAGAAACTTCCGGACTAAACTTAGCGTATCATAACAAAGCCAATTCCGTTCTACGCGAACGATAAAAAATCTTATGAAAAGGTACGTGATTTGTAACCATGATAGCTCAAATAAATATCGGATCGTTTCCTACGATTAATACATGCATGCTCTCACGGAACAACACTACCACAATCGTAACATCGATGCATTCTAATTTGTGAAAACGAAGCTACTTTCTTATACATAACAGTCTACAAAGGAGGATGCTTTGAAACAACAGGACACTTTGATGGGAAATTATACAAGAAGCCAACTGAAACCTTCCAATACTTGCACCGCCAATTGGCCCACCCACAAGCAGTTTTCAACGGCTTGGTGAAAGAGGAAACACTCAGAATAATACGGAATTGTTCTGACACAACTCAAAGAGACAGACAGCTGGTCATGTTCCACAAAAAACTATCAGTATGTGGCGGCCAACATACTGAGCTAACAGCCCAGTCAGATGCTGTGGTGAACATCCCTCAAACAACACTACTGCAAGAGCAAAACCAGGGGAAGCGGAAACATAACACTAAATTTAACCCAAAAAACAGAGGCTTAGCCAAAGCCCTGAGAAAACACTGGCCCAGTATCTCACGGGACCCTGACTGCAACAGCCTCTTCACAACACCTCCAATGATAGCCTACAAAAGGCATAAGAATCTGGGAGACATGTTAATCTCGTCTAAACTAAAACCAGTCAAAACCAACTTGACAGACTGAGGGGGAGAAGAAAGGGAAAAAACAAGGAATCGCAAGAATAGCTGAGGTCGCAATGGCTTCTTAAAGTGAAACTTGTTTCGAAATACACAAAGGATTGAGTGACTACAACAAAATCGAGACCTGTGTCACAAAACTTTGTGTATACGGCCAAGCCTAAATCAGGCTGAAATATTCGTGTGTGCGATGTTAGCACCGTTTTTTTCCAACACGCTTCGGAAAGATCAAGAGTCACAAGACTTCAGAAAATAGGTAAACAAGATGAGGATTTCATCCCAAAATCTACCGCTGTATTGTTTGGAGCTCACTTGCATTTTTCTTTTAGAAACATTCAAAGTTGTTCATATTTTTTAGCTTATCCATCTGATCTAGTTCCCTCATCTCTAAGCCATCCTCTGATTAACACACACACCGGCGCACACAAATTAAGACGGCCACACAGCGCTTCTCGCCATTAGTACGCTCTGTGGGCTGGAGTAGCGACAGGAATTCTGAAGAAGAAGAATAGCATGAGCAGCAAAATGACGTCATTATAAGCTTCACGTCATGGCACCGCTGGTCTCACGATGCCATGTACACTGTGACGAATTTGATGTTTCATGTCACTCATCCGAAAGGCATGCTCTTCCAGAGCTGACTGTTTTGTTCCACACATCCTCTTCCAGAGCTGACTGTTTGATGGAAGTAAATAGTGGCTCCAAAACTTGCAAAAATGAATTAATTATTATTGAAAAAGTTGAAGAGGTACAACAAACTCATTCAGTATCTCCCTTTAATCACCCACCCATCCACTTCCACCCATCCCCACCCCCCCCCCCCACCCCACCACCACCACCCCCCCACCCCCACCACCACCACCACCCCACCCCACCACCACCACCACCCCACCCCTACCAGTTATAAGTTCTGTGGGCTGGCGTAGACACAGCCATTTTGAAAAATAAGGTGGAATGGCCCATGCCCACAAAGCATATTCCACCTTTTCCACAATACGTTCACAAATATCATACAAAAATAAATGAAGAACATCGCGCCAGCTCATACACATGTAAAAAAAAACTGACGTGCTGTGATTTGTGTCAATTAGGAACATTGTATGAAACACTGACGCCTTTGGTGCTTTTATGTCACCATCTGATTCTTCTGATGAAATCAAGGAGTCTTACTTTTAACATTTTTTCCGCATCGAACTTTTATTTTAAAAAAAAGTTGGAGGTACAAAGCTGGCTAACAAACTCATCCAATGTCTTTCTACAAACTAGCCATATCCAAAATTTCAAGTGCATATAATCAGAATTGCAGACTGTAATCTGGGTCTTCCGATTTTCTATAAATGTTTCTTTTATGTCTTCAATGAGACATCCAATTACAATATGCTCAGAGGATCTCTTACTTAATAAAGTATTTTGCCAAGTTTCAAGTTTGTGCGTACAGTTATATTGGAGATTCTCATGTTTACATACATACGCACACACACACACACACATACATACGTACATACATATGCACATACTGTGCTTCGCGCCAAAACGACATTCAACAGCAAGGTTAGAGTGCTAGTGGCTAGACGTGACGTCATTTTTATCTTGTTACGTCTTTGCCAGACCATGAGCCCCGCCCACCTGTTATGTCCTTTGCATTCTCAGTGGTGGATCCAGGGGGGCCCAGGGGAGAGTTATTTGTGGAAGTTGTGTTTTACTATTCGATGGTTATTCTATTCTTGTATGGTGTATTTTACAATTATCTCACAGGATGCGGTGGGTGAGCCTAGTGTGTTCATGGGCCTATAGTCAAATATCCTCACTTGGCACTCCTTACCTGCACCTGTCACAGTACTTCACCCAGACATAGAGTGCCATGTGCCCTGCACTCACAGGGGCTCATGTACATCAGTGCCTCTTGCTGTGCGATACAATCCTCATTGCATCCTCAGACTGAGGCAGCCATCTGGCAATAAGCCGCTGACTGCTGGTCAACCCCAGCAGTGGAAAAGTGTCAAATCATTGCTGAACTGGGGCCCAACTCGTTCCCTAAGCCAGGCATAGAGTTTCATGTGCCCCTTCAATCACTGGGGCTCATGAAAAGCATTACCTCTTTCTGTGCGATACGAATGGTATTGCATCTTCATATGTGGCAGTCAAGGTTTAAGTCTGCGCCTATGTACATGTCAACTGTGATCAGAAAGTGAGAAAATCAACTGCGCGGAGAGTGTCTTCCCCGTGGTGAGCAGCCGACTGGCCCAGGTGTCAGAGGTAATTGCTAATCCCCTAATCCTGTCACACTCTCTGAGCACAGTGGGTCTCCAGTCTCACACAGATTGCATAGCTTTGTCTTCCGTGGGCATGCACAAGTGCCCATCAGAGTAAAAATGTGGTCATTGATGCGTGTCACCAGAGGAGAGGTTTTAAATGTCTTGATTTTGATCAACCTTGAACTAACCCTTAAGTAATCATCAGACAGTGTAAGAGGTATACATCTTGAGTGATAATGATTATTTCTGTGATTCAAATTCAAAAACTTTATTGTGTCAGTCTAGCCGACAAATTTTCTTTCGTTGGGATCACATGCAGCGTACGGTTTTAGCCACATTACGACAATGGTGAAAAAAAAAAAAAAATACATGACCACAGTGTTAGTGGTATAGGAGTGAGTCTGCCACTTGCAAGATGCCACTGCGACATCTGAGGTGCAAGATCCTCAACGGTGTCAACAAGGAGATCCTGTGTTCCTCATATGGAGGAGGTTTGTGGGTGTATAGAGCAGTATCACAATTTTCACATTGTTCCTCAGATGGAAGAGGACTTGATAGTGTAGTGTTGTTGTCAAACACAAGGTGAATGCTCCTGCAGAACTGCAGGTAGAACATTCTTTTCAATAAGAAAATTAACACCATATAAGAATCAGAAGTGCCCGATTAATCTTGCTTTGTTAGGGAAGTCTTCAAGTGGAGGGGTCAAGTGCATGTAGATATGATCAGCCCTTCCTTTTAAACTTTTTTAAAAAGTGCCAAAAGCGGTGCTGTGTCTCGAGATGAAAGAATAAACGTTTTAACAAATAAAAATCGTAACCTCTGCAAACTATAAATATGTCTCAAAAACACCCCCCCCCCCCACCCCCCTACCCCCCCTCCCCCACCCCACTCCCACCCCCGCACCCCCCCCCCCCCCCCAAAAAAAAAAAAAAAAAAAAAAAAAGAAAGAAAGAAGGAATCACGGGTAGAGAGAATGGTTACAACACTATAGTACAATTTTAAAGAAAATCCCCCAAAGAAAAGCACCAAGAAAGAATAATTTTAACACAGCTTATTTGTAATTGTTCTTTTTAAGTGCATTTCTTTCTTTGTTATGAATTTATGTTCGCCTGATAGTCACTGTTTTGGTCTGGATTTCTTTTGTATAACACAGTTTGGGAAATTGGGGGGTGGGGGGTACGGGAGGGCTGTCAGGCCCCCCCCCTCCACCCCCGTCGAGACACCCCTGGCTCCGCCCCTGATACTACAGAATGCGTTCCGACCAGCCCCATCCTAAAGTCAACTTCTTTAGTAAAAATTAATTCTTTTCAGAAAAGAATTAAAACACTAAAACACCTTGACTTCTAGAGAAAGTTAGACAGTGGCGGTGACATAAGAGGCAACTCCGTCACTACGCAGACACTGACATAATACTCTAAATATGACGTCATTCTCTCTCTCGCGCGTGGCTCTCTCTCACACAAACATGCACGCATCTCCAGGAGGAATAGATCCTCATGCGCCCTCCAGGCACATGAGTATCTATGCCTCTTGGAGATGTTTGGAGTGCGCGCGCACGCACACGCCAACATGCACACACACATTGACGCGCTATTAGAAGAGCATGCAGGTGACCCATGTACTTAGTATATCATGTAGCTAGGTAAAGTCAACCTGCTTTCACACAAATTATAGCAAGACTGAAATTGTACCGTGAAGTTCTAGTTTTGTCACCATTTTCTCAAGCCTATAAAGCGAAAGTGAAACTCGTATCACGTAAAATATAAAATTACGTAAAAACTAAAACTTACGTCATGACGTTTGACAAATCGGTGACGCGTATGTCCTGTGTCCCTTATAGAACTCACTCGGAGACTTTTTCAATAGGAGATAATTCAACTTCAGAATCGGGTCAAAGACAAAATGTAGCGACAGCGAGGACAGCTCTCACAGGGACTTTGTGGGTTATGGTTCATCCCATCTTGTTAATAGAATTGTAGTTATTATCAACAGTTTTGTAATTTGTGTTACTGTGAAATTGTGTTTATTGTCTTTATGCTTAGACCACAATAGTTACTAAGGCATACGTTGTGTGTGTGTGTGTGTGTGTGTGTGCACGTTAGTAGCTTAATTATATTTTGATGTGTTTAATGTTCTACCTTTTATGTTGCGTGGCACCGCAACGATTTCCTAATGTATTGTTACATCATCATCAAATTGCCTTAAATTCTTTTTTGCAGTGGCTACTGGCAGGGTCCAGCCATGTTCCGGAAAATAATGCACCTAGGTATCGACAGCCGTACACCTAAGCCAGCTCCAGCAAGTAACTAAACCCACACTTATCACGGTAGCATGGAAACAACTGTCTTTCTGTCCAAAGCTGTCAGTGTTGGGCCTGATTAGGTTGAAGCCTGGGGCAGATCGACTGGTGCTTGAAGGGTCGGGCTTGATTAGCTTGGCGCCTGGTAAAAAGGCACAAGGGAGCCCCAGCCCCAACCTTGAAGCAGGTTTGGCACTACCCTTGAGCTATCATGTCTGATTCTTCTGTGAAAGATTCACACAGAAATTTTTAGAAATACAATCCAAAGTTTGCAGTGGAAAGTTGGTATGAATTCAATGGTTTCATCTTGACTGGATTGACGCACCAAACCGCTGCCACCTTACTGGATTTTCTTTGCCCAACAGCTGACGCCACCTTATGCCTTTGATTGCTTAATGTCAGTTCCTGATTTTGATGCGAACACTTTGTCGTGTGTAATTTCTGATTTTATTTTTTACGAGAAGAAAACTGTTATCGTGGTTTATTTATGTTTTACAGTGAAATCCTTTGCACTGATGTAAACAAAATGCTTGACTTCAACATTTTTTCTAACCCATTGTTGATCAAATACTTTTCATCCGCCCACTATGGCCGACTTTGTTTCTTAGGGTTGAGGCGTATAATGCATTTTTGACAGGCATAAATTCATCTTTGACGGAGAGACCACAGTGGGAGATCGCTCCACTATAATGTAGCCTGCATATGGCATATGTACAAATTTGAAGCTTTTAGCCTCAGTATGATATGGGTTGATATGTCTATATAGTTCAAGGATGCAAAGTGAAAGATTAGTTGTCTTTCTAGAGCTTTTCATGTGCTACCCTTGAACTGTATATTTAACCAGCCCATCTGTGGCTTTCATGTCTTCAGCATAAATGTGTTAACCAAAATGTAGTAAAACTGTTGCCGCTAGGGTTTCACGTGAAAGAAAAACAGAATGTGTTAACCGTTTGGCTGACAGCTGCAATTTTTGTCAAGGGTTCCTGAGGGAATTACCTTGAC
The DNA here is from genome assembly GCA_036245525.1 of Semisulcospira habei. Lineage (NCBI taxonomy): Eukaryota > Metazoa > Mollusca > Gastropoda > Semisulcospiridae > Semisulcospira > Semisulcospira habei. Next base: position 25,264,530 of record BTPG01000002.1, on the reverse strand, counting down.
AAAAAGTGCTGCCGACAGCTAACAAGGGTTAATCCTTAACCCACCTGGTGCATGTAATGCAGTACCGGTGGCTGCATGCAGACAGAAAAGGTTTAAAGGTGAAATGTTGCTCGTCATTTGTATTGCGCATACATTTGTGAAGTGATTTGAGTTTCCAGTTAGAGACTTTTTTCAGTGTTGTTGTAACCATGTTGTCCAGCGTCAACCACTTGTGATCTATAATCTGTGGTCTATTTTTTATGTATCAATTTTTTTCACCATTTTTTATTGTGATATCAAATTAAATTAAAGTGTGTGAATGGACAAGTGATTTTGGGCTCACGTGCAAAGCAAAAGTGAGTCTATGTTCTGGGCCAGTGGTCGTCTGTCTTCCGTGGTAAACTTTAACGGAGACTATTCAAGCTACAGTCATCAAACTTGGCCCAGCCCAGCCCAAGGATACTTTGTGGCAAGACCTTTCTAAACATACCAATTTCAGTGACCTCTCACAAAGGTCACAGGGAATCAGGAAATAATTATATCAAAATAGCTTTTTTTTGGACATAATTTATTTTTTCTCAAATATAATTCACAACTTCAAACCCAAACTTGGTACGAAGATACCTGATAAGAGCTTTATAGGAACACTAATTTGGCTGATCCCTCGGAAAAGTCAAGGGTCACAAGAGGTCCCAAAATAGGTCCCAAAATGGCCATATTTTGACAAAAGATGTTTTTTCTCAATTACTATTCACAACTTAATAAATTTACTACAGAGATACCTGATAAGACCCATCTATGCGTATTGATTTGGATGACCCCTTGTTAAGGTCAAGGGTCGCAAGGTTGACAAATGTGTATAAAATGTCAATAATTGTATACTTATTATCAACATGTTTGCATACTTTTCAGTCAAATTTGGCACAAAGCTAGCTGATGATGTATTCTAATTTATTCGACTCATCGCAAAGGTCAAGGGGTTTCAAAGATGTGTGAAAACTGATTAAATTTTTAGAGAACATAGATTTTGTTAGTGCAGAAGCCATCCCTTATTGTCAGACGTGTGGATCAGTCATACACGTGAGCCATAAGGGCTTTGCCTTTTTTGTTTACCTTTTCGTTGAAAATTTGTTTCCAGTCATAAATGGTGCAAAAATCTGCCATAAATGTTTAGGGACAATCAAAGAGTATCATTAGACCAAACCTATTAAACCATGCCAATCTATCACAATCTATCTAAGCTTTTTTCACCATGGAGGGGGAAAAGAAAACATTAGGCAAAGGTATTGAAAATCTAGCAAACACAAAGGGCACTACTCATGTAGAAAACAGACAATGCAAAGAGCATCACTAGCTCCTTTTCGCCCCAATGTCTCATTTCTCAAATTTTGGAGGTGTTGCCTAATGACTATGTACCAGTTGCAGGAGATGGATTGGGTAGTGAATGATTAGCTTGGCGCCTTCAGGCTTGAATTATGGTCAATCCATCTCCTGCTGTAGGGACTCCGGGCTAAACGGATTAATTGCCGCTCACAACTGTGCTGTGCCTATTTTTTCAGCGGTGAAACTGGAAATGGAGTATTTCTTTATTTTTGGCCTTAGTCAGTAGTAATGGTGATTTTTTTCTGATATGATGAACTATTCTCATTTGCTTTTTTAAATTTGTAATTTAAGTTGCAGAAAATATTTGCTTCCACTGATCTGCCATCGCCGTACTTCAATTATATAATCAGTAGTGCCATGAATCAATGAAATAAAATGTCATTTTGCAAATGTACGATGTAGTTTTCACATGGCTTACTTGCGTCTTTTTGGCTACCGACAGCCAAAAGAGTTAAAGTCTGTTTCAGGGGTTGAGGATTGTGAGACCTTTCTATTTTATTTTTGTGTGTGTAGAAAGAACATTTTGTTCGTACACTTTTTCATGTATAAAATCGTATGTATACAAAATTTTCAAAGCGTTGTGTTAACCCATTCAGTCCTGACGCACTACAGCAGGAGATGGGTCGACCATGATAATTCAGCACACCAAGCTAATCTGGCACTGCCCTTGAATTATCATGGTCGATCCATCTCCTGCAACAGTCGTTCGATGACGCCTCCAAAATTTGGGAAATACGTGCGTCAGGCTGAACGAGTTAAAAATTGCATGCATTAGTTTGTAGCGTTATGAAGCGTTTCTTTTCGTGTGTTTTGTCTTGTGATAGAGTGCTAAGTTCACCTCATACCCAACAACTGTGTACCTCTATTCGACACTCGTTCTTATCTATGAGAAGAGGAGCGTCTACAGTGTTATGCCTGCGACGAGCAGTTTTCGGTGCAACACTTTTGGTTGTGTGCCAATTTAACCAACACAAGGCATACGCACTACACAGTAGACTGAAGGTTTTGTTCCCCCACCCCTTATGGACAAAATCTTCAGTTTTCTGAGCGAGTCCAACATTTTCAGCAAGATTTAAGGATGTGTAGACCATGTGAATTGTATTGTTTTGACCTTTTCCATAGTCTGTAGACATATCCACTAATACACCAGTGAGTGAAAGTTTGACTAAAATAGTTCAAGGGTGGTGCCAGAATAGATTGGTGCCTCTATGCGCCAAGCTATTGTGGCACCAGCCTTGAACTAAAGCCATGTCTATATCCTTATCTGTATGTAGCTTGCATATGGTAGCGTACAAATTTGAAGCTTTTAGCCTCAGAATGTGTTAAAACTGTTCTTTTAGTTTGACTGCATTTACCCTTCCCGCCATGAGATGGCCTTTAGTCACCTGTGCGGTGTCAAACCCAACTAACTACTCTATTTTCAGAGAGACTGTTTTCATGAGTCCTGTTCCTAAAATAGCCGCTTTTATACGTCTTTCCGGCTCCTTCATTCCACTAGCAAGCTAGATCTCATTGAATGATAATCTATATGTCTGTTTATATATGTTGATCTTGTTACTCTTGTTATCGTTTGCTTACGACATGGTCGGATATAACACATGTCAGATACAGCGGTACATTTTGTTGTAAACTGCAGTTTTTTCAAGTTACTTTACTTATTACAAACAAGATCTAGCAACTGAAAACTGGGTCCTTTAGCAATTGATGTCCAATGCTGACATGTACAAACATGCATTTCACATTTGAAGTAACGACATGGACTCACACCAAGATTCGTGTGAAGAGCACAGAATAGAGGACTAACAAGAGTCATAAATCCTGAGCCCCCGCATTTGCAGGGGCTCATGAGGATTTATGACTCTTGCATCTGGGTTATGTTCGCCTTGCCCTGGCAGTTATGGAATCAAGTGAGGCTGTGTGTACGTGTGACCCGCAAAATCATACCCGCATAGACATTTCCTGAAACGTGATGGCTTTTTATTTTTTCGTCCCTTGATCTGTCAAATCTAAAATTCGGGTAAAGATGTGTACATATTTAATTTCTGGTATGTATTTTGTTGTGTGTGGTTCTCATAGCATTGTCTATATTTTAGATGACGTGGTACTTGTAAAGATTTTTCAAGATTGGACTGTAGGTTTTGTGAATGTGTTCGTCTGAGATTTTGGACATTACCACTCTAGGCGGTAATGTCCAAAATAACAGACCAGCACACATTTGAGCTTGTGCCTGTATAAATGTTGTGCCCTTTGCTTTAGTGCTTGCAGAATCGCAAGTTCATGTACTTTTCTTTATGGGATGCGCTCTGCGTTGACTTTTCATTAGAAATAAGATGTCCTCAGTAGAAAGTGATTTTGAACCTGAAAATATTTAGGAAATCTTGTTCTAGCCATTCAGCGAGTGGAATCCTGTTGCGACGGAGTTTTGTGTTTTCTTGAATATTGTGTGGTTTTTGTGTTAACATTTTGCCATTTGGCAACTTTCTGATGTTATGACCCTATGGCTGCATGTCGGTTGTACATTGTGCAGGAATACTGAGGCTGAAAGCAGCTAGAGGGTAGAGGGTTATGCAGTGCACTTGCAAACAAGAAAGTTTGATGCTATTTTCCTATTGTGGGTTTTTGCCCAATAAATTAATGTTTAAATATTTAAAGCAGTGCATTTTAGGTTTGCATACAAACAGTAATTTTCAGAGAAAACATTGATATATTATATATTTTATTGGTGGGAAATGTAACATTTCCTCATGGTGTAAACCGATTACATACAACAGACAGTATATGTGCATCTGTAACTCGATAGCTACGAAAGTGTTGCATGGTGTCTCCGCTGCGCAACGTTGTACGCAGCTATTGACGCGTGGCGCATAGAATGTGTGCGGGCTGGTCTAAATCACAGACCTTTATACGATTTTGCAGACTTTGCTCGATTTACTGCTGGTGGTGGTGTATTGTGAACAAAAACCAAAGTTCAGTCGCAGAGTTTATTTTTGGAAAATCATTTGTAAGCATTCGGTCCATGTATGGGTCGAATGTTGTGATGGAACTTGTCAACATTGTTGGAATGTGTATAATCAGAGAATGAATACAAGAATTGTTATCATTGTGTGCTGGTCTGTGATTTTGGACCTTACGGCTTACAGCCGTAAGGTCCAAAATCACAGACCAGCTCACACATAATCGTATTGTCTGTCAGTGTGAACTCATCATATAATAATATTTCTCATCATATTACAAACGAAGATTTGGATTGCTTAAACTCATTACAGGCGCATTGCATCCGGATACGCAGCTTTAAACCGCATATCCAAATGCATGAAGTCTCGAATGTGTTAAATAACATGGGGTCTCAAACGTGCAAGGAAGCTCAAATTTCACAAATGTAAATTGATGAAGTAGCATTTGTATACAATTTTGTCTCTTGTTTTTTCTTTGTTCGTTAGATGTCTGTGCCTTTGAAGTTGAATATTGAAACCAATCTTTAAAAAAAAAAGGAAAAATAAAGTGTGTTTTTGTTTTTAGTGAATGTTTCATTTAAGACAAACAATTTACCATGATTTTTGATGATACACCAGAAATGAAAAAAAAAGTCTGCAGTCCAATAAAAAAAAAATAAAAATTAGTACACACTGAATATTGCCCGTTGATGATCCGTTTGTGGTGTCCGTTTTATTATTGTTAGAACTCCCAATTGCTGTGATATTGCTGAGGCGGATCAGTTACCGGATGGGTGGGGGGGGGTGGCGTCCAACCTTTTCTTTTGGACATTGCATATAGATACGTGCGGCGCCGCAGGCGAGATCGCACTTTCCAAACTCCTGAATATCAAACCACCGGGTACCGAGTGAGATAGGGGTGATCCAAATATCAAAAAGGGGGGGGAGGGAAAAAAAAACCAAATCTGTAACTCATTGTGACCGAGGTACGAAATACCCACACGTTGAAGTTATCCTCTGAGGACTGCATTACATTTCAGGAGACGGATTGACCATGATAGTTCAAGAGTGGTGGCAGAATAGCTAGGCGCCAAGCTATTCTGCCACCACCCTTGAACTGTCATGGTCGAGCCATATCTTGCTGTGGTGTGTCGGGGGCAGAACGAGTTAAATAAAAATCATGAAACAAGGGGGAAAAAAAAAATTATCAACTTACGGTCATCTCAGTCACACGAATAATTATGACAATTCAAAAAGTGAAGGAGGTGTGGGGGCGTCATTTGCTATACTGGCGATTCGGGCGACGTCATCTTCGGCTTAATTAACCCTTTCCTCGCCAACGTACGTACATTTTGTTTCTGAACTTTGGTGGCTACAACTGTCCAAATGACAAAGTGGTCTCAGCAAGAGGCATAGATCCTTATAAGCCCTCGCAGTCGTGGGGGCTCATGAGGATCTATAACTCTTGCAGTTAGATCCCATTTACTTTTGCTCGGTAGTGAAGGGGTGAACGGATGCCGGTTGGTTGATTAGTTCGGGGTTTAACGTCCACGGCACCGAAGTAATAATGGACGGCCCTGACGGGAAGACAGGGAAATTTATTGCCAATGGAGTACGACCTGAACACAGATCAATTCAGGCGCACTACAACTATGCCACTTTGATTTACCAGGACCTTTCAACGGACATGCTATTGAACAAGCCCGTCTATTTTCCCTGGATTGTGAGTCCAACTACCGGGACGGGGACTCGAACCCACGACCCGGCGATTCTCTTTGCTCTCTTGCTCCGACGCTTAACCGCCCGAGCTGTTTCGGACTCCAACGGACGCAGGGGTTGTTGGTTTATCAGGATGCAAAAGCATGCGAACTTCATTTCAAGTCATTGACCACAGATTGTCGAGCTGTAGAAAGTCCTGGTCCATAGATTATCTCTGCGAGATATATATATAAAAAAAGGTGGGGGGGGGGGGGGGGGAGGGGGAAGGTGATGTATGTGTTTATAATGTCCCGGTTCTGTATCTGTCAAACACAGACGATCCTGCCATCTGGCGGGCAAAATGAGCATCAAAACGTTCTGACTCCGCCACTGTAAACCAGTTCTTCCAATCCCCGGTTTGTCCTGGAGAAGAAATATATAACAAATCAATCAACCAAGAGTAAATATTTTATATTTTTACATTTTCAGTACAGATTCCACAAACAGGTCGCTGTCACTGTTCAGCATTGTTTTCAAATGGTAACTGCGCTGGCTGACATTACTATTTTGGGGCCCCCGTGTGATCAGTTTAACCCTTCTAACCTCAAGGCCCCATTTCTCAATTGAAAATTAACGACTATGTACCAGTTGTCGGAGATGGATTGACCATGATAATTCAAGGGTAGTGCCAGATTAGCTTGGCGCCTTCAGGTGACAAGCTAATCTGGCACTACCCTTGAATTATCATGGTCAGCCAACCACCTGCTGTAGGGACTCGGGGCTAAATGGGTTAAACCGAGAATCAAAAGTAAACATACTCAATGACGCACGCTGCATCTATGCTGCAAGCGTGTTCTAAAGAGGCCCGCAGGACCACATTCAAGCGGACAAAATCATTCATACTTTTTCACCCTTATCATTCGAAATACACCAGTGTGTGAAATAAGTTTGACTAAAATAGTTCAAGGGTAGTGCCAGAATAGCTTGGCGCCTTTAGGCGCCACGCTATTCTGGCACCATCGTTTAACTAAAGCCATTGGTCTATATCCTTATCTGTGAGTACTGTAATGTAGCTTGCATGTGGCAGTGTACAAATTTGAAGCTTTTAGCCTCAGTATGATATGGGTTAATGGAGAAAAAAACAACCCCACGACTGCGAAAAGATCTTGTTTCTAGCCGGCAACATTATAGGCAAAGAAAAGAAACTGAACTGTCAAATCAATAATCAATCAATAAGACAATCTGTGATAATCTTGGTGGTAGCAGATCTGATAGATGATCAGCACAAAATGTTCCATGACAATGTACGATAAGTAATATTAACAGAGAATAGATATTACAAAATAATGAGACCCCAACAAGGATTTTGTATTTGCCCTTTAATTTAACTCATTCGAGACGTGCCGCCTACGGATACGCGGCGATTTGTCGTGTATCCGTAGGCGGCACGTCTCGAATGAGTTAAGTTGTGCCGGCCCGTGATTTGGCGGCAAAACTCAGTCATTTTTGGGGAAGTTCAGCGAGATTTTCATTGCTGTACGATGAAAATCACGCTTTTCTCAAAATGGACAACTGGCTTTTGCCAAATCGTGGCATACTTTCACACCTTTTCTGTAAATTCCTACATGGTCCTCTTTCCAGACGTGCTGCAAGGGATCCTTCTTCTCACTCTGGTGAGCGGCCCTCAGTTTGTCAAAGTCACACGCGTCAGCAATGGCGGCACACAGTTCGTCTGTAGCCTCGACTTCCAGAAATGTGGCCAGCTGTTTCACAGCGCTTACTGGAGCCTAAACAAGAGGAGGATACCATCACAAAGTCTGTCGTGTGTGAGGTCACATGCGGCATTTTACATTTTCCGACTTTTACAAACATTGTTAACCCTTTGCGTGTCGTGTCTTTATGAAGACGTAATTAATGTTTACGTCAAAGTCTGTAAAACTTTCTTTTGATTCACGATCACACATGTGTATGCTAGAAGACAGACTATGTTGTTGGGTCAGTTTTTCACTGAAAAAAAAATCGTGAAGTAAAATGCTACACAGCCGAAATGTAGAACAGTTCAACTTGTAATAGTGTTAATGAATTCCTGCGTTCGATCGACCCAGAAAAAAAGGCTCATGCGTGTTAAGGCTCTCGCCATTCGCCAAAATATCAAACAACGGGGGCAGAGTGTGTGTGTGCGGGGGGAGGGGGCAACACGCACCCGCACCCACCCACCCACCCACACACACACCCACACCCACACCCACCCACACACACACACACACACACACAGCGCCTGGCGCCAAAAGTACGTTCTGCATCGAGTTCGTTATTTGGGTTTAACCCGTTTAGTGCCGAGAAAAATTGAACACACAGTTGTGGGGGCTCATGAGGATCTATGCCTCTTGCTAACACCACTTTGAATCCGTGTTCCTAGGACAGCTAAGGCTTGTTGATGTTGAATTGACGAAGACTGCACGGGCACTGAGCGGGATAACGCCGAGCAGGCGACCAAGGCCATCTCGCGGCGGTAAAGGGAAAAGTCTGGTCAGCCAGACTAAAAAGAAAGGTTTCAAGAATTCAACGATGTTAGCGTAGTTAGGCGTGACATAATTTTTTTTTTTATCATGTTAGGCCTGCATGTAGTTCAATGTCGGAGTCTGAAAGGGGGAGGGGGGGGGGGGAGCTGAATTCTTAGGGCTTAACGTCTTTTTTCCACCACGAAGGTGATTTCAAAGACGGAGTACATTTTGACCCCCCCCCCCCCCCCCAACTGTTATCGTCATCGTTGTGTAACTGTTGTTGTTGCTGCTGAGGGAAGGGGGTCAGAACAGATTACCGTCAAGATATTCAGGCATCAATGTTGTTTTTGTGGCTTTTATGGCTTTGTAGATTTTTGTTATAGATTGGTCGTTTTGTCATTAGTGTTTTGTGTTCATTAAACGCGTCCCAGCCTCACTCTCCAGCCAGTCGATCGCTGGTCAGTTTTATGATAACTATTGAAAACCAGACCAAAACGCCGGGTGACTGCCAAGCGTGCAAAAAGCAGAGAACATCCCAACGAAGAAAGAAACACGGTTAGAAAATACAATTACAACAAAGCTGTGTTGTAATTGTTTTTTCTAAGCGTGTTTCTTCGTTTGCTAAGGAACTGCTTGATTCGAATTTCACCGTTGGAAACAGCATTCATTTTTCTACAAAAGCTGCGAGTTTTATCTGATACTGTCTTGCTTAATGGAAGATTACAAAGTAAAGTAGGTAAAAACAGTCTCCCCTTTTCGTTTCATGACTTGCTTGATCTTTTGATTTGCTGATTCTTGGTTGATCTGCTTGTCTGTTGGTTACTATTCGTTTGCTTTCAGTCTCGTGTTTGCATCGGTTTTAATGCCTGCTGTCTTTTCGAGTGTACTTTAGTCACTTATTCCAATTTGCTTTATTGCTGTGTGTACGTTCATGGATGAGCTGGTCAGCACAATTACCGAATTAAATCTATCAAAGTCCTTAAGTCCCTTCTATTTGCGTTGTACCGAGCCTTTCGCGGTACAGCACAACGCTTTGAACTCTGTTGCCCCTTTCTCGCATTTCATTTTGTAACACATCACGTTGCTGATACTAGCATGTATCACCGCGACTAAGGAAACAACGGAATTATGACACAGATAGATGATCATACTTTTTACCAGCTCAGTGGTAACAAAACAGTGATGAGGGGTGTATGCTCTAAAATCCTGATGCCTCATTAGCGAGTTCTTAGCGTCTGATCTTTTTCATCCTCGTGATCCGCAAAAGGGTTCCTCGTGATCCGGGAAAACGTCTTGGTTACTTTGTGAAACGTGAAAAGTGTGTTTGGCACTATCTAATTTCTACTCAGACAGTTCTTTCGGCCGCTGAAAAGAGGCTTCATCGTCCATTTCCCTCGTAAAGCGTGCAAGACATTTGGGGGATTCGCGATTCGTGAATCGCAAAAATAAATCCTAAGTCATTAACCCGTGATGTATCCCCCCTCCCCCCCCCCCCTTTCCCATGCCCCGCTCAGCCATAGTTTTCATTCACGTATACATGAACGGTGGAGCCTATGCCGCACATTGAATCTTTACCAAAAACGGCATGAACGAGATCTTGAACTATTTTAGTCAAACTTATATGACACACTGGTGTATTCCGAATGATAAGGATTAAATAAAAAAATACATGCGATGGTTGCCCCATTTTCTCTCTTTGGGTTTGTTACTGGCCTATCACCCATCGTATAAGATCTCGTTCATGCCGTTTTGGTAAAGATTCAATGTGCCTCTAGGCGCCAAGCTATTCTGGCACCACCCTTGAGCTAAAGCCATTGGTCTATATCCTTATCTGTAAGTACTACTGATAATGTAGCTTACATATGGCAGTGTACAAATTTGAAGCTATTAGCCTCAGTATGATATGGGTTAAGTTTATTGGGCAGTATCACACTATCTATCTATCTATATCCTGTAGTCTTGCCGAACGTTGGGACACCACTGATGACTTGGCAACCAGCTCCCTCCATTCCTCTCTGTTCTCTGCCATTCTCAGCGTATCGCCCAGCTTCAGTCCTGTCCACTCCGAGATATTGTCCTCCCATCTTTTCCTCTGTCTTCCTCTCCTTCGTCCTCCTTGCACAGTGCCTTGCAGGATTATTTTGGCAAGCCCTGCTGAACGCGTGACATGCCCATACCACTTCAGTTTGTGTTTTCTCACAATGGCTAATAAGTCTTCATAGGGCCCGATGGCTTGCCTGATTCTGCTTCCCACTTCCTCGTTTGTGATGTGATCTCTGTATGAGATGCCAAGCAGCCTTCGAAAACAGCTCATTTCAGTGGCTTGTATCCTCTTTTCAAGGTCTGCTGTGAGGGTCCATGACTCGCAGGCATACAAGAACACTGAGATGACTAAGGAGCGCATCAGTCTGATCTGGGAGCAGAGTGTGATGTTTCTGTCCTTCCATATGGTCTTCAATCTTGTCAGTGCTGTTGTTGTCTGCGCAATCCTGCACAGTATTTCTGGTTTTGATCCCTCATCTGTCACAATGGCTCCTAAGTATTTGAATTTCTTAACTGTTTCCAGCTTTTGGCCTCCAACCATGATTTCAGTGCCAATGCCACTGGCGTTATTGGTCATCAGTTTGGTCTTCTCTGCACTGATTTCCATCCCATATGCAATGGCTGTACTATCCAGCTTTTCCACCAGCTGAGCTAGCTCCTTCTCTGTTCCTGCAAGGCCAGCAATGTCGTCCGCAAAGCGCAAGTTCGTGATTGTTCTGCCTCCAATACTGACAGTTCCTTCATGATCTTTCTGAGCGTCCGTCATGATTCTTTCCAGGAAGATGTTGAAAAGAGTAGGTGAGAGCAAGCAGCCTTGTCAGACTCCAACTGTTGTCCTAAACCAGTTTCCTATTTTGCCGTTGAAGCAGACTGCGCTAGTGGCCTTGTTGTAAAGGTTTGCTATGACTTTGATCAGGTTGGCATTGATGTTGTATAGCTTCATGGTGGAACAAAGGGCTGCATGCCACGCCCTGTCAAACGCTTTCTTAAAATCCACAAAGTATCACACAGCATAGCGCTTTTTGGCGGAGAACGAATCGATGCCGACAGCCGGTCTTACTGCGCCAGCATTGTTCCCGTCCGTGCCTGCAATATTGTTTCAATACTGAACCTCTGACGCGCCACTGTAGCGTCAAATAATCTTCATATGGTGCGCCGTTTGTGTCATAACTAACTGTATTGATTGGTTATTTATTTTTGTTTATTTATAAACATTCCCCAACAGTGCCCGAGTGGCATCAATCGGATTTGTAACCAAAATCAAAGAGTTAAAAACCGCCGAGACCTGCTCATGGGATTGTCACGAGGGGGTTCATGCTAAAATCAGAGTTTGGCAACCAGACTATAAGATCTATGCCTATTCGCATGCATCAGATCAAAATCGTACCTTTTTCATTTCTTCATAGTAAAGAGTGAGCACAGGAAGGGCCGGGAACTCTTTCTGCACGCGATCCCAATGATTGGTGTAGCGAAACCAGGAGTCACACACAACTAATGCAGATCGAAATAAATACATAAATACAACGTGTTTCATTAAGAGAACAAACAAATGAATGAGGGAAGGAATAATGCAGGCGTCCATATATATTAGACTATATTAAATGTTTAGATTGACACTAATCAAGTTTGTTTTTTTCCTAATCGGCCAGTCACTCGTGAATTCTCAGCTGCAATTCTCAATAAACATTACATGCACATATCCACATGTATCAGTTTACTTTACTTTCTTTTACCTGCTCCCTCCAAGAAGAGCGGCACAAAGTCAGAAAATTCTCCCTGGTATTCTGCAATCTCCTTCATGCCTGTCAGGTGGCTGTTCATTGATACGCACACATCTCGAGGATCTCTGAAACAACCACACAGCTAAATAAAAAATCGTGTTATATATACATGCGTTGTGTTTGCAATTGTCAGGTTACGCCGTATGCCTACCTGAATAGCCCTCCCTTGGGGCGAAACCGCGGCGGGTCGTACTGGCGGCAAAAACAAAAATCTACCCAGCAGGTCCAAGATCTGTTTGGGCATATTCATGTACTACTCCCCTCTCGGGGGGAGGTCAGGATATTCTCCAGCGGATTGCGGGGCGCCTGGGGGTAGTCCCTATTGCTATATGCAGTAGGTGTTCAGTGGAAGGCTCAAAAAGATAGGTTTTTTCATTCCTTCTCTTCCACTACCCTTTCTTTCTAGATCTTGTGAGCGATGCAGTCACAAAAAGGGCAGCTGATGTCCTGATGACACAATGCACGCTTTCCAGCCTGGAATTTCATGGCATTAGCACAGCAAGAGCGTTCTCAGACTATATATATATATATAAAGCCGAAAGTACACTCAGTCTGAGAACGCTCTTGCTGTGCTAATGCCGTGGAATTCCAGGCTGGTAAGCTTGCATTGTAAAGTGTATGTGTGTATATATATATATATATATATATATATATATATATATATATATATATATATATATATATATATATATATATATATATATTATATATATATATATATATATATATATATATATATATATATATATATACTCTTTACTTATAACAAAGGCGTTACCCAAAGCCCAAAAATGCACTCAATCAGAATGGCTCCAAGGGACGTAATTTTTCAATTTCAATTTCGAAACCGGTCGTAGGCGGCAAAAAAAAAAAAAATCTATCCAACAGGTCCAAGATCTGTTTGGGAACTTTTTTTTTACTCATGCACTTGCCTTCCCTCTCGGGGGGAGGCCTGGATATTCTCCAGTGGATTGCGGGGCGCCTGGGGGTAGTCCCTATGCTATATGCAGTAGGTGTTCAGTGGAAGGCTAAAAAAAAAAAAGGTCTGTCATTCCTTTTCTCCCACTACCCTTTCTTTCTAGATTTCCTGAGCGATGCAGTCATAAAAAGGGCAGCTGATGTCCTGATGACACAATGCAAGTTAACCAGCCTGGAATTCCATGGCGTTAGCACAGCAAGAGCATTCTCAGAATTTATTGAAAAATTGTGTATATATATATATATATATATATATATATATATATATATATATATATATATATATATATATATATATATATATATATATATATATATATATATATATTGTATTGTATTATATATACAATACAAGAATGCTTTATTAATCCAACATGGGGAAATTCACTGTCTGCCCATACAACACATGGCATCATCATTCACTCATTGAATTAATTAAATAACATGAACTCTCAGTTAAAGAGATGAACTGTAACAGACGTTCTGTTACCTTTGTAACACTCTTGGCATCAGAAACACTTATTTTTTATGCCCCCTGTGCTTCTGGTGGGAGAGAAGGAACGACAGACCTATCATTCTGCGCCTTCTACTGAAACACCCATTTCAAAAAGCAACAGGGACTACCTCCCCGCCGTCACTTGACTATATCCAGGCCTCCCCACTCCCGGGGAGGGTATGAATATACTCACAATAGACACAGGACCTGCTATTGAGTAGATTTAGGTTTGCCGCCTACGACCGGTTTCGTCCCAATAGGGGGGTGGGGGAGGGGGGGAGGGATGGTGGGGGTGGGTGGGGGCTGCTCAGGTAGGCATACGGCGTAATCTGACAATTGCAAATACAACGCCAGTACTGGAAGGCACCTCCAGAATTTACTGGTAACACCCTTAGTACTGCACGGAATGCATCCCTAAAGCTTTGTGCGAGGTTTCAGTGGAAGAAGACAGGCTAATTTTGAAAAGGCAACAACCTAGGCAATTTGTGTTGCAATTATTGAAATTAAAATGTAAAATTGTTACGTCTCAGAATTGAAATGCTAAAAAAAATCAGAATAGAAATGTAAAATTATGTTTCAGAATTGGAATGTAAAATTACATCCCTTGGAGCTACTCTGATTGCGTGTACTTTTGGCTTTGGGCACTGCCTTCGTTTGAAATTAAAAACAGCCCGAGCAGCTATACGCACTGGGCAGCCCCCCTGCAACTAGCACACAAAACTGGGTTTTACACGCAATGAAATGAGAGCCATTTGTCTTGGCATGTGGTACATGCGTGTACTGACCACAATGCGCAAAAGGCCATCGGGCCGACGTCGGCCGCCGTTGCCCCGCGCTCGGCCGTGCGCGAGCCAACGGCGGTTGACATCGGCCTGATGGCCTTCGCGCACTGGGACCTGTTGCACCCACCTGTTAATGACAATGATTTTGTGTCGACATTTCTCCACCTCTTTTGGCAGGTGTCGGAAGAAGAAATGCGAGTTGAGCGTGCGTGGGGAGGGGAGAGCATCCAGGATCTCCTTGGCCATGAAGTCAATCATTAGCGCCACTTTGGAGCGGGCGTCATACTTTACCTCACTTTGACGTAACATCTGGACCATCTCCCACACCCAGTGGGTGCCTGTCACAGAATGACGGAACGTTATGGCGTAATTTCGCACTTAGCCCAGCATCTAAACAAACTCCGACTCCCACTTGGTCCTTGTCTCAGAATGATGTAATAACATGACTTGATTTCTCCCGCTGACGTAATATGTAGACCATCTCACACTCAGTGGGAACGTTGGGCCTGTCACAAAACGACGTCACTGAACGACGTAATGACGTACTTTACTAAAGTGGCTGTTAAATAAAGGGGGAGGGTGGTGGTGGTGGTGGGGGTGACAGAGCGGCTCACAAAATGACGCATCTGATGTAGAATTCACTATAAAATTGCACATTTGACCCGCTTTTACTGGACATAATCATCTCTGTCGTTATTTGGCAAAAGCCGTTATCTGCATTTTTGAGAAAAGCGACTTTTTCATTACTTTACAATAAAAATCTCGCTATGCACAAAAAAAAAAAAAAAATGGACTTCTGTTTTTTTCGGCAAAATTCTGTATCATTTCTACACCCATTCTACATCAACATGATTTCTACGCCCATTCTACATCAACACGATTTTGTATTGGTTGGGCTCTTCTCTGCATTTTACCAAAGACAGTATATTATGTATAATATACTGTCTTTGATTTTACACGATAGGCAGTCACCTTTTTGGTTTGGATTTCAAACGGATCAAAGTAACATAGCGACTTGATTTCGTGACGTGTAACCGTTTATAAACCTTTATGAAAAAAGAACTGTGTGTTGATCTGTGACTTTGGACTTGACGGCTCTAGGCCTAGTGGTCCAAAATCATACAGCGACACATCCATGACGGCCGTACCGCATTTGGGGTAAGCGCAGATCAAGACGTCGTCGTCTCGAAGTTCAAGGTGACGGATGTGCTGAAGGTGAGTCTGAAGGTCAAGGGCGAGAGGAAGTCGAGGTAGGAAAAGACCGTCGAGGAACTCGACCTTGAGAGGCTTCCCCTTGGCGTCAAGGACGTCGACGCGTGGCATGGTTGTGGAAAAGGTTAAGCGAAGAAGAAGCTGAGACAGAAAACAGACATGTACGCGTACGAAGCCGGAATGATCCCTACGCCACAGTGACCCGGGGTTTAAACGCCTTCAATGCCGAGAAAAACTGACCACCACCCAAGTGCAAGAGGCGTAGAGCCTCATGTGCCCCCGCATTCGCGGGGGCACATGAGGATCTACGCCTCTTGCTAGAAGCACTTTATATCTACGTTTCTTTGACGATGACTGACTGGGGATCTTTGACATCGAATGTACATCATTTCAAAATGACAATTCATTGGCCGTGAGGGCCGGTTTAACTCGTCGATTTGAATTTCATATCAGACTGACCAGGGAAGCGGAAGGGGGGGGGGGGGAAGGGGCGGGGGAAGGTGTGTGTGCGGGGGGAGGGGGAAACACATTGGCATGTACGTAACATCAATTTGACGCAAACAGAACTGAAACTACCAAACTTCACATAACTCATAAAACACATCACACGTACAAGCGCTCACTGTATGACCATATTAGCAGGAGGCTTACCAGTAGAGCAAAATCCATAGTTAAATGAATATGTGAGACTCCTACCCAATGCGCAAAAGGCCATCAGGTCGATGTCGGCCGCCGTTGGCCCGCGTTGGCCCGCGCACAACGGCGGCCGACGTCGGCCCGATGGCCTTTTGCGTAATGGGTATGGGTAATTTTGTTGTAATGAATGTATAATTTAAGATTATTAAGTTTCAAGTTATAGAGTCTTCTTTTGGTCCGGTTAAAATCACCAAGATGTAAAGAGACATTAAACAAATTTCATTCATTCACACAGTCATTCATTCATTCATTCATTCGCAATATACCCTCAATCAAATTATATATCTGTCAATATCTGTATCTATATAAGTCAATATCTATATAAGTCAGTATCTGCGTGGGACAGTTGATTCATTCGATACGTGGCGCGTATCTGTATGCGCAAACTTTCAATGAGTAATCACTGGGAAAAGTTACTCCAAGCAAAATTATGACAAGCGAAGACGAATCAATACTCTGTACTTAATAGGACTATTACATAAACACAAAATTGTAAGTGGGTATCAATAATGAATAAATTAATTAATAAACCGGGCACATTATACTTACAGATGCACTGAAATAAACAAGTTATTAGTGAAGGGAGGCTGACAGCGACCATCTACGTAAAGGCTTCAGACTGAAATGACACTGAACAGGTTTTGCCTTGTTTTCATAACATTTAACTGTGTCGTGGACTGTTGAAATGATTATTATCATAACCCCGTCACTACCCTCGCTCATTCAACATCAGAGATCTCAAGCCGTCAAAGGAATATATGGATACAGAGAGATGTCAGCAAGAGGCTTAGATCCTCATGAGCCCCCGCAACTGCGGGGGCTCATGAGGATCTAAGCCTCTTGCAGTTGGCTGGCGCTCGATTTTTCGCGACAATGACTCGGCAGGAATAAATGACACGAAAGTCAGTCCACACTGCAAAACACAATCACTAAAAGAAAAAAAATTCACTCAAGGAAACTGTCTACTCCTACACCACCACCGGCAACTGTTAACGAGTGGGTCAACCTATGATAGTTCAAGGGTAGTGCTGCCTGACTAGTTTGGCGCCTTTCAGGCGCCAAGTTAATCAGACGCTACCTTTGTGCTGGCGCTCGGTAAGAATTCTCCATAGTGTGGACAAAGAAAGTATTGCGTTGCATTGCACTGGACTGCGTTGTATTGTACTGTGTTGTGTTGTATCGTATAGTATGGTATTATAAATATTTTGCATTGTATTTTAGGTAGGTCCGTCCCCATATACAAACAGTGTGCCGGAGAGCGATATTTAGCTATTTTGCAACAATGACTGTTCTCAATAATTATATAGTGCGCGGCATGATAAAACTCACTAAAAATATCAGTAGGGCGAACAAAGTATCATCGGGACTACAGTTCTGTGGCGTTTGTTTTGTTCTGGAAAGAAAAGATGTATTTGTAGCACGGCTGAATGTGGAGCAGAGGTAAGCGTCAAACACAAACTTATCGGTCGATATATCATCCGACCAAAGCGATCATGTGACATCTTGGATTTGGCTCTGAAACTGACACCCCAACACGCAAACACATCGTGTCGCACCTTGCCTTGTTTTAACCCATTCAGCCCTGACGCACTACAGCAGGAGATGGGTCGACCATGATAATTCAAGGGCAGTGCCAGATTAGCTTGGCGCCGAAAGGCGCCAAGCTAATCTGGCACTGCCCTTGAATTATCATGGTCGATCCATCTCCTGCAACTGGTGCATAGTCGTTGAGATGACGCCTCCAAATTTGAGAAATACGGCATACGGCAGTCGGGCCGAATGAGTTAAAGATGAGCTGGGCGTACCTTATTCTGCTGTCTGTCACGGGCTAGTTCGCTGTCCATGTGACGGGGCAATCAACACTGCTCATTGTCTCTCTCGCTGAAAAGATAAATGCAAACCCGTCAGCGAACTCCTTCCTTCAATACCAGTGACTACGCAGACTGTTTTTCTAAATCACTGTAAACTCGACGTCAGAGATCCCCAGCCGTATAAGAAACATAGATGCAAAGTGCTTTCAGCAAGAGGCATAGATCCTCATGAGCCCTTGCATTTGTGTGTGGACAATCAATGATGGTCCAGACAAGCACACACGCTGACGCAAGCACACACGGACGATTACACACTGAGTAAGGCTCTCTCTCTCTCTCATGCTGATTTCGGCAGCTAAGAAACTTGAGCCCATAATTGTGTAGTTGTGTCGGCGTGACTCGACCGCCTTGAGTCAGTTGTATTGCCGATGAGTTTGTTGTTGCTGTTATTGTTCAAACCTAAGTTTTTAACGTTCATGTTTTAAATCAGGTTCTCAGGCTGAGTGCCGCGCGCGTGTGTGTGCGTGTGCGGCGTGTGTGTGCGTGTGCGTGTCGTGTGCGTGTGTGTGATGATCACGTTTTGCCTTTCCATTTTAATTAGGTTTATATATCACGCGCGTGTGAGTGTTGTGTGAGTGCGTGTGCAAGGACATGATTGATGAAATAGGTCTCAGTAGATAGTAAAAGTAGGGGGCCACACAGGAAAGTAAGGAGCTCATAAACCATTAGTCGTACAGGTTTAAAAAATATAAATAAAATGTCTGATCTCTGCCGGGCAGAACATTGTTTGCAGGAGGCAGAAGATACCGTCGCATGATTTTCGGTAGACAGCGAAACATAGAAACTCTCATTCGCGGGAGAAAGCGGTTTTACAGTACTGTTTAGCTAAAAGAGGAATAGCGAGCTGCAAACAGCAACGTATCGCGCTAGACCGCTGTGCCGCAGCAAAGGGAGGTTGATGCGGCAATGCGTACCGTACTAAAAAAATAGTGTGCTTGTTGAAAAGTTCATGACCTGTGTCGGGTCCGCGGGTCGTGCCCCGTGGACATGCCGAAACTGAAGTAGAGGGCCCGAGGCCCAAGTATGAGGCTTTTACTGCCCCGGGTTATTTTGAACCATGGTAGTGAATGTACCATGCGCAGCTATGAACTTAACGGGCTTTAATAAATTAAATTTAATTACTAAATAGTAATTAAACAAGGATGAATGAATTTTGATTTTGACAGCGCCAAAACCAAAGTGGTCTGCCTTCTCTGTACACATCCCAAAACCCGCAAAGTTGTGAGTGTACCACGCATAGCCCTGAACTTCATGCGGGCTTTAATTAATTGACTAAACGATGTAGGCCGGTGAATGAATTTTGATTTTGACAGCTCCAAAGCCAAAAAGAAGGTCTGCCTTTTCTGTACCACATCCCAAAAGCCAAAGTAGGGTGTGTACCATGCACAGCCCTGAAGTTCACGTGGGCTTTAATTAAAGTGATTATATGAGGAAGGGGGTGAATTAATGATTTTGATTTTGACAGCTCCAAAGCCAAAGTGGTCTGCCTGTCTGCACACATCCCCAAACCCAAACCAGTAGGGAGTGTAGCACGCATAGCCCTAAGTTCACGCGGGCTTTCACAATTGACTTATGAGGTAGGGTGAATGACTGAATTCTGATTTTCAGTCTAAAGCCAAATTGTTCTGCCTTTTCAGTACACATCCCAAAACCCAAAGTAAGAAATGTACCAGAACAGCCCTGAACATCATGCAGGCTTAAACTTAAGTTACTAAACGAGGTACGGTGAATGAATTTTGATTTTGATAGCTCCAAAGCCAAAGTGTTCTGCCTTTTCTGTACGCCGATCCCTAAAGCCAAAGCATGGTAGGCTGGGCCGGGCGGTTCGAAATACTTTTCCAAATTTAGTAAAACTTATCGGGGGCCCCACAGGAAAGTAAGCCGGGGGCTCATAAACCATTAGACGTACAGGTTAAAATAATATAAAGAAAATGTCTGATTCTGCAGAACATTGTTTGCAGGAGGCAGAAGATACCATCATTCGCATGATTTACGCGTCAATACAGCGAAACATAGGAACTCTCCTTCGCGGGAACTTAAGAAGCGGATTTAGCTAAAAGAGGAATAGCGAGCTGCAAACAGCCGAGTGAAGGTATCGCCCTAGACTGCTATGCAGAGAGGTTGATGCAATGCGTACCGTGCTAAAAAATAGCCAGCCACGTGTGCATGTTGAAAAGTTTGACCCGCGCGCTGTGTCGGGACTGCGCTGATGCGCTGAGTACCGCCTACCGTTGCTTTGAGACAAAGTAGGTCTGAAAAGAAGGGGGTAGGTCGGGCCGCGTGGACATTAAAGTTGAGGGCCCAAGGCCAAATTATGAGGCTTTTTGCCCCGGGCACCCGGTTATTTCTAGCCCTGGTGGGGAATGTATCATGAGCAGCTCTGAACTTTACACGGGCTTTAATTAATTAAATCAGTTTAATTACTAAATGACTAAACAAGGAAGGATGAATGAGTTTTGATTTTGACGGCTCCAAAGCCAAAGTGGTCTGCCTTTTCTGTACACATCCCAAAAGCCAAAGAAGGGAGTGTACCATGCACAGCCCTGAAGTTCACGTGGGCTCTACGATTAAATGAGGAAGGGTGAATTAATTTTGATTCTGACAGCTCCAAAACCAAAGTGGTCTGCCTTTCTGCGGCACACATCCCCAAACCCGAAGTAGGGAATTTACCACGCCGGCCATAGCCCTGAACGACTCAACGAGGTAAGGTGAATGAATTTCAAATTTTGATTGCTCCAAAGCCAAAGCCTGTGTTTTGCCTTTTCTGTACGCATCGGCCAAAGTAGGCAGGGCCGCGTTTGAAACACTTTTCAAAAGTTAGTAAAAGTAGGGGGCCCCACAGGAAAGTAAGGGGCTCATAAACCATTAGTCGTACAGGTTAAAAAATATAAAGAAAAGGGGGGAGGGCCCAAGGCCAAAGTAAGACTTTTTGCCCCGGGCACCCGGTTATTTCCAATCCTGGTAGGGAATGTACCATGCGCAGCTCTGAACTAAATGACTAAACAAGGAAGGATGAATGAATTTTGATTTTGACAGCGCCATAACCGAAGTGGTCTGTCTTCTCTGTACACATCCCAAAACCCGCAAAGTTGTGAGTGTACCAGGCATAGCCCTGAACTTCATGCGGGCTTTAATTAATTGACTAAACGATGTAGGGTGAATGAATTTTGATTCTGACAGCTCCAAAGCCAAAGAGGTCTGCCTTTTCTGTACACATCCCAAAAGTCAAAGTAGGGAGTGTAACATGCACAGCCCTGAAGTTCACATGGGCTTTAATTAAAGTGATAAAAGTGATTAAATGAGGAAGAGTGAATTAATTTTGACAGCTCCAAAGCCAAAGTGGTCTGCCATTTTGCACACATCCCCAAACCTAAAGTAGGAAGTGTACCACGCATAGCCCTGAAGTTCATGCGGGCTTTAATTAATTGACTATACTGTTTATGAGGTAGGGTGAATGAATTCTGATAGCTCCAAAACCAAATTGGTCTGCCTTTTCAGTGCACATCCCAAAACCCAAAGTAAGAAATGTATCAGCACAGTCCTGAACTTCATGCAGGCTTTAATTAAATGACTAAACGAGGTAAGGTAAATTAATTTTGATTTTGATACTCCAAAGCCAAAGTGTTCTGCCTTTTCTGTACTGTACACACGCCTAAAGCCAAATTAGATGGTGTGCCATGCACAGCCCTATAGTTCATGCAGGCTTTAATTAAGGAACAAAATGAAGTAGGGCGCAACCCTGGAGTTCAGGTAGGCTTTAAATTAAATCACTAAACAAGGAAGGCTGAATAAATTTTGATAGTGATGAAACCAAAGTGGTCTGCCTTTTCTGTACACATCCCAAAACCCAAATTAGGGAACTTCAAGTGGGTTTTAATGAAAGTGATTAAATGAGGAAGGGTGAAGGAATTTTGATTCTGACAGTGCCAAAACCAAAAGAGGTACAGTCCAAAACTTCACGCGGGCTTTAATTAAAGTGATAAAAGTGATCAAATAAGGTAAGCTGATTGAATTTTGATTTTGCCAGCCTTTTCCATACACATACAAAAAGTCAAAGTAAGGAATGTGCACGGAGTTCAGGTGGGCTTTAATTTAAATGACTAAACAAGGAAGGTTAAATGAATTTTGATTTTGACAGCGCCAAAACCAAAGTGGTCTGCCATTCTGTACACATCCCAAAACTAAAAGTAGGAAGTGTAGCATGCACAGCCCTGAACTTCACGCAGGCTGTAATTAAGTGACTAAACAAGGTAGGGTGATTGAATTTTTATTTTGACAGCAGCTCCAAAGCCAAAGTGGTCTGCCTTTTCAGTACACATCCCAAAAGCCTAAAACAGTAAAAGCCAAAGTAGTGAGCATACCAAGCACAGCCCTGAAATTTATTAGGGTATTAATAAAAGTGAATAAATGAGTACGGGTAAATGAATTTTGATTGTTACAGCCCAAAGCCAAAGTTGTCTTATATTTTACAAATTCTAATCCTAACCTAATATCAATCAATAACAATGAATATTCAGGCATTGCATTTAAACCTGACAGTACTGTGTTAATATACAGCAAAATTAAGATAAAATGCATTTTTCTTTAAAAGGTATTTTTTCGAAAAATACTTACCGATGACATGACTCGGACGACCCTCCCACCGGCCCCGCTTGCCGCTGGTAAGCGAAGTATCCTGACTGAGGAATTATGGGTACTCGGTTCCGGATGGGGAGTATCGGGAGACAACTCTTGGCCCCCTCGGGGTTCCCCGAGTGCTTCCCGGGTTGTGTGTTAACACAACGAGTTCTTAGGCTAGAATTGAGTAAGTAGTAGACACTCCCATAAGGTCATGTCATCGGTAAGTATTTTTCGAAAAAATACCTTTTAAAGAAAAATGCATTTATTTCATCAAAAACATTATCAATGACATGACCTTATGGGAGAATCACGAAGAGGAGGAGGGTGCCGCGCACTAGCACACCTTGGGGCCCCAAGGGCCGTCCTCCCCAACGCAAATTCCCGACGACCCTGGGGAGGTGTAACCTACGGCGCTGAAGCGCCAGGAGGAAGAGGAGCCGCGGAGCAGCTCCCCCACCAGAGCGAGTAGCCTCGCTGGGCTGGGAAACTCTGTGGGCGAGAGAACATGCCCGCCAGCCCTACAGCAGCCACGATGTGGAAGACAGCACAGTTCCTGACGACTGACGTTCGTGGCCCTGTACGTAGCCGATAGGACGTAATTAGCCTCTAAGCTCGCTGAGGGAGGGATCCTGGAATCGGATCGCATGACTGAGCGGAGTCAGGAAGATCGTCTGACTTGAAGCTTCAGTGCTGCCGTTCCTTATGACGAGGAGAAGCTCGACCCTTGTTACGCTCGCGAGGGAGAGCGAGGGTGGCGGTCCGACTTCGAGCGAAGAGAGGATCCCGAAACGTGTCGTGACGTGGTGTGCGTGTGAGAATGTCTCCGCGAGCCGGACTCTGTGGCGAGGCGGGTTCGCAGCGGCCGAGGAGGATCCAAGGCCTTCCTAGGAGACGAGTGGGGACCGGTTGACCATGGAGGCACGAAGCACGCCTCTCCGAACCGAGCTCTGTAGCGAGATGGGTTCTCTGCCTGGCATAAGGCTTGGTCCAAGCGCGTTCCCTCCTGGGAACCAGCGCCTCGAACTCCCGACTCCGCACACTACCTTGCTGTGTCCAACGTTGAGGGCCTGCCGCCACCCACGAAGGCGAAGGAGTAGGAGCCCCATCAAAGCGAAACAGCGAGCGTCGCGGCTGCAGGAGCACCTTGCAGAAGCGGGAAGCAGTAGCGGGGGTCCGCGGCGAGGAGAGGTGTAAGAGGTACAGGACCTGAACCCAGTAACGGGGTGACGAACAGGAAGAGCGGAGCAACCTTCCCAGGCTAGGCCAGAGCGTCGATGTCTCGTTCAGGAGGGCGAATCCACAAAGGCAGGGCGAATCCTCAAAGCACGGGGCACGCCAGTGAACCCACCTAGTGGCGAACAGGTCCGCGAAGCCATCTCGCCAGTGCGCCGGTCCTCCGAAGGCATCCTGGTGCAAACTGCGTGTATCAACTGGATCCATCGGGGAAACAGGTTGGCACAGCCCTCCCACGAGAAGGTGACCTACTAGTCTGCGTCAGATCCAAGCCGTTCACGCTCTTGACCGCGAGGTCCGAAGGCCAGGCTGGAGTAGGAGAAGAACCACGGTAGTAGGAGGCGTAGCAGCGGCAGCCGGGCTTAGAGAGGACCGAAGGAGAGTAGATCCGACGTCCGAGTAGTGGCTGGGCCGTCCAACCGCGAGCACAGCCGCAGCAGTACCACGTGTTCGAACCCCAGTGCACTCCTGGGTGCCCAGTGGGGATGTCGAGTTGGTTAGACCCCAGGGAGACGGAGCTGCGCCATAGACCCACAGCGGAAGCGAAGCTTCTAGAAGCCTCCTCCGGTCTGCTCCAGTAGCGAAGTCCGGGAACTCCCCAAGAACTGGCGCGGTCGAGTTGTCAGCACAGAGGGTCCGTCCGCATCACGCCGACCCACTCGGCGCCAGGAGTCGACGAGCTGGAGAACGAAGGATAGGGTAAGGAGCTCTTCAATCTCACGACACGAAGGGAGGTACGGACGAGAGAGGTCGTCTAGTCCCAAGGAGAGTCAAGAGCGGATCCACCGCCGGAAGGGGAGGCAAACTCCTGTGACCTCCCGAGCACCGGTCCTACCGAGGGAAGCCAACAGCCGGCAACTCCATGGGGGTGAAGAAGATCCGCGAACCGAGAGAAGAAGCGCAGGGTAGTCGAAGCGCCTGGCACGAAGTCCGGAAGCCGCTGCCAGCTCCGAGCTGTATCCGAGAGGGCACCAGGGGAGACAGAAGCCGAAGCGCTCGCAGACCCGTTTACCACCCGTGCGAAGTCAGAGTACTTCCACTAACTAAGTAATTGGAACTCACGCGTAAGGCCACCAGCTAGTGAGTCGTCAGATCTCCAAGGAGTATTAAGTGCACAACTGGGTCGAACCGTGTACTGTAACCTCAAGAGGAGGTAAACAGGTCCGAGCAAGGCGAAGTAACGACAGCATCCTCCCCGAGAACCACCGGAGGGGGTCGGGTGTCCAGAAGAGGAGCAACTGCAGCCAGGCCGGAGCACGAAGAAGGGGAAGGGCTGAGTGAGGTGGAGAGGAAAGGGACGAACGGCAGCCGGGCGCGAAAGGGATCGACGAGCGAGGCAGGAGAGAATCCGTGGAGCGACGTGAAGAACGGCAACTCCTAAGCACGCCCGCAGCGGAGAGATAGCGGAGTGTAGACCTAGAGTGTCGGAAGGTTGACTCCAACGAGGGAGATTCGTAGATGGACGGGCATCTAAAGGTGCAGAGTGGACCCTCCTTGCGTGCAGGAGAGCAAGAGCGGAGATCCGATCCTGAGTGAAGTGGATTTCCCAGTCGTGCCGCCTCTTCCTGCCCATACGACAGGGCAAGACTGATATCACAGCCCAGACGATCTCCTCCTGGCTGCGCTGGGTAATACGAACTGCATACATGGATCTCTCCCCACGGGTAGCGCAGAGACTGAAGATCCGCGCACACGAAGTACGCGCCATGGCCACGAGCGTCGCATCGACCGGAACTGCGCTGTCAAGGACATCGTGGCAGCGGTGGGCTGGCGAGCAGAATCTACCTTCGCTCGTTTGTACCTTCGGGATCTGGCGGGACAGCGTGACTCTGCGAACCGGGCTCTGTATCGAGGTGGGTCTCCGCCTGACCGCAGGCTATGTCCAGGTGCGTACCCTCCTGTAACGCCCGCGTCGAGAACCCCTCTCCGCGCAATAACTGGAGCGGTCCGCGTAGCAATCCCTCCACAAGATCGGCAAGGACTCGGGCGGTAAGGAACGGAGACAGGCACCTCCGCCCTGCTGGCTGGCCACCAACAGTACCCTGCAACCACTAGCAGCTGGCCCAAGTTCGATCGAAGAGCAGATCCCGAACGTGTCGAGACGTGGTGTGCGTGTGAGATTGTCTCCGCGAGCCGGACTCTGTGGCGAGGCGGGTTCGCAGCGGCCGAGGAGGATCCAAGGCCTTCCTAGGAGACGAGTGGGGATCGGTTGACCATGGACGGCACGAAGCACGTCTCTCCGAACCGAACTCTGTAGCGAGAAGGGTTCTCTGCCTGGCATAAGGCTTGGTCCAAGCGTGTTCCCTCCTGGGAATCAACGCCTCGAGCTCCCGACTCCGCACACTACCAAGCTGTGTCCGACGTGTCGATCCCCCGATGCTAGGGCCGTCGGAACTTGAGAGGCTGGAGAACCGGAACAGCTGGTACGTCCTCAGGTCTGGAACAGTCACCGGTGTCGGGCGTTCGCGCCGGAAAACCCAAGTTGGGACCAGCGTGCTCTGTAGGGAGGCCGGTTGTCTGTCCGAAGGCTTTGTCCAAGCGCACTTCCTCCTGCACACTATACTGACGCGTCCGGCATGGTGATCGCACAGTCCACTCGTCGGAACTCGAGCGGTCGGAGTACCGGGGATAGCCGCCGGCATCTCAGCAGGTCTGGAACCAGTCACAGGCGCCGGGCGCTCTCGCCGATAGAAGCTCCAAGGTGAGACCAGCGCCGTCCAGGTCATGTGGCGCAGACGTCACACCAAGGTTCGGAGGCACATGGTAGACAGACCTTGTATGAGTCCGACGGTCACTGTAACGTCCGTGCTGTGTGCAGGTCATCTAAAGACCCCTGCAACATACAAAAAAAAAAAAAACGAAGGCACGCGGGCGTGGGCCTGAGGGACCCTGTCCTGGTAAGGTGAACTTCCGCAAGACAACGGCCCAACCAGCGAGGAACAACCTGTCAGCAAGCGCGCGGCCTGCAATACATCCCCGCAAGGTAGAGAGTGCAGCCAGTAGGGTCCCGGGTTAATCCCAGGTAAGCACCCCACCTGTGTGACCTACCTTCTGCGAAGAAGTGGAGTCGCGGCTAACCGCACTGTCTGTCCATCCTGCCAAGGCAACTCCCCCAACCACCAAAGTGTGTACCTGTCTTCCCAGCGTATACGTCCTACGCCGGGTACATCCCGGCCCCTACAGGTGTGGAAGACACCCTTGGTCTGGGAGGACCGCCAGGCTAAGTTGAGCCTACAACACATCCTGCACAACAAAACTCAAGCATGTCATGACAAGTATAGGCCTGAAGCAAGCGGCAGGCCCAGAACCTTTGTCGGAGCGGAGCCCCCGCGAAACACCGGAGCTGTACTATAGCGACGGGCCTCCAGGTGCAGCTTTGATCGTTGTCTTAAGTTGCTAGCAGGCAATTAATTACCTTTCAACAGTAAAACGTTACTGTCGTTCATGTTAACTTGTATTCTTATGCATGTTGTTCATGTTAACTGGCAGTCACATGCACAAGTAGGAATTTAACCAAAGAGCATAAACCAGTGCGTCCAGGAGACATAGGGCTGTCTGAGCACTCTGGTTTTTTTTTTGTTTGTTTTTGTTTTTTCTTTTTTGGGAGGTTCGGGCCGGGAGAAGGTCACTGGCGCCTGCCATGAGATGCGTTGGCGACGGGCTCACCCGTACCAATCACCATCCATTTGCAGCCTGTCATTGTAATTTGTGGAATGAGCAAGTGAGTAGCACCTGTGGTGGCAAGAGAATTTATTGCTGCTTATGATCTGCCCCCATGACAGCAACAATAAGTCATCTTGGTGCCGTCAGTGTCCCCTTAACTGACGAATACTCTGCACCTCCCATGTATCTAATACGCCCCCATATATGGTAAACAGGTCTGCAGTATGCATAACAAAACAGGCATGACGTGACCGACTCAGTACCGAAGAAAGCGTCGGCTCTCGCCACATTCACCAACGTAATGCATCAAAGGATGGCTGGAGCATAACACATTCCCCGAACCTAACCAGGTACAAGAGCATAGGTGAGGAATAAGTGCGTAGGTAAGCGCCAGATATAAGGTTAGACTTAGCTTTCACCGATCTTGCACACCATTCCCATTCCAGTAAAGGTTTTAACCGCGAGGAACAAGGAGCTCTGCATCGTTAGACGCCATCTTGGAAAACGAAGCTGACCACCTGCGGATCCGCGCCGTTTAAGAATGACCGTTCCAGACTACGTCTCACTTCTTCCCTCACACGTAAATGCCTTCCGTTAAAAGCGCGGAACTTTCAACAACCACGCTGCTAACCACAGCGAAAAAGGGAGACTTGACCCAGTCAATAACAATACCAGACCAACACGGAAGGAGAGGGGGAACAGGCGCGAGACCCGCCAAGTAAAAGTCAAGAATCTTGGCGCAAACAACAGCGCAAATGAAGACCGCGTTCGTGCCTGCTCAACCAGTGCCCAGCCCGGGAACCAGCCGAGGGCCAACCCAGTCACCTTACCTTTTCCCGGAGCGGGACCGGGGAAGGGGGGGGGAGGGAGAAAATCCAACCAAGGCACGCGCGGCGAAGTCCCAGCGAAGTTCACAGCGTAGCCCAGGCACTTCAGGTAGCCAAGCGGGCCGCTGCCAACGAAGAAGGGACACCAGAGCCACCAGGTACAGGGGGGCCCGACGAAGAAGAAGTCAAGAGAAGAACCAAGTCCGTCGAAGACCAGCGAACCGGTCGAAATCCCCAAAATCCGTAGGCTAGAGCAACACGTCTGAACAGCGTAAGCCTAAGTGGACTGACTGAGGAATTATGGGTACTCGGTTCCAGGTGGGGAGTATCGGGAGACAACTCTTGGCCCCCTCGGGGTTCCCCGAGTGCCTCCCGGGTTGTGTGTTAACACAACGAGTTCTTAGGCTAGAATTGAGTAAGTAGTAGACACTCCCATAAGGTCATGTCATCGGTAATGTTTTTGATGAAATAAATGTTGATATCCTAAAACATAGTTAATTAGACTAAAAAGCCCGAGGTAAAGGGTCCCTATGCACAACTCGGGATGACCCTAACCTGCATGGCTATAAAATTGAAACAAAAACACTCTGCACTTGATGTCTGTAAGATGTCCAGTCAGAACAGTCTCCCTTGGACCGTCCAGAGTCCCTTGTGATGACCTGGCAAGTCCCTTGGTCCACCAGGATCCTTTGCTGGTGGTCCTGACTGTTCCAGAAATCTGCAACAAAAAGAAGTATAATGCCTCCAGGGAGGAAATGTGAGTATTAGGCAAACTAAAAGCGTGCTACCCTATTTCTTACACCATCAACTGGGGCGCTACAAAAGTGATATGAAAAGGAAATACTTGCTTACAATTACCACTTAAACCTACCAGCCCTAAGTGTTAACATTTACAATTAGACTAAAATGCTAAAGGTAAAGGGGTCCTTATGCGCAACTTGGGATGACCCTAACCTGGCTTAAGAATTGAAACAAATACACTCTGCACCTGATAGCTGTCGTAGCAGTCTCACTTGGTCCATCCAGAGTCTCTTGCGAAATACTGGCAAGTCCCTTAGTCCGCCCAGCTCCATTGTTAGTGGTCCTGACTGTCCCTGAAATCTGCAACAGAAAGAAGTATAATGCCTCCACGGAGGCAATGTGAGTATCAGGCAGACTAAAAGAGTCACTATCCTGCATCTTACAAAATCCACTGGGATGCTACAAAAGTAATTTGCAAAGTCAATACTTGCTTACAATTACCCCTTATGCCTACCAGCCCTAGGCTCTAACATTCATAATTAGACTAAAAAGCCCGAGGTAAGGGGTCTTTCCTATGCGCAACTCGGGATGACCCTAACCTGCATGCCTTAAAAATTGAAACAAAAACACTCTGCACCTGTTGTCTGTGAGATGTCCAGTCATAGCAGTCTCCCTTGGTCCGTCCAGAGTCCCTTGTGATGTCCTGGCAAGTCCCTAGGGCCACAAGGATTCTTTGCTGGTGGTCCTGACTGTCCCTGAAATCTGCAACAGAAAGAAGTATAATGCCTCCAGGGAGGCAATGTGGGTATCTGGCAGACTAAAAGTGTCACTACCCTAAATCTTACACCATCCACAAGTATGCTACAAAAGTGATTTGAAAAGTGAATACTTGCTTACAATTACCCCTTAAATCTTCCGGTCCTATGCTCTAACATTTATAATTAGACCAAAAACCCAGAGGTAAGGGGTCCCTTCGCACAACTCGGGATGACCCTAACCTGGCTACAAAATTAAAACAACAACACTCTGCACCTGATGTCTGTCGTAGCAGTCTCATTTGGTCCGTCCAGAGTCTCTTGTGATGTCCTGGCAAGTCCCTTAGTCCACCCAGATCCATTGTTAGTGGTGCTGACTGTCCCTGAAATCTGCAACAGAAAAAAGTATATTGCCTCCACGGAGGCAGACTAAAAGTGTCACTATGCTAAATCTTACAAAATCCACTGGGATGCTACGAAAGTAATTTGCAAAGGCAATACTTGCCTACAATTACCCTTTAACACTAGCAGCCCTAGGCTCTACCATTCATAATTAGACTAAGACGCCCAAGGTAAGGGGTCCCTATGCACAACTCGGGATGACCCTAACCTGCATGGCTTAAACATTGAAACAAAAAAACTCTGCACCTGATATCTGTGAGATGTCTAGTCATAGCAGTCTACATTGGTCCGTCCAGAGTCCCTTGTGATGTCCTGGAAAGTCCCTTGGGCCACCAGAATTCTTTGCTGGTTATTCTGACTGTTCCTGAAATCTGCAACAAAAAGAAGTATAATGCCTCCAGGGAGGCAATGTGAGCATCAACCAAACTAAAACACCATCAACTGGGGTGCTACAAAAATGATATGAAAAGGCAATACTTCCTCACAATTACCACTTAAACCTACCAGCCCTAAGTGTTAACATTTACAATTAGACCAAAAAGCCAAAGGTAAAGGGGTCCCTATGCTCAACTTGGGATGACCCTAACCTGGCTTAAGAATTGAAACAAATACACTCTGCACCTGATGTCTGTCCTAGAAGTCTCACTTGGTCCGTCCAGAATCTCTTGTGATGTCCTGGCAAGTTCCTTAGTCCTCCCAGATCCATTGATAGTGGTCCTGACTGTCCCTGAAATCTGCAACAGAAAGAAGTATATTGCCTCTAGGGAGGCAATGTGAGTATCAGGCAGACTAAAAGGGTCACTACTCTAAATCTTACAAAATCCACTGGGACGCTACAAAACTAATTTGCAAATCAATACTTGCTTACAATTACCCTTTAACACTACCAGCCCTAGGCTCTAACATTCATAATTAGACTAAGACCCCCGAGGTAAGGGGTCCCTATGCACAACTAGGGATGACCCTAACCTGCATGGCTTAAAAATTGAAACAAAAACACTCTGCACCTGATGTCTGTGATATGTCTAGTCATAGCAGTCTCCCTTGGTCCATCCAGAATCCCTTGTGATGTCCTGGCAAGTCCCTTGGTCCACCAGGATCCTTTGTTGGTGGTCCCGACTGTTCCTGAAATCTGCAACAAAAAGAAGTATAATGCCTCCGGGGAGGCAATGTGAGCATCACGCAAACTAAAAGCGTGCTACCCTGTATCTTACACCATCAACTGGGGTGCTACAAAAGTGATATGAAAATGCAATACTTCCTTACAATTACCACTTAAACCTACCAGCCCTAAGTGTTAACATTTACAATTAGACCAAAATGCCAAAGGTAAAGGGGTCCCCTATGCGCAACTTGGGATGACCCTAACCTGGCTTAAGAAATTGAAACAAATACACTCTGCACCTGTTGTATGTCCTAGCAGTCTCACTTGGTCCATCCAGAGTCACTTATGACATCCTGGCAAATCCCGTAGTCTGCCCAGATCAATTGTTAGTGGTCCTGACTGTCCCTGAAATCTGCAACAGACAGAATTATAATGCCTCCAGGGAGGCAATGTGAGTATCCGGCAAACTAAAAGTGTCACTACCTAAATCTAACACCATCCAGAAGGATGCTACAAAAGTGATTTGAAAAGTCAATACTTGCTTACAATTACCCCTTAAACCTTCCGGTTCTAGGCTCTAACATTTATAATTAGACCAAAATGCCAGAGGTAAGGGGTCCCTATGCACAACTCGGGATGACCCTACCTCGCTTAAAAAGTAAAACAAAAATACTCTGCACCTGATGTCCGTCCTAGCAGTCTCATTTGGTCCATCCAGTGTCCCTTGTGATATACTTGCAAGTCCCTTGATCCATGCGGATTACTTCCTGGTGGTCCCGAATGTCCCTAAAATCTGCAACAGAAAGATGTATAATGACCCCAGGAAGTCAATGTGAGTATCAGGCAGACTAAAAGTGTCACTAGCCTAGATCTTACACCATACACTGGGATGCTACAAAAGTGATTTGAAAAGGCAATACTTGCTTACAATTACCCCTTAACCCTACCAGCCCTAGGCGCTAACATTCATAATTAGATTAAAAAGCCAGAGATAAAGGGGCCTTATGTGCAACTCAGGATAACCCTAACCTGGCTTAAAAATTAAAAAAAAAAAAACACTCTGTACCTAATGACTGTGAGATGTCCAGTTGTAGCAGTCTCCCTTGGTCTGTCCAGAGTCCACTGTGGTGTCCTGGCAAGTCCCTTGGTCCGCCTGAATCCCTTGCATGTGATCCTGACTGTCCATGAAATCTGCAACAGAAAGAAGTATAAAGCCTCCACTGAGGCAATGTGAGTATCAGGCAGACTAAAAGTGTCACTATCCTAAATCTTACACCATCCATAAGGATGCCGCAAAAGTGATCTGAAAAGGTCGTACTTGCTTACAGTTACCACTTTAACCTACCAGCGCTAAGCTTTAACATTTACAATTAGACCAAAAAGCCAAAGGTAAAGGGGTTCCTATGCGCAAATTGGGATGACCCTAACCTGGCTTAAGAATTGAAACAAAGTACACTCTGCAACTGATGTCTGTCCAAGCAATCTCACTTTGTCAGTCCAGAGTCTCTTGTGATGACCTGGCAAGTCTCTTAGTCCGCCCAGATCCAGTGTTAGGGGTCCTTACTGTCCCTGAAATCTGCAACAGAAAGAAGTATAATGCCTCCAGGGAGGCAATGTGAGAATCAGGCAGACTAAAAGTGTCACTACCCTAAATCTTACAAAATCCACTCGGATGCTACGAAAGTAATTTCCTATGGCAATACTTCCTTACAATTACCCTTTAACCCTACCAGCCGTAGGCTCTAACATTCATAATTAGACTAAGACGCCCGAGGAAAGGGGTCACTATGCGCAACTCGGGATGAACCTAACCTGCATGGCTTAAAAATTGAAACAAAAACACTCTGCACCTGATGTCTGTGAGAGCTTCACCTACCTCGGCAGCATAGTCGACAAGAAGGGTGGGACGGATGCTGACGTGAAGATCAGGATAGGCAAGGCCAGGGCAGCATTTCTCCAGCTAAAGAACGTCTGGACTTCAAGAGATCTGTCAGTCAACACCAAGATCCGACTGTTCAATACCAACGTGAAACCAGTACTCCTCTATGGAGCAGAGACCTGGAGGACCACAGTGTCGACCACCAAGAAAATACAGACGTTCATCAACAACAGTCTGAGAAGGCTCCTCAGGATACGCTGGCCGGACAAAATCAGCAACGAGGAATTGTGGCAGCGGACAAAGCAGAAGCCTGCAGAAGTGGAGCTCCAACAACGCCGCTGGAGATGGATAGGTCACACACTACGCAAGCCAGCAACCAACACCACAAAGCAAGCCCTAAGATGGAACCCCCAGGGAAAAAGGAAGAGAGGTCGGCCACGAAACACCTGGCGACGTGACCTGGAGACAGATGCCAAGAAGATGGGCCACACCTGGGGACAGCTGGAGAGACTCGCCCAGGACAGAGACGGCTGGAGGGACCTTGTCGGCGGCCTATGCCCCAGAGGGGGTGATGGGCGTAAGTAAGTAAGTAAGTACCTGATGTCTGTGAGATGTCTAGTCATAGCAGTCTCCCTTGGTCCGTCCAGAGTAACTTGTGATGTCCTGGCCATTCCCTTGATCCACCAGGATCCTTTGTTGGTGGTCCCGACTGTTCCTGAAATCTACAACAAAAAGAAATATGCCTCCAGGGAGGCAATGTGATTATCAGGCAAATTAAAAGCGTGCTACCTTATATCTTACACCATCAACTGGGGCGCTACAAAAGTAATATGAAAATGCAATACTTGCTTACAACCCTAAACCTACCAGCCCTAAGTTTTAACATTTACAATTAGACCAAAATGCCAAAGGTAAAGGGGTCCCTATGCACAACTTGGGATGACCCTAACCTGGCTTAAGAATTGAAACAAATACACTCTGCACCTGATGTCTGTCCTAGCAGTCTCACTTGGTCCGTCCAGAGTCTCTTGTGATCACCTGGCAAGTCCCTTAGTCTGCCCAGATCCATTGTTAGTGGTCCTGACTGTCCCTGAAATCTGCAACAGAAAGAAGTATAATGCCTCCAGGAAGGCAATGTGAGTATCAGGCAGACTAAAAGCATCACTACCCTACATCTTACAAAATCCACTGGGATGTGACGAAAGTAATATGCATAGGCAATACTTGCTTACAATTACCCCTTAACCCTACCAGCCCTAGGCTCTAAAATTCATAATTAGACTAAAACGCCTGAGGTAAGGGGTCCCTATGCGCAACTTGGGATGACCCTAATCTCGTTGGCTTAAAAATTGAAACAAAAACACTCTGCACCTGATGTCTGTGAGATGTCCAGTCATAGCAGTCTGCCTTGGTCCGCCCAGAGTCCCTTGTAATGACCTGGCAAGGCCTTGGTCCACGAGGATCTGCAACAAAAAGAAGTATAATGCCTCCAGGGAGGCAAAGTGAGTAATAGGCAAACTAAAAGCGTGCTGCCCTATATCTTACTTGCTTACAGTTACTCCTTAAACCTTCCAGTCCTAGGCTCTAACATTTATAATTAGACTAAAAGCCAGAGGTAATGGGTCCCTATGCACAACTCGGGATGATCCTAACCTGGCTTAAAAATTAAAACAAAAACACTCTGCACCTGATGACTGTCCTAGAAGTCTCACTTGGTCCATCCAGTGTCCCTTGTGATGTCCTCGCAAGTCACTTGGTCCGCCCGGATTACTTGCTGGGGGTTCCGACTGTACCTGAAATCTGCAACAGAAAGAAGTATAATGCCCTCAGGAAGGCAATGTGAGTATCAGGCAGACTAAAAGTGTCACTAGCCTAGATCTTACACCATACACTGGGATGCTACAAAAGGGATTTGAAAAGGCAATACTTACTTACAATAATTACCCCTTAACCCTACCAGCCCTAGGCTCTAACATTCATAATTAGATTAAAAAGACAGAGGTAAAGGGGCTTTATGCGCAACTCAGGATGACCCTAACCTGGCTTAAAATTAAAACAAAAACACTCTGCACCTGATACCTGTAAGATGTCCAGTCGCAGCAGTCTCCCTTGGTCCATCCAGAGTCCACTGTGGTGCCCTGGCAAGTCTCTTGGTTTGCACGAATCCCTTGCATGTGGTCCTGACCGTCCCTGAATTCTGCAACAGAAAGAAGTATAATGCCTCCACTGAGGCAATGTGAGCATCAGGCAGACTAAAAGTGTCACTACCCTAAATCTTACACCATCCATAAGGATGTTACAAAAGTGATCTGAAGAGGTAGTACATGCTTACAGTTACCACTTAATCCTTCCAGCCCTAAGCTTTAACATTTACAATTAGACCAAAAAGCCAAAGGTAAAGGGGTCCCTATGCACAACTTGGGATGACCCTAACCTGGCTTATGAATTGAAACAAATACACTCTGCACCTGATGTCAGTCCTAGCAGTCTCACTTGGTCCATTCAGTCTCTTGTGAAGTCCTGGCAAGTCCCTTAGTCCGCCCAGATCCATTGTTAGTGGTCCTGACTGTCCCTGAAATCTGCAACAGAAAGAAGTATATTGCCTCCAGGGAGGCAATGTGAGTATCTGGCAGACTAAAAGTGTCACTACCCTTAATCTTACAAAATCCACTGGGATGCTACGAAAGTAATTTCCAAAGGCAATACTTGCTTACAATTACCCCTTAACCCTACCAGCCCGAGGCTCTAACATTCATAATTAGATTTTTTTAAAAAAACCCTAGGTAAGGGGTCCCTATGCGCAACTCGGGATGACCCTAACTTGCATGGCTTAAAATTGAAACAAAAACACTCTGCACCTGATGTCTGTGAGATGTCTAGTCATAGCAGTCTCCCTTGGTCCGTCCAGAGTCCCTTGTGATGTCCTGGCATGTGCCTTGGTCCACCAGGGTCCTTTGCTGGTGGTCCTGTCTGTTCCTGAAATCTGCAACAGAAAGAAGTATAATGCCTCCAGGGAGGCAATGTGAGTATCAGTCAAACTAAAAGCGTGCCACCCTATATCTTACACCATCAACTGGGGCGCTACAAAAGTGATATGAAAAGGCAATACTAGCTTACAATTACCACTTAAACCTGCCAGCCCTAAGTGTTAACATTTACAATTAGACCAAAAAGCCAAAGCTAAGGGGTCCCTATGTGCACCTTGGGATGACCCTAACCTGGCTTAAGAATTGAAACAAATACACTCTGCACCTGATGTCCATCCTAGCAGTCTCACTTGGTCCATCCAGAGTCTCTTGTGAAGTCCTGGCATGTCCCTTAGTCTGCCCAGATCCATTGTTAGTGGTCCTGACTGTCCCTGAAATCTGGAACAGAAAGTATAATGCCTCCTGGGAGGCAATGTGAGTATCAGGCAGACTAAAAGTGTCTCTACTCTACATCTTACAAAATCCACTGTGATGCTACGAAATTAATTTGCAAAAGCAGTACTTGCTTACAATTACCATTTAACCCTACCAGCCCTAGGCTCTAACATTCATAATTAGACTAAAAAGCCTGAGGTAAGGGGTCCTCCCTATGCAAAACTCGGGATGACCCTAACCTGCATGACTTAAAAATTGAAACAAAAACACTCTGCACCTGATATCTGTGAGATGTCTAGTCATAGTAGTCTCCCTTGGTCCGTCCAGAGTCCCTTGTGATGTCCTGGCAAGTCCCTCGGTCCACCAGGATCCTTTGCTGGTGGTCCTGTCTGTCTCTGAAATCTGCAACAGAAAGAAGTATAATGCCTCCAGGGAGGCAATATGAATATCCGGCAGACTAAAAGTGTCACTACCCTAAATCTTACATCACCCACAAGGATGCTACAAAAGTGATTTGAAACATCACTACTTGCTTACAATTACCCTTTAAATCTTTCGGTGCTAGGCTCTAACATTTATAATTAGACAAAAAGCCAGAGATAAGGGGTCCCTATGCACAACTCGGGATGACCCTAACCTGGCTTAAGAATTGAAACAAAAACACTCTGCACCTGAAGTCTGTCCTAGCAGTCACACTTGGTCCATCCAGAGTCTCTTGTGAAGTCCTGGCAAGTACCTTAGTCTGCCCAGATCCATTGTTAGTGGTCCTGACTGTCCCAAAAATCTGCAACAGAAAGAAGTATAATGCCTCCAGGGAGGCAATGAGAGTATCAGGCAGACTAAAAGTGTCTCTTACTCTACATCTTACAAAATCCACTGGCATGCTATGAAAGTAATTTGCAAAGGCAATACTTCCTTACAATAACCCCTTAACCCTACCAGCCCTAGGCTCTAACATTCACAATTTGACTAAAATGCCCAAGGTAAATGGTCCTCCCTATGTGCAACTCAGGATGACCCTAACCTGCATGACTTAAAAATTGAAACAAAAACACTCTGCACCTGATGTCTGTGAGATGTCCAGTCATAGCAGTCTCCCTTGGTCCGTCCAGAGTCCCTTGTGATGTCCTGGCAAGTCCCTTGGTCCACCAGGATCCTTGCTGGTAGTCCTGTCTGTCCCTGAAATCTGCAACAGAAAGAAGTATAATGCCTCCAGTGAGGCAATGTGAATATCCGGCAGAATAAAAGTGTCACTACCCTAAATCTTACACCATCCACAAGGATGCTACAAAAGTAATTTGAAACATCATTACTTGCTTACAGTTACTCCTTAAACCTTCCAGTCCTAGGCTCTAACATTTATAATTAGACTAAAAGCCAGAGGTAATGGGTCCCTATGCACAACTCGGGATGATCCTAACCTGGCTTAAAAATTAAAACAAAAACACTCTGCACCTGATGACTGTCCTAGCAGTCTCACTTGGTCCATCCAGTGTCCCTTGTGATGTCCTCGCAAGTCACTTGGTCCGCCCGGATTACTTGCTGGGGGTCCCGACTGTACCTGAAATCTGCAACAGAAAGAAGTATAATGCCCCCAGGAAGGCAATGTGAGTATCAGGCAGTCTAAAAGTGTCACTAGCCTAGATCTTACACCATACACTGGGATGCTACAAAAGGGATTTGAAAAGGCAATACTTGCTTACAATAATTACCCCTTAACCCTACCAGCCCTAGGCTCTAACATTCATAATTAGATTAAAAAGACAGAGGTAAAGGGGCCTTATGTGCAACTCAGGATGACCCTAACCTGGCTTAAAATTAAAACAAAAACACTCTGCACCTTGGTCCATCCAGAGTCCACTGTGGTGCCCTGGCAAGTCTCTTGGTTTGCCCGAATCCCTTGCATGTGGTCCTGACTGTCCCTGAATTCTGCAACAGAAAGAAGTATAATGCCTCCACTAAGGCAATGTGAGCATCAGGCAGACTAAAAGTGTAATTACCCTAAATTTTGCACCATCCATAAGGATGTTACAAAAGTGATCTGAAGAGGTAGTACATGCTTACAGTTACCACTTAATCCTTCCAGCCCTAAGCTTTAACATTTACAATTAGACCAAAAAGCCAAAGGTAAAAGGGTCCCTATGCACAACTTGGGATGACCCTAACCTGGCATAAGAATTGAAACAAATACACTCTGCGCCTGATGTCAGTCCTAGCAGTCTTACTTGGTCTATTCAGAGTCTCTTGTGATGTCCTGGCAAGTCCCTTAGTCCGCCCAGATCCATTGTTAGTGGTCCTGACTGTACCTGAAATCTGCAACAGAAAGAAGTATATTGCCTCCAGGGAGGCAATGTGAGTATCTGGCAGACTAAAAGTGTCACTACCCTTAATCTTACAAAATCCACTGGGATGCTACGAAAGTAATTTCCGAAGGCAATACTTGCTTACAATTACCCCTTAACCCTACCAGCCCGAGGCTCTAACATTCATAATTAGATTTTTTTTAAAAAAGCCCTAGGTAAGGGGTCCCTAAGCGTAACTCGGGATGACCTTAACTTGCATGGCTTAAAATTGAAACAAAAACACTCTGCACCTGATGTCTGTGAGATGTCTAGTCATAGTCTCCCTTGGTCCGTCCAGAGTCCCTTGTGATGTCCTGGCAAGTCCCTTGGTCCACCAGGATCCTTTGCTGGTGGTCCTGACTGTTCCTGAAATCTGCAACAAAAAGAAGTATAATGCCTCCAGGGAGGCAAGGTGAGTATCAGGCAAACTAAAAGCGTGCTACCTTATATCTTACACCATCAATTGGGGCGCTACAAAAGTGATATGAAAAGGCAATACTTGCTTGCAATTACCACTTAAATCTACCAGCCCTAAGTGTTAACATTTACAATTAGACCAAAATGCCAAAGGTAAAGGGGTCCCTATGCGCAACTTGGGATGACCCTAACCTGGCTTAAGAATTGAAACAAATACACTCTGCACCTGATGTCGGTCCTAGCAGTCTCACTTGGTCCGTCCAGAGTCTCTTCTGATGTCCTGGAAAGTCCCTTAGGCCACCCAGATCCATTGTTAGTGGTCCTGACTGTCCCTGAAATCTGCAACAGAAAGAAGTATAATGCCTCCAGGGAGGCAATGTGAGTATCAGGCGGACTAAAAGTGTCACTACCCTACATCTTACAAGATCCACTGGGATGCTATGAAAGTAATTTGCATAGGCAATACTTGCTTACAATTACTGCTTAACCCTACCAGCCCGAGGCTCTAACATTCATAATTAGTCTATAAAGCCCGAGGTAAATGGGTCCCTATGTGCAACTCGGGATGACCCTAACCTGCATGACTTAAAAATTGAAACAAAAACACTCTTCACCTGATGTCTGTGAGAGGTCCAGTCATAGCAGTCTCCCTTGGTCTGCCCAGAGTCCCTTGTGATGACCTGGCATGTGCCTTGATCCACCAGGATCCTTTGCTGGTGTTTCTGACTGTTTATGAAATCTGCAAGAAAAAGAAGTATAATGCCTCCAGGGAGGCAATGTGAGTATCAGGCAAACTAAAAGCATGCTACCCTATATCTTACACCATCAACTGGGGCGCTACAAAAGTGATATGAAAAGGCAATACTAGCTTACAATTACCACTTAAACCTGCCAGCCTTAAGTGTTAACATTTACAATTAGACCAAAAAGCCAAAGCTAAGGGGTCCCTATGTGCACCCTATGTGCACCTTGGGATGACCCTAACCTGGCTTAAGAAT
>BTPG01000002.1:25187959-25223404 GCA_036245525.1 Semisulcospira habei | reverse complement strand
TGATGTCCATCCTAGCTGTCTCACTTGGTCCATCCAGAGTCACTAGTGAAGTCCTGGCATGTCCCTTAGTCCGCCCAGATCCATTGTTAGTGGTCCTGATTGTCCCTGAAATCTGGAACAGAAAGAAGTATAATGCCTCCTGGGAGGCAATGTGAGTATCAGGCAGACTAAAACTGTCTCTACTCTACATCTTACAAAATCCACTGCGATGGTACAAAAGTAATTTGCAAAAGCAGTACTTGCTTACAATTACCCCTTAACCATACCAGCCCTAGGCTCTAACATTCATAATTAGACTAAAAAGCCTGAGATAAGGGGTCCTCCCTATGCAAAACTCGGGATGACCCTAACCTGCATGACTTAAAAATTGAAACAAAAACACTCTGCACCTGATTTCTGTGAGATGTCTAGTCATAGTAGTCTCCCTTGGTCCATCCAGAGTCCCTTGTGATGTCCTGGCAAGTCCCTCGGTCGATCAGGATCCTTGCTGGTGATCCTGTCTGTCCCTGAAATCTGCAACAGAAAGAAGTATAATGCCTCCAGGGAGGCAATGTGAATATCTGGCAGACTAAAAGTGTAACTACCCTAAATCTTACACCATCCACAAGGATGCTACAAAAGTAATTTGAAACATCACTACTTGCTTACAATTACCCTTTAAATCTTTCGGTCCTAGGCTCTAACATTTATAATTAGACAAAAAGCCAGAGATAAGGGGTCCCTATGCACAACTCGGGATGACCCTAACCTGGCTTAAGAATTGAAACAAAAACACTCTGCGCCTGAAGTCTGTCCTAGCAGTCTCACTTGGTCCATCCAGAGTCTCTTGTGAAGTCCTGGCAAGTACCTTAGTCTGCCCAGATCCATTGTTAGTGGTCCTGACTGTCCCTGAAATCTGCAACAGAAAGAAGTATAATGCCTCCTGGGAGGCAATGAGAGTATCAGTCAGACTAAAAGTGTCACTCCCCTACATCTTACAAAATCCACTGGGATGCTATGACAGTAATTTGCAAAGGCAATACTTGCTTACAATTACCCCTTAACCCTACCAGTCCTAGGCTCTAACAATCATAATTAAACTAAAAGCCCGAGGTAAGGGGTCCTTATGCGCAACTCGGGATGACCCTAACCTGCATGGCTTTAAAATTGAAACAAAAACTTTCTGCACCCGATGTCTGTAAGATGTCCAGTCATAGCAGTCTCCCTTGGTCCGTCCAGAGTCCCTTGTAATGCTCTGGCAAGTCCCTTGGTCCACTACGATCCTTTGCTGGTGGTCCTGACTGTCCCTGAAATCTGCAACAGAAAGAAGTATAATGCCTCCAGCGAAGCAATGTGAGTATTAGGCTGACTAAAAGTGTCACTACCTTACACCTTACAAAATCCAATGTAATGCTACGAAAGTAATTTGCAAAGGCAATACTTGCTTACAATTATCCCTTAACCCTAACAGCCCTTGGCTCTAACATTTATAATTAGACTAAAAAGCCCGAGTTAAGGGGTCCCTATGTGCAACTCGTGATGACCCTAACCAGCACGGCTTAAAAATTGAAACAAAAACACTCTGCACCTGATGTCTGTGAGATGTCCAGTCATAGCAGTCTCCTTGGTCCGTCCAGAGTCCCTTGTGATGTCCTGGCAAGTCCCTTGGTCCACCAGGATCCTTTGCTGGTGGTCCTGACTGTTCCTGAAATCTGCTACAAAAAGAAGTATAATGCCTCCAGGGAGGCAATGTGATTCTTAGGCAATCTAAAAGCGTGCTACCCTATATATTACACCATCAACTGGGCCGCTACAGAAGTGATATGAAAAGGCAATACTTGCTTACAATTACCACTTAAACCTACCAGCCCTAAGTGTTAACATTTACAATTAGACCAAAACGTCAAAGTTAAAGTGGTCCCTATGCGCAACTTGGAATGGCCCTAACATGTCTTAAGAATTGAAACAAATACACTCTGCACCTGATGTCTCTCCTAGCAGTCTCAATTGGTCCATCCAGATTCTCTTGTGAAGTCCTGGCAAGTCCCTTAGTCCGCCCAGATCCATTGTTAGGGGTCCTGACTGTCCCTGAAATCTGCAACAGTAAGAAGTATAATGCCTCCAGTGAGGCAATCTGAGTATCAGGCAGACTATAAAATACAGTGTCAGTCCTAGCAGTCTTACTTGGTCCGTCCAGAGTCTCTTGTGATGTCCTGGCAAGTCCCTTAGTCCACCCAGATCCATTGTTAGTGGTCCTGACTGTCACTGAAATCTGCAACAAAAAGAAGTATAATGCCTCCAGGGAGGCAATGTGCATATCAGGCAGACTAAACGTGTCAGTACCCTAAATCTTACAAAATCCACTGGGATGCTACGAAAGTAATCTACAACGGCAATACTTGCTTAGAATTACCCCTTAACCCTACCAACCCTGGGCTCTAACATTCATAATTAGACTAAAAAGCCTGAGGTAAGGGGTCCTCCCTATGCGCAACTCAGGATGACCCTAACCTGCATAGCATAAAAATTGAAACAAAAACACTCTGTACCTGATGTCTGTGAGATGTCCAGTCATAGCTGTCTCCCTTGGTCCGTCCGGAGTCCCTTGTATGTCCTGGCATGTCCCTTAGTCTGCCCAGATCCATCGTTAGTGGTCTCGACTGTCCCTGAAATCTGCAACAGAAAGAAGTATAATGCCTCCAGGGAGGCAATGTGAGTATCAGGCAGACTAAAAGTGTCTCTACTTTAAATCTTACACCATCCACAGGGATGGTACAAAGTAATTTGAAAAGGCAATACTTGTTTGCAATTACTCCCTTAACCCTACAAGCCCTAGGCTCTAACATTCATAATTAGACCAAAAGCCAGAGGTAAAGGGTCCTTATGCACACCTTGGGATGACCCCAACATGGCTTAAAAATTAAAACAAAAACACTCTGCACCTGATGTCTGTGAGATGTCCAGTCCTAGTGGTCTCACTTGGTCTATCCAGAGTCCCTTGTGATGTCCTTGCAAGTCCCTTTGTCCGTCGGGTCCCTTTCTTGTGGTCCTGATTGTCCGTGAAATCTGCAACAGAGAGAAGTATGCCTCCAGGGAGGCAATGTGAGTATTAGGCAAACTAAAAATTGTACTACCCTAAATCTTACACCATCCACTGGGATGCCACAAAAGTGATCTGAAAAGGCAATATATGCTTACAATTACCCCTTAACCTTACCAGCCCTAATCTTTAACATATATAATTAGACCAAATAGCCAGAGTTAAAGGGTCCCTATGCGCAACTTGGAATGACCCTAACCTTGCTTATTGAAACAAAAACACTCTGCACCTGATGTCTGTGAGGTGTGAAGTCCTAGGAGTCTCCCTTGGTCCATCCAATGTCCCTTGTGAAGTCCTGGTAAGTCCCTTGGTTCCGCCCAGACCCCTTGCTGGTGGTGCTGACTGCCCTTGAAATCTGTCAACAGAAAAAAGCATGCCTCCAGGGAGGCAGTGTGAGTATCCAATGCCTTTGAAATCTGCCAACAGAAAGAAGACCATCGCCTCCAGGAGGAGGTGAGGGGTCCCAATATGTGAACTTATTGCCTGTGGTATGCTTAATCTACATGACATACTGTACATTGACACATGGATACAGCAGTGTCAGTTTAGCAGTTATTTCTAAAAATTATCTGCCAATGTGAAAAAAAGTGTGACGCAATGCCACCCACAAGAACATTCTGTACACTTCTCCATTTTGTAATCCAGCCTCAAAGCAATCAATAACATTCAGGCATTGCATTCCAAACCTGACAGTACTGTGTTTATACAATAGAAATAGAAACATGTTGATATCAAAAACAATTTCCAATAGAAAAAAAAATACTTTAATAAAAAATAACCAGAAAGGTATCTAAAGACATAATTTTG
Organism: Semisulcospira habei; assembly: GCA_036245525.1. Lineage (NCBI taxonomy): Eukaryota > Metazoa > Mollusca > Gastropoda > Semisulcospiridae > Semisulcospira > Semisulcospira habei. The sequence goes on along the minus strand of BTPG01000002.1, from coordinate 25,219,518 downwards.
AAAAAGTGCACCATCTCTGGAAAGCTAAAATGTGCACATCAACAGTCTGTCCCATGTGAATCAGCATGAGGTTGGTGCAATCACCTGGACGCTTTTTCTTACAATGCCTTGAAATCAGCTAGCCCTATAATGGCCTACCTATGTAAAATGCATACCAGGCAGACATTTCATCACCCTAACAATTTCAGAATGGAGGTAAAGTTTTAATGGAATCAGTGAGGTGGCTTTCGGGTGTGCAATCATTCAGATTTCCAGCAACTATTTGACAGAGTGCAGGGAGGGTGCGGGGGCCCGAGTCCCATTGTAAGAGAAGCAAAAGTAAGACTCATGAGAGCGAGTCAGCTCTACTCTCTCACTCAACACCCTGAGTCGCTAGTGAAAAGTAACATAGTTACTTAAGGAGACATCAGCCCTCGCATTTAAGAGAGCGCAATTGTTTGTCTCTGGATGCCACGGTTCTCATATCGCCTCACATCGGACAGGTAGGATCCGTGTCCTGCGCCCTGCCTCTGTCAGTTGCAGTGAGCTCTCAGTGGAGGAAAGCAACACTGAAACATAACAAGAAAAAAAAAAAACATGTCATTGGAGCCACCACAAACCCCCTCACAACGACACTCAAAAAGACAGTTTCAACATTAAAATTTGTGTCTGATATCAGGTATAGACTATTTCTGTCACTAGTAATAGAAAGCAGAGGTGGCATCTTGCAAAGGCACAGGTGTTTTGATGATCTGAAGGAAATTCAAGGTAGAAATAAGTTACAGGATGGGTTTCTCATGAATTTCTTCATTGACAGAGGAGATGATTGTTGAAATTGTTGGCGCCATAAGCAAATTTGTAAGTTTAGAGGTGTTAGACATAAACATATCGCGGAGTCCACTTTGAAGGCTCTTTCATTCACATTTCAGGTCATAAAAATAGTAAGCAGAAGGCAACACATGGTATAAACTTCACATACCGGTCTGTTACTCGAACCCATCTAAGAACTATTTATTTTGCATTTCCTTGCTGAAAATGAGTAAGCCTGGTGAGATTTATGTGTATTATATGTCTGAAGAAGCAAGGAAACAAAGAAACTTATGACACACTGAGTTATGTCTCACACCATAAGTCTGCTATTAAAAGTCTGTACAGCAAAAACTGATGTGTATTTTCATGGCGTTTTCTTGATATCAGGTAAAGTGCATTTGCAATGGCCGCGTACCACATTTTTGGCAAATATTTTAAAAATAGCAGACAGTCTTTCAAACTCTTTAAAACAAAAGCAATCTTTTCATTTTATACCTGACAGATTGTACCCAAGCAGTGTCTGATGCTTTTCCCCATTCTAGCCGTATACTGAAGTCCAGTTGTGGATAAAATATTTGAAGTATGGAAATCACCTAAAAAAACTTATTCTTCCATACTTAAAATGCAATGAATGATGTCTAACAAAATAATATAGATCTTGTAGTGTCTGTGTCAAACCCCAGCTCAAACAGCCAGTTAGACAACATTCATTCTAAAATTATAGCTACAGTTGTATATTTAAATGCAAAATATCAAGTGATCGCAACCAAAAGATTACATACTCAGATGAGGATCAACTGATTTTCTTCAAACGTCTATTTTCTCACCAGAGAGTACTTTTGCTTAGTTTATAGCTGGAATGCAAGCAGATAACATGAGTATGTGAACACTGCCTCCTTGGAGTTGTCATTGATGATCTTGCACCTCAAGTAGCAAGCACATAGGGATAAGTTGTGTAAAACTGTCAGCAGATACATTTATATGTGATTTAAGCTAAGTCATTTCCAGATCTTGAAAGCAGAAAAATATATCATTATGCACATATTCAGGATCAAATTAATGATTTGACAATGTAACTATGCCCTGCTTTGATGCACGCAGGCTGTCTATGCTTCCTAGCGTGTCTTATGACAGCTAAATTGGACCATGAAGTAACTGTCAACTTGACAGCCACAAATGGTGGAAAAGAAGATGCAGTGATAAAAGTGTACCCCTACATGAAAATAACTGGATTTTAAAGGATTTCAAACCAATCATTTATTGATTATGCCACGTCAACTTTGGACTACTATGTTCATAAGAACATTAACAAGATGAGGATTTCATCCCAAAGTCTACCGTATTGTTTGGAGCTCACATGCGTTTTTCTTTTAGGAACATTCAAAGTTTATGTTAATATTTTAAAGCTTATCCTTCTGATCCATTTCCCTCACCTCTAACCCCCAACCTCTGATCAAAAAGACACCGGCGCACACAAATAGATGGACACATGGCACTTCCCACCATTAATGTACTCTGTGGGCTGATACAGCGACAGAAATTCTGAAGAGAAAGAATAGCAAGAGCATCAAAATGACGTCACTATAAGCTTCATGTAATGGCATCTCTAGTTCCACAACGCTGTGCACACAGTGATGAATTTGATGTAAATTCAGAAACATTGTATAACACCGGCAACTCGTGCTTTGTGACAATTTAGGAACATTGTGTAACGTGATGTGTTTGGCGCCTTTACATCACCATCACAGGCTGATCCTTCTCAAGAGTCGAGAATTCTTACTTTTCATTTTTTTTCCCTGCAACGAATTACTTTTTACAAAAAAGTTGAAAAGATATAAAGCTGAATAACAAACTCATTCAATGTCTATTTTCAAGGTAGCTATATATGCAAAATTCCGAGTAAATAGAATGTAAACTACGGACTCAAGTGTGGGTCAACTTTATATAAGCGGTGATTTTTCTCTTTATCGATTCATTTAAAATATGCTTGGAGGCTCTCTGAAATGCATCTCGATCAAAGCATTTCCTAAAGTTTCAGGCCTGTATGTACACAAGCATGGGAGATACTCGTGTCTACATACATACACACACACGGTGTTTCCCGCCATGTAAATTTAACAGCGAGGTTAGCATAGTAGGCATGATGTAATTTTTATTGTGTCACTTCACTGTCGTAGTGTGATGTGTGCCCACCTATGTGCGTCATTTGTACGCTACGGAACATGCTCCGACCAGCCCCATCTCAAAGTCTACCATATTTTCAATACGATAGACAAAAAACAGATAACATGGACCACACCAACAATAAATACTACATCTAGATATACAGAATAAAATGCGACACCATGGCATACACCTAGGAATGAGAATTATAGGCCAGTTCCTGATGAGTAAATCGGAGCCTGTAGTTTTTTACTATGAATAGGGGACTACCAATCAAAACACCCCCACCCCCCCCCCCCCCCCCGAACGCTTCACACAAATTCAACTTCATGCTCAGATGTTAATAGGTGTCTGAACCATGAAAGGCAGGATTTTCTATACCTAGGTGGGATCTGTCGTATTGTTACACTGTGGAAACTTTTCACTCGGATCGTGTCATAGTATGCAAGAGGGTGCAAAGTTTGCCATAAAAATGACCATTCTTTCCTCTGTGATTGATCTATGTGAGCTTGACCTTATACAAGAGCATCAAAAATACTTTTGTGTAGTCTTACTACAACCACCATTGTGCCAAGTTTGGACTTATCTTCAAGTACAATTTCTTGTTTGTATTTATTATAAACATATAGCCGGACAGCAAGAAGTGACAGACAACTGGGCCGACAGATGAACAGACAGACAAATAACACATGGTGTATCACATAGATATATATACTGCGCTACCACAAGTTAAATCCCAACAAAAATCGAAATGAAAGCAAAAGGGTACACTCAGTGATTAAAATAATACGCTAAATTTTGTGACGAGTTTAAGCTTTTTGTGGGTTGGGGGAGGGGCGGGAGTTCATTGGCAGGATATGGAACTAAAAATAGACTTATATTTTAGATTCACAAATACCTACACATGCTGTTTCAATAGAAAATTAACACTGACGTCAACATATGTGTATCACTGTCTTTGATAAATGATGATGCAGCAGGACTTGAAATCTGCATCTGTACAGCAACGTGTGGGGTTTAACTCATTCGAAGCCAGCCTCATCTGGATGTGCGGCTTATGCTGCACTTCCGGGTGTAGCTGGCCGCGATTGAGTTAAGAGAGATTCATATGAAGACAGATAAGAAGATACTTGATCTAGAAGTATCCTATAGATTTTTTTTTTTACATATATATACATTTTACATATATGGACAGTGAGCACACCAAAGAACTATATCAGAATTTGCTTGCCAAAATGGTACCGTTTCGACTTTGGCTCATGGTCTATACAGTCTTCATTCTTACAAAATAATGTTTCAAAGTTCAACTCTCTTGTGCATCCAGCCACCTGTACGGTGAATAACCCAATGAAGAAGAAAACCACTTAGAAAATACAGTAACACCACAAATGTGTTGTTACTGTCTTTACTAAGGGTGCTTCTTCTTCACTGGGTTTTTCTCTGCATTTTACACGATCACCTTTTTTGGTCTGGATGTCTTTACGGGTGACAAAAGTGCCAGTGCATGCACTCACAAGGGTATTACTAATGTCATGTGAGTTTTTGGGCTCTGTCTATCTATCAGGACTGCTCTGTCAATAGCTGACCACTGGTCAAGTGGAAGGACAACAACAACAACAAAAAAGGAGGTGGGGGGGGGGGGTGGAGGGGAAGAGGAGCCATCTCACGTTTTGGTGCCTGGAGACTAGACCAACCTAGCTACTGCAGCGGCCACCAGGAATAAACCGCGACCGGTGTGGTTTAACGCCGAGCAGGCAACTAAGGCCATCCGCGACTGGTATGGTGATTTTTGTTGTTGCGAAGACACTTACATAGTGCTATCTTCGGCTGTTTTCAACTGTTTCTGAGCACTTCCAAACCACACCTATCTTTGGCTCGCTTTGATCAGGCGGACGGTGACTGTTCAAGCACACTCCGATTTTTTTTTTTTTTTGTTCACATACCGAACCAAGTTTAAGCTTTCTCCACAAAATGATCCGTTTTTAATAATAAATCCATTGGCACGTTAACAACAAAAGTCTGTGCAAAGATCTTTTTTTTTAAACTATGGAATATTCATTTATTTGTTTTGAAATGTGCATATAGGTTAAAGACCAAATTACTAAAAAGCCATCTGTTAAGAATGTTTATTTAAATAAAGAAATAAAATAATAATAAACACAGAAATAGGTTCAAATTTGCATAAAATGCATAAAAATGTAAAGCTAAAAGAAATGGAACACTAATATATTATACAGTCTACTTGGCTTAAGGAAAACACAGTGTAGGTAAACTCTGTACCTTCTTGTCTACACTCCCAAGATATTTTGAAAGACTTCACCACGTGTAATGGGGTCTGTCTTGAACTAAATGGCAAACGCATGAATGGCTACTGAAAGTACTTATGCGCTCCCAGTGAGTAACATAGTCAAGCTGAACACTTTATATTATTGTAGTACATGATTCACTGAATGCAGATAACTGCAGCCCAATCAGCCACAAATTCACTGAATGTCAAAACCAAGTGGTACATTCGTCTATTTTGTGTTACTGTCACGGTTTTCAACAAATCTAAATCTATGGTAGATCTTAATAATAATAATAATAATAACAATAATAATAATAATAATGAGTACTTGTATAGCGCCTAACCTCAGATTAGAGCTCTAGGCGCTTAACAAAAACTAATTGTACAAAAATAACTAATTACAAAAATGCAATTTACAAAAAGTACAAAAAACAAAATACAATGCACTCTGTAAACAAGCTATAAAGTCACCATTCAAAAGTGCTACGCTTATGGACTCATACTGGCATTCACACACACACTCACACTACTTCTAACATAGATACAGATGACATTAACATGACAGGTGTGTGACAAAGTCATTTGTAGCTGACATAAAAATATGGGTCTTTACGGCTCGCTTGAATGGCTCTCTCGAATCCACGTATCTCAGTTCGCGTGGGAGGTCATTCCAAACAACTGGGCTTTGGTATCTGAATGACCGCTCACCAAACGACTTTGTTTTGACAAGAGGGATACGTAAAACTCGAGAGTCGGCAGCAGAACGAAAATTCTGTCTTGAGGGCGTATACAGCTGGAGAAGAGAGGCAAGGTAGTGTGGGCAGGAACAGGTAATACAACTGTGAGTCATGCATGAAATTTTGTACTGAATCCTAGCTGTTACAGGTAACCAGTGAATAGCAGACAGATGGGGTGTGATATGATCTGATCTAGGGACTCTAAGAATCATGTCAAGTAATATGCTGTTTCAACCCTAAATGTAATTGCTAACAGATTAGTTAACCCATTCAGCCCCGACGCCCGAAAGTAGGAGATGAGTCGACCATGATAATTCAAGGGTAGTGCCAGATTAGCTTGGCGCCTGTCGGCGCCAAGCTAATCTAGCACTACCCTTTAATTATCATGGTCGACCCATCTCCTTCAACTGTTGCATAGTCGTTAGAAGACGCCTCCAAAATTTGGGAAATACGGCAGTGGGGCTAAATGAGTTAACTGAAGATGGAAGTTTTCGTACAGGGAACACTCATGAACTTTATTTTGTGAGTCAGATTTGAGTGTGGAGATGGGTGCGAACTAGTTACACTAAAATGATACAATGATGTATGTGAACTGACTTTCGCTCTGGAGGCCGGAAAACAACATACTCACAACAGAGTCCACAAATTTGGTTGACATTTCAACATGGCCGACGTAGGATTATGGCAGAACCAAAAGAGCCTACCGTTTTTCGATCTGTACCCAATGGCAAGAACAAAGTCACAACTTCCGTGGTACACTGGCCTCCATTTCAACATCCTATGGTGTTTTTCATGCACTAAAACAAGGCCGTAAAACATTAACAAACAAAGCAAACACAAAAACAAATTTCTTTACAAACCCCTATTTGCACTAGCCTACTCGACACGGTTTTGCATTCGCTTATATACATCCCACGTAGACTTAGCCCCTCAGATTTCCCTCAGTTTGAGGACGCAACGGAGTACATTTTACCCGGTAAATATACAGCCTTGATAGTTCAGTCGAGCGTGCTTACCGTTTGCACATCATTGGGAGCGTGAAACTCTATGCCTCGTGCGGACCATGTTGGGTGGCTGTCACTTGATACAGCGCGAAATAGTGAACACCCCAGTCATCAACAGATCTTCGGGCCGCATTAGACCATCGTTCACTCGGCGGCACGAGGGTCCTTGGCCTACCGGGACAGCGTTGACCGTCAGCGCAAAGAACTAGGTTTGTCCTGGATGCGGTGTGATTCACGTGCCGCAATTGACGCGCGTACACGGTACTCCGTGTCTCGGCAAAGACGGTGCTCACTGCTGTGTCAGTAGGCAAAATGTCTTCGTTTCGATGTTAACCACTGTTGGTCCGCGCACGGCTGTGCCCCGACCAAAAGCAAGGCCTGTGGATATTTTGCTGCCTGGCATCATTCATTCACCCTGTTCCGCCCGGCATCCGCGAAAGCGGCTCGACTGATTTGATGTCACAGAGCAACATAGTCCAATGATTGTACTCACAGAGGTCGACACTACTGATACTGAGATCAATGAATCAATGAAACCGTTTACAACGGTAAACTTGAGATATTAACTTGACAATGCCAGAGGCAATGCCATTTTTCAAATCTGCCGTTTCTACATCTACATACAAACACAGCAATAACATTACATTAATACATGTATATGACCAACGCTAACTGGTGTGCAATGGTACGAAAGAGAAATGAACAACAACGCAACAGCAACAACTAAACGCCGCGCACATATTCAAGATCGGTGTACTGTGCACTTTGGGCCAGCTGCATGAGTGAGCTTAGTCTTGCGCAAGCCATTAAGCAAGGTGCTCCGTTATACTCATGCAACTCACCCCTTGTCCGTCTAGGGTTTGTCGCGTGATTTGCCGGGCCCTGTATCGAACAACAGGCAAAGCCGCGCTCAATGTGAGCTGCTATAGAGTCTCACGGATGAGCGGCCGCCTCGCATGATTTATGCGTGTGCTCATGAGAATCTGTCTCATGCTGACTGAGTTGCCTCCGTAGTAAGCGATTTGATTTAAATTCTATCTGAAAACAACAACAACAACAACAAAAAACAACACATTTTCTTCATTTTGTCCATTTCAATCCGCTTAAAAATCTACTTTTGTAACTCTTTGTGCCATCGGTACGAAATACGCACATTTTGGAGTTAGTCCTCTCAGGAATTCATTACAATTCAGGACTGAGACAGATCGACGCCATGACAGTTCAAGAGTGGTGGCAGCATAGCTTGGCGCCGACAGGCGCCAAGCTATTCTGCCACCACCCTTGAACTATCATGGTCGAGCCATATCTTGCTGTGGTGTGTCGCGGGTAGAATGAGTTAAAGAGGAAATCGAGGCTGAGGGATCATCTGACATCGGACGGGTCGAGTCGATATGATTTACTACACCCCAGCGCCCGGCTACAGCAGGGGATGGATTGACCATGATCTTTCAAGGGTAGTGCCAGAGTGGCGCCTTGAGGCGCCAAGCTCATCTGGCACTACCCTTCATGGATCATGGTCGATCCATCTCCTGTAGTGCCGGCGTACGTCGTTATGTAAAAACTCCAGGCAGGATTTGGGAAATGTGGCCGTGGGGCTAAATCAGTACTCATGTGCTGTGTGCTATTTTTAAAGGACACGGACTTCCAGCTCTCGCTGATTTCGTCCAGGAGGGTGGGGGGTGGGTGGGCCGGGGGTTTGGCGGGGGGGGGGGGGGGGGGTGTTATGTTCTGACTGTTTGTCGCTAATGTCCGCGCATCGCTTTTGATTAACTTCTCGTCATGTCCGTCCGCGCCTTGGGAGGCTGGGTCGTTGGGGGGGGGGGGGGTGGGGGGTGGGGGGGGGGGGAGAGCTGTCTGTCTCAGGATCGTGGCCAAAGTGGTGTCAGCAAGAGGCATAGATCCTCATGAGCCCCCGCAAATGCGGGGGCTCATGGGGATCTATACCTCTTGCAGTTGGGTGGTGTGCAAACGTCTCGGCACTGAACGGGTTAATGAAGACAATCAATGATAGTCCACAAACAATAAACAGGTCTCCCGATCATGGAAATGTCTTAGGACCCTACATTGCCCAGACCATCAGTCAGTGAGTGTTTTCATGGAAAAAGAAGGCTGATATTTTGTTTAACAGGTGCCAAGTTTAGAATACGCGTCAGCTGTGGGCATTTTGTTTGTTTTTTCTCGCTTGGGTAGTTTTTGAGGCCCGTCACACGGTGAACTCGGGGACAGGCATTGCGGCCAAAATTTAACTCGATCCAAGTGATCACACGACCTAAAATATCCGGGCCAAAATACATGACACACACAACAAATTTACACCGGACCAAGTTTTAGGTAATCACACGACTGAGTTATCCTCGGATTTATCGAGTTATATTGATCACATGACCTGTAAACACAACGAGTTAAATTGTTGCGGGGCAGCTAAGCCACCAACGTAGGTGGATTAGCGACTTGTCCCGGTACAGTAGTCAGGGACATGATACAGGACCGCATACATGTTGACAGGTAAAACTCTCCCTACTGTCTGCGCTGTCTGTAGCTCTTGATATTGGATGTGTGTTGCTAAATGGTCTTAGGTTTATTTAGGCCCCATGTCGTAGGTTTATCAGAATTAACGTATTAGACAGGCTGGCGACATACATTCAATATTCTGTTTTTTTTTTCACAAGCAGTGCAGGCACGTCGTGAGAAAGTCTTGTTGCTGTCGGGACCTTAAGCAATGTACAGTCAATCAATCAATTCTTTGCTTTCCAATATTCCACGTAGATTTCATAGTGTGAACATCTTCCTAGTGTTAATACCAACGGTCTTCCAGAATGTCATAACCTAGATCATTTGTGAGAACATTTGCATTCGCGTAAGCGTATATGTTTTATCCCTCCCCCCTCTCTCTCCCCCTCCCTCCCCTCCCCCCCCCCCCCCCACCCGTGCATCACTGTATTTCGGTTTTTTCCCCCATTTTTTTCTTTTCAAAAAAGTTTTACCTGTTGTCTGCGCTGCATGTAGTCCTTGATACTGAATGCGTGTTGTTAAGTGGCCTGCTGCACTTAAACACAATAAGTATGTGTTTGTCTCCGTGCAGCGACACTAACACTTCTTCCCGGCATGCATTGATGTGTTTATTTGTTAGTAGATTTCGCAAGAGCATGATTGAAAAAAGGACTTTGTACCTATATCATTTATCCTTGGAAAATAAAGTGTCGTTATCGTTATCTCTGCCCCTCTCTCTCCCTCTCTCTAGAGTGCTAACACTGAATGTAGTCGCACACTTCGCAATGAATGCTTTGAATATGTCGAAGTTAAAATAATCCCGACCAAATCACAAATCTATGTCAATACAAGCATGCATTGACACCTAGAACAATTCTTAAAAGAAAATGTGATCACATAATTAGTCCAATGGCGAACACTATTCCCATTCAGCTCAATCGACAGAATTATCAAAGGGGAACCGAGTCATAAAAAGCCGCACAGAAGGGAACGCATGTGATCATGCAAACTGCTAGCTGTACCACGGGTGCGAAGCTGACGTTTGGTAACAAGAAGTAATTTCAGTAATTTCAGTGTCCTATCACATACGTCACGCACCCTCACTTTGAGCTTGTAAATAAATCCGTAACTCTTTCGAGACGTGCCACAACCGGATTCGCAGCATAAAGCCGCGAATCCAGATACGACACATCTCGAATGTGTTAACCTCATGAGTTCTGCAGTGCTCTTGCTTGAGTACTGACTGACAAACCTCTCAGGCCAATTGCTTCTGCAATACAGGGTTAATAGTTTGCAATATGTTCTTTATAGGTGTTCTTACAACGCGTACAAACTTGAATGTACATTTTCCTACCGTAATGTTGGACAAAAGGGCCAGATTAACCCTTCGAGCCCCGGATCCCTACAGCAGGAGATGGCTTGACCATGATAATTCAAGGGTATTTCCAGATTAGCTTGGCGCCTGAAGGCGCCAAGCTAATCTGGCACTATCCTTGAATTATCATGGTCAAGCTATCTCCTGCAACTGGTACATTAGGCAACACCTCCAAAATTTGAGAAATAGGACCTTGGGGCTACAAGGGTTAACGTACAAAGTTTGAATGTCTAAAAATGAAAGATTTTCTGTTCTTCTGCTCCTTTGTACGCGGATGAGGTCTGCCGTTACACAAAGGGTCCGGCAGTTGAAAACCTCTTTGTGTTTACCCACACGGATTGTGATAAGAAATGTAATCTATATAGAAAAGTCTTAGTTTAGGGAAGACAACAACGAGAACCCGTTGTATCGGCAGATCTTAGAGGCTCGGCCCACGCTACAACAATTTGCCACCTGCCACATCGGCTTCCTGGCACACGTATCAATGTGCGCGCAATGTGTTGTACTGACTGACCTGCCATTACTATATAATGGAACAGCTCTCACGGCGCGCCCGGTTGAAATATTCGGAGCTGCAGGAGTCCCATATGCATGGGAACTCTCGGACAAGGTTGATCAATTTACTCACTGGAGACGTGCCGCATACGGATACGCAGCTATTAGCAGCGTTTTCACATGCGGCGCGTCTCCAATGAATATTACAGTCTCAAAGCCGTCGGCCGTCGCTCAGCTTCTCCGCCATTTTTTCCGGATCGCCGGAAGATGAAGAAACGGGAAGTGGCGCAAGAACACCGCTGATTGGCTGAGAGGCGGCAACATTGCTCGAGCCTTGCCGGCTACCACTAATGAATAGACTCGGTTTGTATCGGGTCGCAATTTGTGGCGGCAATATTGTAGGCGCAACATTGCCGCCACACTTGAAATTGCGCCCGGCAATACTGAGGTGTTTGTGGTAGCGTGGGCCAAGCTTATTAGAAATCCGAGCCCGCCATGGAGCAGATCGTTTTGACTCATTAGCGGCCAGCCGCATCCGGATGCGCGGCTTATGCCGCGCATCCGGATGCGGCTGGCCGCGAATGAGTTTACCTCCTCATGAGCTTGCCGCCACAGGTACTGTGAATAGTACCCATATCTGTGTGCACAGAAGGATTAACTGCCACAGCGAAGTGATGAATTGTCCGTGAATTCCTTGTACGTTATGCTCCCAATGTTTTGAACTGTAGTATGTGTGTAAGTGCTTGTAGATGGTTTTGATTATAAGGCACACATAGAAAAACAGCAAAGAAAGATTACTTCTTACGCAAAGGTTTTTTTTTTTTTTTTTTTTTTTTGGGGGGGGGGAGGAGGCGGGGGGGGGGGGGGCTACCGTACAAAACAAAAGTGAGTCTTTGTTATGGTCGTCTATCCGTCGTCTGGCGTCCTGCATCCAGAGTCGTCCGTGGTAAAGTTTAACGTTGGCATTTTCTCGGAGACTATTCAAGCCACAGTTTTCAAACTTGGCCCACGGATACTTTGTGCCAAGACCTTTCTAATCATACCAAGTGCATTGACCTCACTCAAAAGTCAAGGTCACAGTGGATCAGGAAATAGGTCCAAAATAGCCATATTTTGACAAAAGATGTTTTATTCTCAAATACCGTGCATAATCTCAGACCCAAACTTGGTACAGAGATACCTAATGGTAAGACCTTCCTCTGCATACTACTTTGGATGACCCCTCAGAAAGGTCAAGGGTCACAAGATATCAGGAAATGGGTCACGAATAGCTATTTTGTTGATAAAACTTGTTGTTGTTTTTTATCGAATACTATTTACAGCTTCAAACCCAAACTTGGTCCAGAGATACATGATGATAAGACCTTCGTATGCATGCTAATTTGGATGATCAGAAAATGATGTGGAAAAATTAGAGGTTTTTTTTTAGCTCTTATTAGCATTTTTGCAAAAACGTTTCAACCAAATTTGGCAGAAAGGCAGCTGATAAGACCTTTCTATGCATACTATTTTGGTTCACTGCTCGCAAAGGTCAAGGGTCACGGGATATTGACAACAGTGTTAAAAAAGCATACATTTTCAGAAAATATGACTTTCGCAAGTACAAAAGCAACCCCTTTACTTACGTTAGAACTGGATCATTCATGCGAGTGAACGTTAAAGGCTTTGCCATTCTTGTTACTGATTTTCATTGTGTGCGCTATATCACTGTAGCCCTTTGAGGCTTTTTTTTCAATTGGTATTGCGCGTTAAGAGGTATTGTTTTTATTACTATAATCAGTATTAGTATTAGATTATACTGACCGCCTTAAAAAATACACACACGTTACTTGTAGCTTCCAAAATTTTAACTGATAAGTAACAAAACAGAATTAATATGGGTAGGTAATTCTGTCCTCGACCAAAAAACGAAATTTGGAAAAAAGAATTGTGTCTTTGATCTTGAGCGCTTCAAAAAAGTAAAACAAAGTCAGCGTCTTTCGGAAAAGTCACAGTTACATAGCGTGTGTGTGGGGAAAGACACAGTTACATAGCGTGTGTGTGGGGAAAGTCACAGTTACATAGCGTGTGTGTGGGAAAAGTCACAGTTACATAGCGTGTGTGTGGGGAAAGACACAGTTACATAGCGTGTGTGTGGGGAAAGACACAGTTACATAGCGTGTGTGTGGGGAAAGTCACAGTTACATAGCGTGTGTGTGGGAAAAGTCACAGTTACATAGCGTGTGTGTGGGAAAAGTCACAGTTACATAGCGTGTGTGTGGGAAAAGTCACAGTTACATAGCGTGTGTGTGGGAAAAGTCACAGTTACATAGCGTGTGTGTGGGGAAAGACACAGTTACATAGCGTGTGTGTGCACCTCTTGCTGCGACGATTGCACCAATTTCACATTGACATTGAGATCATCTGCTGGGGATGCCGTTCAGTCATTTTCAGACATGTGTAACCGCTGGATGTTTTGGACCGGCATCGGAAGGTTTTAAACACGACCATCCAGTATCCGAAAGATGCTCTATTGGCTGGTCATGGGGTGGGGGGAGAGAAGGGGGAGGGGGCGGGGGGGGGGGGCTGAGGACGGGGTCTAAATTTGTTTTGGACCTTCAACCGGACACAAAAGTCGAAGTTTTGAGTTCCCTTTCACGAATTGAAAGCAATGTCCGACCAAAAATAGTGCGTACTAGTATCGTGTAACTGTTAGCATATTCAGTTTTCCACTAGGACTGCGTTGGCATATACAGCTTTGAAGATGTTATTGCGACCTCTGATGGCTGTTAGAAAGTCTTGAACGAGTGAACGAATGTATAAAAATATTGGGTTAGTGTTTTCAGCTGGTTAGGATTTAAAGAGCCATAAACACTAACCAAATAAATAAATCATCATCATCATCATCAGTCCCTTGCCCGAACTGGGCGTTGGGGGGACTGAAAGGCAGCAGCAACAGACAGTGCTCTCCACTGAGTTCTATTTTGGGCGGTGGCAAGCAAGTCTGGCATCTCGAGTTCGGTCCATTCTTTTATGTTTGCGACCCAACTCTTTCTCTGACGACCTCGCCGACGACTTCCTTCGAGAGTGCCTTGGAGGATAGTCTTGGACAAGGTGTTGTGTCGGGTCACGTGGCCAAACCAAGCAAGCTTGCGCCGTTTCACGGTTGCCAGAAGGGGTTCATGTGGGCCCACCAGGGAAGTGACGATGCTCCGTACATATTCGTTGGTCTTGTGCTCGCGGTACGAGATGCGGAGCAACTTCCTCAGGCACTTGTTCTCAAAGGCCTGGATTTTCTTTTCTGAGTCTGCAAGCAGTGTCCAAGTCTCACAGCCGTAGAGTAGAATAGACACTACGAGGGACTTGTAAAGCCTGTACTTGATGGTGAAGCTGATGGAGTTACTTCGCCATATCCTGTCCAGCCTGGCCATTGCGGATGTTGCTGTACCTATCCTGATACGGATCTCTGCTATGCAACTACCGTCTTTGGACAGGGTGGCTCCCAAGTACTTGAAGCTATTGACCAAATAAATAAATGAACAGTGCAAAATGTTACCGCAAAAAACACATAAGCAAAGCATGCACGCACGCACTCACATACACACACAAACACAAGCGCACATTGAGTCATCACATTTTGTTAATCATAAAATTATTTTTCTTACTGTTTTAAATGTGTTCTTTCTTTCTAGATTTTACTGATTGAAAATGAGCGAATCACTAATCTCCCGTGGCTAGATAATATCGGTAAAATCTTACGATAATGACCAACAAGGCCCTAAATTTAAGTATGGCCTTCTGTTGGCCAGTCTTCTGTACGGCCTCAGACACGCGCTATTACCAAAGCTCATCCCCAACACACACAATCTGTATATGTCTATGACGACTTTGTCCCAAAGACCTGAACTGTCGGCAGAGCCAGGGCTGCATGCCATGCCCGCACTACTGATTGGCTATCCTCAAGGTTAGTGCCTGATTAGCAAGCCGCCTTTCGGGGTATCAAGCTAATTAGGCACCTCCCTTAACTCATTCTACCCCAACACCGAAATCCTTAAATTTTGCCGTTGTCCTCTGAAGACTGCATTGCAGTGCAGGACACAGATCGACCATGATAGTTCAAGGGTGATGCCAGAATAGCTTGGCGCCCATAGGCGCCAAGCTATTCTGGCATCACCCTTGAACTGTCATGGTCGATCCTTATCTTCCTGTGGTGTGTCTGGGGTAGAATGAGTTAAGTCGCCATAAACGGTCCACATTTTGCAATTGGCCTTCCGCGGTAAGTAGAGACTGTGCTTGAGATTGAAAAGCTAGCTTCAAGGGTCGTGTCTGATTTGCTTGGCGCCTTTTCATGCGCCAAGCAAATCAGGCACTACCCTTGAGTCGCCATAGACAACTGACCCCCAATTTGCCGTTTACTGTGCTGAGGCTGATGGTGAAAGATGGCTTACAGAAACCGTCCGGATTAATGTTAGTCACACAAATCGTCTAGTGCTCGAATTGTCCAGGATCATTTAATTATATAACGCTGACTTACAGATGACAACATAGAAGGAACACATTCATACCCGCATTGGCAGCATCGTCTGCTGTAGACAGTTTCAGAACAGTGATGGGCATTGTAAAACCTAAGGAATGTATCCGTGTGAAAACCGAACCGCGGCATGTCAGTGTACCCGAATTACATTTTCTGCGACAGGTGCCACTGTTGTTGACAGTGTCCGGGAAACTGCTAAGAAGCCTCCAACCAGTCACAAGATTATGACAATTTATCCGTTTACAAAGTCACTTTCTTCGCATCGGTGAAACATAAGTGCGCAGTCATTCTGGTATTTGTGAGAACTGTTGTGTGTTCCTGGATTTGATGAAGTCGATGATCATTTGGTATTTGCCGTAGTTTTTCGGTGTTTTCCGTGTCATCAGCAAGGATCGAAAGAAAGTGGTCAAAGTTTTATGTCAACTCACTCCATCCTGGGGATGAAATTATCAGTTTTGTTATATCCTTTGAGGTCTATGTCACATTTCTAGAGGCAGATCAACCGTGATAGTTGAAGGGTGGTGTCAGAATGGCTTGGCGCCTACCGGCGCCAAGCTATTCTGACACAACCTTGAACTATCATAGTCGCTCCACATCGTGTCGTAGCATGCCAGGGCTTTATGGGCTAAAGTATATTTGTGTGTGTGTGTGTGTGTGTGTGTGTGTGTGTGTGTGTGTGTGTGTGTGTGTGTGTGTGTGTGTGTGTTATTACTTACTGAATAAATTTAAAAAAAAAAAAAAAACAACCGAACACCGCTGAGTGTTTTGTCCAACGGTTCGGCTTTCGACCTTCTTATTTGTTTATTCATTCAGTCATTTAAACCCTCTTGTGCCGGCAAATAAACAGTACCGGTAGGGATGAGAAGGGGGGGGGGGAGGGGGGGTCATGACACAACAGTGCAAATAATTATTTAAATTGGAATTTTCACAGTTAATGGTCAACAAACTGGTTCATAACGATTTGTATCATTATATAATGGGTATCAATCTCTCCTGGTAGTAATGCTTCTCTATTGATCCCAACCGTAGACTAGATTAACCCCTTGACTACGATCCAACTGCAAGAGACAGTAATCCTCATGAGCCCCGGCGACTGTGGGGGCTCATGATGATCTATGCCTCTTGCTCAAACCAATTTGTATGGACAGTGATGGATTTTGGTCGTTGAATGAACCAAAATTTCACAAACTTGTACGTACAGCATACATACCGTGCCAGGGAAGAGGTTAGGCTGATGACGTGGGTTGATAAAAAGTGACATGTTAAATTCCACTACGGTCAACTTTGCCAAATGTGGAAATATTAAATTCCACACGAAGTCTGCGTACCAGTTCAGGAGACAGAATTCCCATGGTAGTTCAAGGGTGGTGCCAGATTAGCCTGGCGCCTAGAGGCGCCAAGATAGTCTGACACCACCCTTGAATTAAAGGCCCACAACCGCCGTACTGAACTGTTCATAGACACACTTCTGTAACAGATGGTTACGAAACGCTACACACAGGTTTAGTTATGGTTTAGTTAGACACAGGACAATCCAGTTCAGCACGTCGTCTTGATATCAAGTAACCTGACAATGACTCCGCTCCGTTCTAGAAATACAACGCTATCAGTACGAGAAATAGCTAAAAATAGATTGGCATGCTAAATAAATAAGTGCGATTACGCGTGTACACTTCTGTAACACTGTTACGAAACGCTACACACAGGTCTAGTTATGGATTATTTAGACACAGGACAATCCAGTTCAGCACATGTCGTCTTGATATCAAGTAACCTGACAATGACTCCGCTCCGTTCTAGAAATACAACGCTATCAGTACGAGAAATAGCTAAAAATAGATTGGCATGCTAAATAAATAAGTGCGATTACGCGTGTACTTTTCTGAGTGTCCAAACTGAAGTTCATTAGGTGTGTCGACTGACAAGGCATTACAAACACAAATGGTGCTGAAAAGTGTCCCTTTCGGATTTATGCGTAATGGTACTTAAACGAGGTCGTTCTATGTCCGGTACCGTAGGTTGTCTTCGTGCGTGCTGGATGTCGACTCTTAACTTGGAAAAAAAAAAAAAAAACACACACACACAAAAAGTCCAGCAAAACAAAATCTACGTTTCTCACGACCCTCGTCTGCGTGTTTTTTTTCTTGACTTTGTGACCTACCTTTCACGATCCGGTTGCAGATTTATTCTTTGCGGTTTTGGGACCAGCTCCCTTGCGGCCGACTAAGACGCCATGCTGCACAGGAGAGGTCCCAAACTGCGGATGACTAAATCTAAAATGGAAACACTCCTTAAGTAGCAGCAGAGAAATTGCCGTGTGTGTCTCGGGCAGTAGATGCTATGATGTTTTACACCGACTGACTGATGAATGGACACCGACTGACTGATGGATGGATGGATTGATGAATGGATGGACAGATGTTTGTTTGTTTATTAGGTACTGAGCATTTTTAAACACACGGGTCAGCGTGACGAAATCCCAGTGCTCAAAAGGCCACTGGGCCGATGTCGGCCGCCGTTGGCCCGCGCACGGCAGTGCGCGGGCCAACGGCTGCCGACATCGGCCCGATGGTCTTTGCGCACTGGGATGACCTCGTACTATGTACGATCATTCTGATATTCAGCGGCGGTAGGTCTCCCAGACTCTAATTTGTTTCACGTAATAATAATAATAATGATAATGCCGCTCATTATATAGGCGCTTTAATTCCATGAATCGATCGCTCGAAGCGCCGAGGACTTCTTCTTCTTCTTTTCGTTCGCAGTGGGCTATACGGTCAGTCTAGCACCGGCGATGAATGACGTCGTTTTCTCCAGGTCTTCTCGACTGCCGTAGAGTTTGGTCTGCAGTGGAGTTGGCGACGGCCACACTTCTTTTCTGTCATCGTCCAGTAGGGGGCATCTCTGGAGAATATGTTCCGCTGTTTGGTCTTCCTGACCACAGGCGCAGGTTGGTGATGGTGCCAGCTTGAGCTTTCTGTTCATGTGAGCGTTCAGTCTGTTGTGGCCGGTACGCAGTCTGATCAGGACGACTTGCTGCTCTCTGGTCATTGTGTGGTAGTCGTCTCTGTTTGACCTCGGCCTCATCAATGCCTTGATGGTTGTCTTTTGCTCACTATAGCTGACGCTGTTTTCTTGTTGATCTTGTGTGGCTCCTTCTTTCGCCAGCTCGTCTGCCCTTTCATTTCCTGGTACCCCACAGTGGGCTGGTATCCACTGGAGAACAACTCTTCTGGTTTGTCTGACCTTCTGCAAAACTCTGGTCAGCTGGGGGAGTTTGTCGTTCTCGAGGGCCTGAAGGACTGAAAGGGCATCGGAGAAGAAGACAACTTGATAGCATGGGTCTGTAGAATTCTGAACCATGGAGGCGGCGTGCATAAGTGCTTCGGTTTCTGCTTTGTAGTTTGTGCAGTGTTTGCCGGTGGCTACACTGGATGTGACTGTATGTCCCCCTGGGAACTGGATCAGGATGCCAGCACCTCCACTGGAAACGGCATTTTGTTGCTTATCCATCAGTGTAGATATGGATCCATGCCTCCTTTGGGTACTGTTCGTCGATCAGGGCTAGGGTGAGTGCCCGTCGAACGGTGTCATCCTGACTGTCTCCTGAGGCAGCATGTGGGACACTGGTGCAGATCTGGATGTCTGGTTTGTCCACTGCCCAAGGGTTTTCCTCTTCTTCTGTGATCAGAGGTAGAGTG
This sequence comes from Semisulcospira habei, assembly GCA_036245525.1. Taxonomy (NCBI): domain Eukaryota; kingdom Metazoa; phylum Mollusca; class Gastropoda; family Semisulcospiridae; genus Semisulcospira; species Semisulcospira habei. The sequence goes on along the minus strand of BTPG01000002.1, from coordinate 25,199,964 downwards.
CTCTGTGGAAGGACTTCACTGTACTGTCGAGAAAGTCGCATGCTCTCATGGACAAAGCGGCTGCTTCTTTTGAGCCGGTTCTTGTTGAAGTTGCTTAGTCTGTGCTTCATGGGGTGGTCGGGCAAGCACCTGAGCTTCTCCGCCTGTACCATGGTTTTGGCTTCACTCCTCTGGCTGAGAGGTTGGATTGTGGTCAGCTTCTCCATTTCTTTGATTGGTGTGGATTTCATTGCCGGCACCAGTGGCGCCGAGGACGGAACTGAACCCAGCTCGCACGCTCACGTAAATGACTTGCATTCACTCCGAGTCTGAAGACAATGATCGTACACGACAAACATTCACATATATTCACATAATAGTATGTACCCTGACTCCGGCCATAAAATGTCCCCTTCTTTGACACATATATTGTATAACAAGCAAAATAATATTTATCAGTGACTGAACTTGCTCGATGTAATTTCCTTCCCATAATCCCTTGCAGACCAGAAAGACGCAGTTGATGGGCTTGCCTTGTCAAAACCGGCAAACAAGATGGGATGAACCATAACCTACATGAAGTCCCTTCAGTCTATATGAGAGCTGTCCTCGCTGTCAATGGTCTCTACCTTTTGTCTTTGACCTGATTTTGATGTTGAATTATCTCCTATTGAAAAAATCTTGCAGATCTGCCAATGCGTCAGTGAGTTCTACACTCGGGCCCATATGCCCCGGCAAAACTGACAAACAAATATATAGATCATTCGCCGACGGACTTCAAGTTATCTTGATCAGTTATCACAGAAGGAATGTAGATAAGTAGCGACTGATCTCTATATTTGTATGTTTGTCTATTTTGAAAAGGGTATTTACCCGCCGAAATATTAATAAATTGTGTTGTAACTGTTTTTTCTAAGCGTGTTTCTTTCTCCGTTGGGTTCTTCCGAGTTCCGGCCGCTCTGCATCATTACACGCTTGGCCGACTGGCCTTTTTTGGTATGGATTTAGTCATAATATAACTGTAAATGTTCTTTTATCTCAATATAAATGAATATCAAACGGTTGTTTGTCGAATTTTGCATTACGTTTTTGTCACCAAAATAAGCCTTTTCGGTTCATTGGAAATCCTTCTGAGACACGAGACGTAGCGAGTGCCGTCTCTGCCCGTTACATGGGAAGGAACTCTTTTTTACTATTCGCGACAAAGGGAAATAAATCTCGCGTTGCTAGGACGCAACATGGCGGCGTTCTAACTAAAATTAATCACGAAAAATAGCCAAATTCGAAGGGAAAGTCGGCCTTTTCAAGACAGAAAAGCAAAGAAACTGAAAATAAGTGAAGATGAGCAGCAAACTGAACGTCAAACAAGGAAAAAAAGACCGACCCCGGTCCTCGGGTGGGTGTTTTATGTGCTGTCTTTATTTTATTACGCTTTTGTCTTTCGAGTGGTCGGCCTGATTCAACAAACACCATACGCTTTCGAAGTAATGGGGCTGGCGACTGCCTGCTGACCACTGTACATATGAACACCTTTACCCTGTTTGCTTGCCTCCTTGGGCTGTTTATGTAACATATCAGCTTGCATGAGTTATGTTTGCAACTATAAATACACGTGTCCGTAACTCCATTTTCTTGCTCCGGCCACTTTTCCCGTTTCATTATGGTCCATGCTTTTCAGAACACACCACACAGTAGGACTGTTCATACCTGTAACATACAAAGAGATTTTGTTATTGAAACAGTCCAGAATATTTACAATACACGTTTGTTTCAGTATTACATTAATTGCGTTCAGTACATGATGAAAAATAAAACACTCTCACATTCTTCTTCTCTGTACAAGAATAAGCCACTGAAAAATCTCACCTCTCTCCCTCCCCCCCCCCTCTCTCTCTCCGCACCCCCCCCCCCCCCCCTTCACCCCCATTTTGTGTATGCATGTGCTTCGAGTCAGTAAGCAAAATGTTCTCAGGCTCATCGTGGACTTAGCTGGCCAGTGCACTGCTGCACACAGGCCAGCAGGGTTTCCTGAAATCAGAAGTAGGTAGAAAAAAATTGTGTTTTGACGAAGAAAAAAAAATTGATTTCAAGCCCGTTCAATCACATGATATCCACTGGGCTTTTAATCTACTTTTTCACTGAAACGCATGCAGTTTTGACCTACTTCTGAATTCAGAACAGCGTCTGTTATGGCTGACATCAGCAATAGGTTCTGTTCCTTCTTGGGATTTCACCCAGTCATTCATGCCAATAAAGATAAGATAAACATTTTGTGAGTGTCCAGCTAATCACAGTGAGCAGGAAGGGAACACTTGTTAGATATTGGTCAGTACACTGGTGTTTTGCTATGGTCTAAGTCATGTTAACTCTTAAGGGCTGGGCACATGCTACCACAAACACTTATTGCCGGCCACAATTTGTGTGGTGGCAATGTTGCAGCCACATTGCGGGGTGCTAGCAATATTGCCGACACAACTTGCCACCCGATACAATCTGAGTCCATTTTCTTGTGGCAGCCCGCAAGGCTAGAGCAATGTTGCTGCCTCTTAGCCAATCAGTGGTGTCCTCTCGTCACTTCCCTTTCTTCATCTTCCAAGAAAAAATGTTGGAGAAGCTGAACAACGGCTTTCAGACTGTTAACTCATTGGAGATGCACCACATGCGGAAATGCAGCGAATAGCCGCGTATCTGTATGCAGCATGTCTCCAATGAGTTAAATTGATCAACCTTGTCCGAGAGTTCCCATGCAATTGGGACTTCTGCAGCTCGGAATATTTCAGCCGTGATCGTACGAGGGAGGCACTGTCAGTAATAGCGCATGAGAGCTGTTCAATATATGGTAATGGCAGGTCAGCCAGTACAAACACGTTGCACGCAAATTGAAACATCTGCCACGAAGCCAATGTGGCAGGTGGTAAATTTTTGCTTACCACACATTGCCAGAAGCAAAATATGTCAGTGTGTGCCGAGCCCTTTAGCAGCAAGGATCTTCTTCTTGTTTGCACTGTTGTCTCTACTTGGAGGATGAGCTGAGTTGAGGAGCAGAACGAATGAAAACACTAGGGGTGTGTGTGTGTGTGGGGGGGGGGGGGGGTGTATCAGGTTCTTTGTCTCAGGGTGTAAATGTTAATTTTGGGTTCCAAGCTTCATGTGCTACAGTGCCAATTTACACCAGTGTTGTTTGTGTGTATATATTATGTGAAAAACCGTGAGAAAAAAAACACAAAACAGCTCCTCAGAGTTCTCGTATATATATCCAGAAAAAAAGTGGGCAAGTTCAGTGGCCTCCACTATTCACATTTTTGTGTGTATATGTACTCGTCGGATGCACTGTACAGTCGGAGAGTGTACATATCCTGAAATAGAAACTAAAATGGAGTAAAGGCGCTTACTTAATTCAACACCGTGTAACCATTTATAAATCAGATAATTGTTAACCCCTTAACTGACGTGGTAATGCAAACGTTGACCAGCTGCAAGAGACATAAATCCTCATGAGCCCCCGCAGTCGCGGGAGCTCATGAGGATTTATGTCTCTTGTTCAGTTGTTGGTCCTGTGCTCTTTATGTCTGTTTCTGGTGCCATGTAGTTTGTGTTCTATACGCGAATGTCGATCAGTGTGCAGTGGTTTCTGATGCGAAATCCCTGATCACTGGCGGTGGAGGGGTTAATGTTAGGGATTTTGGTCAACCCCATGAGCATGCAGCCACCTGTGCTGTTAACCCATTACATCCTGAGGCTGAGTTGTGTTGTTTTTTTTTTTAATTTGCTAATTGTCCTATGAAGGCTACATTACAGATTAGGAGATAGATCAACCATTTTAGTTCAAGGGTGGCGCCTCAGGCGCCAAGCTATTCTGGCACCACCCTTGAACTCGTATAGTCAAATTTATGTCTTGCAATACTGTATCAGGATGAAAAGGGTTAACTGTGGCTGCAGGCACAAGTGGGACGAGGATCTGTACAGGTAAAAGTAAACTATCTGGTGATTTTCTGATCAACTAGATGGACTCCATCAATTTCTTTTTCTTTGTTTTTCCTACCCAAAGTGCTCATTTGGACACCCCCTTCCTCTGTGTCCTGTAGCTTGGAAACACTTCTCCCCACCCACAACCCAGTGCCGCCATCGTCTCTGTCATTGGAAACTAAATGGTTTTAGTGTTATAGGAAGATGCCTAAAGGACCTATGACCTAGTTTATAGAGGTTTGTCAGGGGTCGGATCTGGGAGTGGGGGTGGTGTTGGTAATAGTGGAGGGGGGAGGGGGGGACGGGGGTTGAGGGGGTCCATACCTCCTTCCACCTACCCCTCCTTGGTCCCAAAATATTTAAAATATTTTGAAATGGTATTTAATTTACTCTTTATGCAGAGTTTGGAAATCCCCCCTCAGTGAGTATGCAAAGCCGCCACGAGAGCGTGGAAACACTCCTCGCCCCAAAAAATCATGGTTTGATTTTGGCCAGTGGAGAGGTCCCCCTACTCGTCTGATATTTTGAAATTCCGCAAAGCAAGGACTCACATCAGGGTGCTTTCTGTCTCAGGTTAAATGTCCCAAACAAAAGGTTTGAACCCTCCGGGCCCCTTGTGGGAGGTAAATGAATCACCCTTACTTGTCAAATAGACTCAGAGGTTTCTCGCCTGGATCATAACTGTAGGATGGTTAACCCATTACATCCTGATGCTGAATTTTTTTATTTACTTATTGTTCTTTGAAGGCTACATTTACAGATTAGGAGATAGCTCAACCATTTTACTTAAAAAGGGTGGTGCCAGATTAGCTTGGCACCTCATGAGGTGCCAAGCTATTCTGGGACCACCCTTGAACTATCAGTCTAACTAGTTTCAAGCAGTAGTGTATTAGGATGAAAAGGGTTAATACAGGGTCTGGTAACTTCACACCCTTGGTGACTTGCCATGAGTGTGGGGGAGATCTTGATGATGCTTCATATGCATGATATGAGTCTTTTATCAGCTAGGCTTTGTCTGTTTTGACACCCTTGTAATGCAGGCAAAGCTAGATGGTGATATGAACTGGTCCTGTTAACCACATTCTGCTTACAACCACCAGTACTGTGAACAGTACTGGTGGCTGCATACACGAGAGAGTTAAGTGTTTGCTGGTCTGTGAATGGACTTTATTATCTAGAGATATCAAGTGTGTGGTCCATGATTTTGGACCTTATGGCCTTAGGCCGTAATGTCCAAAATCATTGTCCAGCACACAGAGGGTAGTCCTGCAAATATGAGGGAACTAAGATGGTTTATAACTTGATATGATTTGTTTGGCTTGTCCCACTCCCAGCCTGTTATTTGTGTTCTGACCGGTGCTTCTGAACCATAGGCAGAAAAGATCAAAAGTGCAGGCCATCTCACAGTCGTCTCATGGCCCTAGCTCTGTGAAGATTCTGGTCTGTGTCCTGACATTTTTTGTGGATCTGATGGATGTACATCGTAGTGTTAGTGGGTTTTAAAGTCCAGTTTTGTGGAAAGTGGTGGCATTTTCATAATTGTGTGTTTGATTTTCTGATGTGTTCTGGTCTGTGAGTTTGGACCTTACGACTTTGAAATATGTGCTTGACTACTTGTGGGCTATTGTGGACTTTACAGTTCAGAGTTGTTAGGTAGGTGCCAAGTCTTTGGAAATGACACTATAACTAAAGATGTAACAATAAAAACAAATGGAGTGGAATTATGTGTTATGAGAAACTGTGTCTACATAAATGATAAGTGACACTATAACTAAAGATGTAACAATAAAAACAGATGGAGTGGAATTATGTGTTATGAGAAACTGTGTCTACATAAATGATAAGTGACACTATAACTGACGATCGAACAAAAGAAACAGATTGGTCAGAAATTACGTGCTATGAGAAACTGTTGGGGGAAAAGTTGACATAAATGACAAAAGACACTATAACTAAAAGACATAGTCACAAAAACAGGTTGCGCAGAAATTACGCTGCATGAGATCTGAGCAAAAAGAAAAGGGGAACGGTATGCAAACCAGACAAGAAATGACTACGTCATTACCAAGAGGATTTTTTTTTTCGTGGCAATGAATGATAATAAAAAATAAATAAAAACAGTGAAATGCAGTGTATACCTACCAGCAAAACTGAAGTGGGGAACTCTTGATCATTCAGGTTGCCAGTGTCCATTTTGGTCCAGCTTTTGAAACAGAAGTGGCGACTTTAGGAATGTAAAATGGCAGCATTACCATATACGTCTGCTTTGCGAACATGCGTGTGCTGCTCTGTGATTTTGGACCCTATGGCCCACGGCCTTAAGGTCCAAAATCACAGTCCAGGACTTTATGGACTACACCCCAGCCCCATTCTGAGGGAAATAGGCATCAGTGGCACCCTCAGGTTGAGATGACAGCCACCTGGATTAAGTTCATGACTGTTGAATTTTAAGGGTGCCCAGTGCATGCACTGGCAGTGTACAGCAGCACCTGTTTAGAGTGACCACCACAGTGAGACACCATCTATCATTAAAGACCCTCATGTAGGTGGCTGTGGCTGTGGCCGTCTAACTGAAGGTCTTTAATGACAGGTGACACTTTTTGTACTTCAAGACTTCTGTTAACCCTTTTTAACCCCGGGACCTTGCAGCAGGAGATGGATTGATCATGATAATTCAAGGGTAGTGCCGGATGAGCTTGGTGCCTTCAGGCGCCAAGCTCATCCGGCACTACCCATGAATTATCATGATCAATCCATCTCCTACAACTGGTACATGGTCATTCGGCAACACCTCCAAAATTTGAGAAATGGGACCTTGGGGCTAAAAGGGTTGAGAGAGCACTAGTCTTTTCAGATCATTTTTCCCGTGCAAAAACAGGTGGTTTCCCAAAAACAGTTTTTACTGTATAGCTGTCCCAGGAGGACAGTCCATTAACTGCATCAACTTGCGCAATACCTTGGTGACCTGATTCTGACTTTTTGGCATAACTACTATAACAAGATGGATCCTCCCAAAAAGACTGTATCTGAAGCAGCTGCAGAAATCGTCATCAAAAAAGAGAAAAAGTCATCTTCCAGTTTGAAAAGGGAGACAGGGTCTCACAGTGGACAGAACACAGGACGATCCACTCCTAGTGCACATAACCATGGTCTTTACTCAGAGGCGACTTCGGGTGCACGGTCCAGGTCTCCTTCTCGCCTCTCGGACCCCTCGTCAAGGCTCAGGGGATCTGTCAGGGTTATTTCCGTGTTGAGTAAATATATGTTTTGTTACCTGCCTTTATTCTTTAAATGTGCACATATTCTTTTCTTGTCGTGTCTTTATTCTTGAAATCTGCAACATACAACATTTGTTTTACATTGTTGGAGATTCAGAAATACTTGCATTTGAAGGAAGCTTCCTGATGTACATGTACAACATTGAGAATGAGTGCAAGTGTTTTCATGTTAAATGTGGAAAAGGCAAAGTAAGTTTAGGACCAATTTTCAAAGGCTGTGCACTGGCCTGCTAGGGCCGACGCTGGTTCTAGGGCCTCTCGCTTATCTCATTTAACTCCTTCTACCCCAACACCGAAATCCCCAAATGTTGCCGTTGTCCTCTGAAGACTGCAATGCAGTGCAGGACACAGATCGACCATGGTAGTTCAAGGGTGATGCCAGAATAGCTTGGCGCCCATAGGCGCCAAGCTATTCTGGCATCACCCTTGAACTATCATGGTCAATCCTTATCTTGCTGTGGTGTGTCTGGGGTAGAATGAGTTAAGCCATGAGGACGAAATTATCAAATTTTGAGTTCTAACTCACAGCTCTAGAGACAGATCGACCATGATAATTCAAGGGTGGTGTCAGAATATCTTAGCGCCTCCAGGTGCCAAGCTATTCTGACACTACCCTTGAACTGTCATGGTCAAGCCACATCCTCTTGTAAGCATGTCAGAGTTTTATGGGTTACTCAAGTTACTGGACATTCACATGTTCCGCTGACCTGCCCTCAACACAATATGCCGTTCCGCTGACCTGTACTATGCTTGAAAGTCTTGTGTGTAACGTCCATTAAAGCAACAGTATTGTGACACACGGACCACCGAGTTAGTCAAAGAGTCGGTAATGGTGTTTGCTTAGTACGTGTCGCAACACTGCCAGTCTCCGTTCTTTGGTGTGAAATGTGTTGATTACCGCCAACACCCCCCCCCCCTCCCCCCCCTTCAGCCTCGCCACTCGCGCCTTGAAAAATCATGGCTTTTGCGTTTTGCATAGCATTTACTGTACTCAGATCTCTCTCTCTCTCTCTCTCTCTCTCTCTCTCTCTCTCTCTCGGCTCTCTCTCTCAGCTCTCTCTCTCTCTCTCTCTCTCTCTCTCTGTGCTTTTAATTGCATTGTAGTGTTATAGTCCATTGTCTTGTTGTTTGTAATCATGTTTCCTAATAGTTTAATGGTAGCAACACGTCATTGAAATTGGTCTTGTAACCAAATACCTGTACCTGTCTCAGTGCCTTTGTCTGTCTGGCTGTCTGTCTCTCTATCTCTCTCTCTCTCTCTCTCTCTCTCTCTCTCTCTTTGTACTCTCTGACTCGGTGCCTGTGGCTGTCTCTCTTTGTGTCTGTCTCTCTTCTGTGTTTAGCTTAGTGTTTAGTTAGTGTTTATCAACGGCAAGTTTAACCCATTCAGTCCTGACGCACTACAGCAGATGGGTCGACCATGACAATTCAGCGCCAAGCTAATCTGGCACTGCCCTTGAATTATCATGGTCGATCCATCTCCTGCAACTGTTGCATAGTCATTAGATGACGTCTCCAAAATCTGGGAACTACGGCCGTCGGGCCGAGTTCAGTTTGAAATATAGTGTGCCTACTGACCATTGTCACTGTCTCTCTACAACCTTCTCCCGTACGCCGACCCCCCTCCCTCCCCTCCCCTCCCCCCACCCGTAACAAGCCCCCCCCCCCCCCCTGCCGCCGCCCCCCAGGCCACTTACAACTTGACTAAATTGCACGTTTCGATGACTAAATTGCACATTTCGATGGAATGTTGTCATAAGGCGGGTCAATCAGTGACCAGTGACTAAGTGGTCGTGTCAGCATGGTCAGAGGTACATGTATCGCCTTTCTTCTTTATGCTTTGATTGATGGGTTATAGGGAGCGAAACGCCCCACACCTTATGTATCGGAGTAACACAGATATAAAGTGGTCCGAATTTTTCCTAAAGCGCTACGGATACTATCATTCCGATGAATTTCTTTTGAGTGATGTCTTGCTTAGACTTTGCAGGCGCAAACTTCGGGCCGACATCGGCCGCCATTGGCCCGCGCACGACTGTGCGCGGGCCAACGGCGGCCGATGCGGCCCGATGACCATTGCGCACTGGGGAGGCATTTGCTAATATCTGATTTAGACCGTCCAAGCTTGTACAGTTTTAGCACCTTAGCACTGGCGGCCCGAGTGAGCTAACTATTTCTGTGTGGTTAGTTACACTTTTCCTGCGAGCGACTTCTGCCTTTGCAAGAGACATAGATCCTCATGAGCCCTCGCCTATGCCCATGAGGATCTACGCCGCTTAGTGCTGATCGTTTTTGGCTCAGAGTTCCTGCACATCAGTAGATGATGGGTGTTGAAGTCTACGATGGTACACCGTACTTGTTCTTCGTGTGAAAGACATAGACTATCATGAACCCCCGCAGGGTGCGGGGCCCTATGAGCATCTATGCCTCTGATCGATCGTTTTTGGATCTGAGTTCCTGAAAGTCTAGTGGCCATTGGTGTCAAGTGTTTGGTGGTTGTCGAGGATTGTTCCTGATTTCCTGTGGTCAGAACAGTTTCTGCGCTCTCAATAAAATCACGAAGACGTGTGGATTTTGTTCCTGCTGGGGCGAGATTGGATATTATTGTGCGGTGTCGGTTGCGTGGACTATTTTTTGTGTGACTCTGATCATTGTCAGAGTTTGAAATCCAGACCACAAAATGTGGCCCCCAAGCTTGGAAAATGCAAAGAAAGTCCCAGCAATGAAAGAAACACGCTTACAAAGGAGATTGGGGTGTAATTGCCCTTTCATAGCGTGTTGCTGTCTTCATTGTCAGACTTTTTCTCCAGCATGAGATTTGCAGTCTAAACTTGACATTAATTTCACTAAATGTTCAAAACGATTCTATTTCCAACATTTTTATTAAAGTTTCAGCAATCGTCAGACGTTCTTATGTTAGAATCTGGCACTCGCTTCTCATAATTGTCCTAAAATTTTCTAAAATTCGGTTCAGATGTTCAACATTTTCATTAAAATTTCATTAATTTTCTGACGTTCTAATGACAGAATTTGGCGCTCGCGGCAATGGTTCTAAAATATTCGTTTTTCCTAAAGTGTACGACTTTACTCAGAAAACGGGTATCTCAGTGCGGACGCAGAGTAGTCAGCTGGGTTCTTTGTCAGGATGATTATTTCATATTTATGTGCTGGACTATGGTTTTGGATCTTACGGCTGAAAGCATCATAGTCAGTCCAACATCATAGTCCAGTACACATTTCTGGAAAATAATAATAATAATGTCAGTGAACATGTTGCTAACGGAAGAAAGGTGAATGTTTGTAGCGTGGGCAAATGGCGGAATCGTGCAAGATGAGTCTGCCGGACCCGGCGGTCACCGCCAAACGCGGCTCGCTGGGCGCGAGGCTCTTAAAAACACTGGCATCCGCCCCTGCTGGGGTGAGCGGCGACGTCGACGACAGCGCACCCAACGGACCCACCTCGAGAGCCGCGGAAAACGAGTCAGAGTGTGAACCTAGGGAACGCCAAACGGGGGGCCGTCAGCCTGAAACTGCTGAAAAAGCTGGTGGCGGGAAACGCGGCGTCTGATACCGGCGACAACGCGGCGGCGGTTCCGGGGGAGTCTCGAAAAATGCTTGTGGATCCGGGGCTGCGCGGCAAAAGGGGCTCAGTCAGCCTGGAGCTTCTGAGGTCGCTTCTGTCCGGCCCTGCCGAGGGGGGTGGGGGCTCGGGGGACGGCTCAGCGGCGGACTCTGCGGGCTCCCGGATCCCGGCTGCTGGGAAAACTGGGGGATTTTAGAAAGAAAACGGCCGGAGCTGTATTATTAGGTGAGTGCTTGTGACCACACGTGCATATAGCTTCCGGTGCATGTAGTAACAATTCCGTAAGAAATTTTGTTGTTGTTGTTTTTTTTAATCGGCTTCTCTTTTACAGAAGGGACTTTTGAGGACGGATCGCGGTGGGGCGAATTTGATAGCATGTCCATGATGTCAAAGGCGGGCAACCTCTCTAACAATTGAAGTAAGAAGATAAAATTACTTGATGTTAAGAAGACGTGTGCTGAACTGAATTGTCCTGTGTCTAACCGAACCATAACTACCTGTGTGTAGCGTTTCGTAACCATCTGTTAAGGTCCAGCTACACGAGCCCGGTTTTTAGGCCGATTCCCGATCAGTTTTCGAATCGGTAGGTGATCGGGCCGGACTAAAAAACGTGTGCACTGCCACACTGACATTTCCCGACTTGTATAGCCGACCGGTTTGAACCGAAGATCAAAGTCGTACCTGTTCTGCAAAATGACTGCTAGTTTTGACAGTGATGATGATGTGCTTGCATTATCAGCAGTTTTGCATCATATTCGGGAAGAGGCGTGCGAAACATCAGCGGCAACGGCGGTGATACTGATCACAACAGGCGTGTTCCGCCATTTGCAAACTACGACATGCTTTGCGAGACGCGCTCTGATTGGTTGAAGCTTACAACCGGGGCCGAATCGGATCGGGAAAATAGAGCAGGTTCTAGACACCCGATTCCCAGCCGATTGGGACCGGATCGGATAATTGACGTCATCCGATCGCAATCGGATCGGAATCGGCTTCAAAATCGGGGCACAATCGGCTCGAGTGGCGGGGCTTGGCCCCGCTACACGAGCCCGGTTTTGAGGCCGATTCCCGATCAGTTTTCGAATCGGTAGGTGATCGGGCCGGACTTAAAAACGTGTGCAGTGCCACACTGACATTTCTCGACTTGTCAAGTTTAGCCGACCGGTTTGAACCGAAGATCAAAGTCGTACCTGTTCTGC
>BTPG01000002.1:25005459-25182959 GCA_036245525.1 Semisulcospira habei | reverse complement strand
CGGCTCTGACGGGCAGGTTATGTGGGACAGGGACAGCTATTACCTATGGAGTACGACCTAAATACTGATCAATTCGGCCGCACTACAACTCTTGTCACTTTGATTTACCAGGACCTTATAACTGACATGTTATCTGAACAAGCCCGTCATTTTGCCTGGATCTGTTCGCTGTTAAAACAGCTTTAACATTGTGCGTGTTGCGCTTTTGTGAAATACTGAAAGAAAAGCAAACTATTGATTGAGACAAACTATAGTGAAAAGTGTGTTACGCGCGAGAAGCAAAAGCTCTGACTTAAAAACTACGTGACGTATGAATCGAGATTTGAGCAAAGCAGAAGTGGTGTGTTCGGGGGGAAATAATCAAAGAAAGTCTGCTGACAACTTGAACACAATTAAAACATCGCCCCCAAGATGAGTCGCGGAAGCAAACGAAGCATGTCTCTGCAGCTGAACCCCTCGACTGTGTCCTCTAAAGAGGATGCGACTAAGTTTCACTCGAGATCCGCGCCCACCAGCGCTCGCAGACGTCATTCTGTTCCCTTGGGACGCTAAGCAAGCTGCCTTGGACAGAGACAGCCGACGGAGAGGTAAGGGTTCAGAAAAAAGGAGATGGTTATATAATGTGTACAACTCGCGCGCTTGTCCCGACCATGTGTTACAAGGCTGTGTCACGTGTGGTGATACGGGTTGTGCGGTCTCCTCCACAGTTTTGACTGTTCCTTTGCAGTGCCGCGTAACGATCGGCTACTGAGGTGGGCTGTGTGGCACAGCACCACTTCGACGAAAAAAAGGAATATGTCGATCTGAGGTTCAAACGTCATTGTAAGAATGATGTAGTTATGGGTTGATGTCATACACGTTCCGCAAAATAAATGACGAATGCTCAGTTCGACCGATAAAATGCTCGCTTAGCGAGCATTTTATTGGTCGAATTGAGCACTCATGATTTATTTGGAGCGAGCGTTGTATCGGTGGAACTGAACACTCGTGATTTATTTTGAGCGAGCGTTTTTTCGGTGGAACTTGAGCACTCGTGATTTATTTGGAGCACTCATGGTCTTATTTCGCGTAAGGAAAGGTCAGGCATAATTCAGTCTCTATGTATATGTGCTGGTCGGGCCGGGAACTTACGACTTAGAACGCTGGCCGTAAGTTCCAAAATAACGGACCAGAACAGGTATGGACATTTTGAAGAAGCAGCTAGAGACGGACATGATTACACGACAAAAATGCGTATATATAGAAAGGCAAGGCACTTGCTATCTTTCTTAGGAGAGGAGTGCACTTCTCAGCAAAGAAAGATACAGAGTGCATTGTATTTCTGTCCGCATGACTATTTGCTACCAAAATGGTTTAAGTCTGCCACGAATTTTACCTGAGCTTTCAATGAACTTATCCCTCCCTTTCCCGCCAATTATGAACAAGAACTTAGAGGTCGCGGGTTTTTTTAGGGGTAAATTCAAAATAATATATTTGTTCGGCGTGCTTTAATCCATTCAGCCCCGAGTCCCTACACCGCCACCCGGGTCTGCCCTGGGGGACTTGGGTGGGGTTAACTACTTTTTAGTTCCCAGGGTCACCCTGGTCAGCCCCACAGGGTGGGTTTTCCCCTCTGTTTTGGGGCATGTGTTTCTGTCTACCCTTGGTCCATTCACCTGTATTTTTTCCTTTTTTAAACTCTCCCTACTGTCTGCGCTGCCTGTAGCTCTTGATATTGGATGTGTGTTGCTAAATGGTCTTAGGTTATTTAGCGTATTAGACCGGCTGGCGACATACGTTCAATATTTTGTTAAGTTGTTTTTTTTGTTTTTTCACAGGCAATGCAGGCACGTCCTGAGAAAGTCTTGCTGCTGTCGGGACGTTAAGCGATGTACAACCAACCAACCGAGTCCCTACAGCAGGAGATTGATTGACCATAATAACTCAAGAGTAGTGCCAGATTAGCTTGGCGCCTGAAGGCGCCAAGCTAATCTGGCACTACCCTTGAATTAGATCATGGTCAATCCATCTCCTGCAATTGGTGCATAGTCGTTAGGCAACACCTCCAAAAATCGAAAAGAACAGACTGTGGTTCAGGTGTGTCGACTGAAGTGTGTCGTTCTGTCATGCGTTTTGGCCATTCTTCTAATTACCGGGGTCGCGTGTTCAGGCGTTCTTTTATGTTCTGTAAACGAAAGAAATAATGAACGTACAAATTATGCCCCAAAAAAAAAATCCTACCTGTATAGTTGCACCCATCCGGACCAACTGGTGGAATCATCTGGATAAACGTGTATAATTATATACCCGCTACTCAGTCGAGCCAGGTTTGATGAAAATGTGTTGAGACTTTGATGTTTATCCATGCACGGCAGTGGCGACGGTGGATCAAGTTGCCTAGTCGTAGTAGTGGGGGCGTGGAAGCTTTCTGAGGGGACGGTTTTCGGAGCGCAAAAAAGCTACAGGCCGAAGTTGGCCGCAGTGGGCCCGCGCACATTCGTGCGCGGGCCCACTGCGGCCCACTTGGGCCTGATGACCTCTGCGCACTGGAAATTCTGGCATGCAGCGCCAAGAGACTTTCACAGATCGTGCTATCCCGATTTTGACAATACTGCACGCCGGGGTGTAAAATTGTGGCAATGGACTGAGCAAAGCTAAAGCTTTTCGCTACAGTGCCGCTTTCTCGCCGGTGCCTGAAAAATCAAATGACCGGAAAGGGGGGGGGGGGGGGGGAAAGTGGTGAAACGGTGACTCAATCCCCCCTAACGCCCCCCCCCCCCCGCCCCTCTTCTCCCCCAAGTTTACCCCCCCCCCCTGCTCCCCCCTCCCCCGATCCCCCCTTGGGCTCGGTTGCATGAGCCAGCTTAGTCGAGCCCCAGCCACGAAGCAAAGTGCTTCGCTATAGAACCTTGCTTAGCCCTTATCATTCGGAATACACCAGTGTATGAAATAAGTTTGACTACTATAGTTCAAGGGTGGTGCCAGAATAACTTGGCGCCTCACTGAAGGCCCCAAGCTATTCTGGCACCACCCTTGAACTAAAGCCATTGGTCTGTACCCATATCTGTAAGTACTATAATGTAGCTTGCATGTGGCAGTGTACAAATCTGAATTAAATCAATGAGTCAATGAATCTTTATTTTACAAGGGTGAAGATATTAACACAGTCAGTGACTATGTCATTTTTCGTACCTGCCGTTGCTACAACTACGACTAACTAAGTACAAAATGTACATAAAACAGGGACATGAAAGCACAGTGATACAAAATATATAGTCCACTAAACACAAACACACGCATACACACACAAACGCACTCGAGCGGGCGCGCGTCCACACACACACACACACACACACACACACACACACACACACACACACACGCACACGCACACGCACATACGCATGATTGTTAGCATACATGTACTTTCGTGTGTCTACGTATAACTAGATATTGTTATTTGATTGATGTCAGGTATCTATAAAGACTTGTCTTGAAACGAGATAATGTCGGAGTGGCTATATAACGTGATGTGGAACCCGCAAATGACAAAGTAGATTTAAATATTTCTATTCGGGGTTTTGGAACAATGTAAAGACCCCTCATATTCCCTTAGCAGGAATCTGATTTTTTTTAAACAGCTCTGTTGGATATTCTGGAGCGCTATGGTTCCACACTTTAAACATCAGTACCCCTTTGTTAAATTTAAAGTGATTTTGAAGGGGTAGGAATCCAGCTTTACTGAGTTTTTCCTCGGTCGTCAAGTTGCGGGTCGGGAAGAATTAATTTTGCCATTCTCCTATGTAAAGAATTTAGTCTTTTTAAGTGAACATAAGTTTAGCCTCAGTATGATACGGGTTAGTGGCTGACTATGCTCACTCACGCATGCAACTGGCCCGTGTTGTAGCACCAAGCATAACGTAGTTCGTTTGTTGGTATCAGCAGATCTTAATGATAATACAGCCTTCTCCTGTGGCTTTTCTCGCTGTCGAATGGAAGGCGATCATGGGGTTTCTTTTCATCTATTCACTGCAAGCCCTCGAGGCGAGCAGTTGCGCTGCTCATATGCAGTTGTTCGACTGTCATACGCGTGACGGATCTGGCCTGGTCGGTTTTTTTGGTGTCTACAATACCGCACTCGACTCTCAGGTTTAATCCTTCCAAAGAGACTTTCTGGGTGCCTACAATGCCTGCAGTTCGGCGTTCGAGGTGCAGATCACTAATCCTTTAAAGATACTGACCCCGTGGGGTTTAGAGCTTTTTGTCGAGGTGATTTTTGGCTCACGTGCGAAGCAAAAGTGAGCCTAATGTTATTAATATTGGGCCAGTGGTCGTCCGTCCGTTCGCCGTCGTCCGTCGTTCGTGGTCCGTGGTAAACTTTAACGTTGGCATTTTCTCGGAGACTATTCAAGCCACAGTCATCAAACTTGGCCCAAGGATACTTTGTGGCAAGACCTTTCTAAACATACCAATTTGAGTGGCCTCTCACAAAGGTCAAGGTCACAGGGGATAAGGAAATAGGTAAAAAATAGCTATATTTTGACATAATTTATTTTTTTCTCAAATACTATTCACAACTTCAAACCCAAACTTGGTACAAAAATACTGATGGTAAGATCTTTCAATGCATACTAATTTGGTTGATCCCTCGGAAAGGTCAAGGGTCACAAGAGCTCAGTAAATAGGTACAAAATTGCCATATTTTGACGAAAGATGTTTTTCTCAAATACTATTCACAACTTCAAACCCAAATTTGGTACAGAGATACCTGATGGTAAGATCTATCTATACATACTAATTTGGATGACCCCTTTAAAGGTCACAGGTCACAAGAGCTCAGACAATAGGTCCAAAATGGCCATATTTTGACGAAAGATGTTTTTTTCTCAAATACTATTCACAACTACAAACCCAAACTTGGTACATAGATACCTGATGTTAAGACCTTTCTATGCATACTAATTTGGTTGATGCGTCGGAAAGGTCAAGGGTCACGGAAGCTCAGGAAATGGGTAATAAAATAGCCATATTTTGACAAAAGGTGTTTTTTCTCAAATACTATTCACAACTTCAAACCCAAATTTGGTACAGAGATACCTGATGCATACTAATTTGGATGACCCCACGGAAAGGTCAAGGGTCACAAGAGGCCGGCAAACGTGTGTCAAATGCAAATTTTTGATAAAAACTGTAGGTATTATAAACACTTTTGCAAATTTTTCAATCAAATGTGGCACAAAGGTAGCTGATGATAAGACTTTTCTATACATACTAATTTAGCTGACTCATCGCAAAGTTCAAGGGTGACGAGGGTTGACAGATGCGTGAAAAACAATTACATTTTGAAAAAAAGCATGGATTTTGCTGGTGTAGAAGCCAGCCGTTTACTTATTGTCACAGAGGTCACACATATGTAAATAGGTCAAACACAGTGAGCCATAATGGCTTTGCCGTTCCATTTTTAATTTTTATTTTATTATTTTTTTTTTTTTTTGCGATCAGCTCGTTTTCAGGCTTTGGTTGCTAAAATGCGCCGATACAACGCCGTGGTTATCCATGTTAAGGTGTTTCAACCCTTCTTTTTACATGCGAGTAGGCACACGCACCAGAGGTTTTCCACTGCATTTTGAGTGTAACGGAAGGAGCTCTCCTGCGTACCAAGCAGAAAAAGAGCAGACAGGTCATTTTACGACGTTCAGACTTCCCAAGTTAACCCTTATCATTCGGAATACACCAGTGTGTCAAATAAGTTTGCCTAAAATAGTTCAAGGGTGGTGCCAGAATAGCTTGGCGCCTCTAGGCGCCAAGCTATTCTTGCACCACCCTTGAACTAAAGCCATTGGTCTATAGCCTTATCTGTAAGTACCGTAATGTAGCTTGGCATATGGTAGTGTACAAATTTGAAGCTTTTAGGCTCGATATGATATGGGTTAAGATAGCCCTGTTGCCTAGCATTGCCGTAAGACACGCTAAGAGCAGTTGTAAAGGAGATTTTGTGATCTATTAACTCTTCAAATGCCTGGCGTCGGTCGCTTTCATTACCAGAAAAATGCCAGCCGCCATAACCACCAAACTGCAAGAGGCAAAGAACCACATGAGCCCCCGCCGCAGATGCGGGGGCTCATGACGTTCTTTGTCCCTTGCTGTTATCAGCTTTTGCTTGTGTTCTGCGGACTGGTCGGGTGGTTCAGTGCTGACTCTGTGATCTGCGGACTGGTCGGGTGGTTCAGTGCTGACTCTGTGTTCTGCGGACTTGTCGAGTGGTTCGGTGCTGACTGTGTTCTGCGGACTTGTCGGGTGGTTCGGTGCTGACTGTGTTCTGCGGATGGGTCGGGTGGTTCGGTGCTGACTGTGTTCTGCGGACTGGTCGGGTGGTTTGGTGCTGACTGTGTTCTGCGGACTTGTCGGGTGGTTCGGTGCTGACTGTGTTCTGCGGATGGGTCGGGTGGTTCGGTGCTGACTGTGTTCTGCGGACTGGTCGGGTGGTTCAGTGCTGACTCTGTGATCTGCAGACTGGTCGGGTGGTTCAGTGCTGACTGTGTTCTGCGGACTTGTCGGGTGGTTCGGTGTTGACTGTGTTCTGCGGACTGGTCGGGTGGTTTGGTGCTGACCGTGTTCTGCGGACTGGTCGGGTGGTTCGGTGCTGACTGTGTTCTGCGGACTGGTCGGGTGGTTCAGTGCTGACTGTGTTCTGCGGACTGGTCGGGTGGTTCAGTGCTGTGTTCTGCGGACTTGTCGGGTGGTTCAGTGCTGACTCTGTGATCTGCGGACGGGTCGGGTGGTTCGGTGCTGACTCTGTTCTGCGGACTGGTCGGGTGGTTCAGTGCTGACTGTTCTGCGGACTGGTCGGGTGGTTCAGTGCTGACTCTGTGATCTGCGGACTGGTCGGGTGGTTCAGTGCTGACTCTGTGATCTGCGGACTGGTCGGGTGGTTCAGTGCTGACTTTGTTCTGCGGACTGGTCGGGTGGTTCAGTGCTGACTGTTCTGCGGACTGGTCGGGTGGTTCAGTGCTGACTCTTCAATGGTTTCCAAGCTAGAGTTTGCGTCCGTTAGCGCAGACGAAGAGGTTAAAAATCGCTCATCTCTGTTTCGCGGTGATTCAAATTAGACCGCTCTCCGCCAGCAGCAAACATAGATTCTCATAGACCCCTGCACTTGCAGGAGCTCACCAGACTATGTTCCTCTGCTGAGTGTCTTTGAAGGCAAGGGGGAAAGAATATACGCAGTTTTAAAGAAGCGTGTCTTACCTTCTGACCGCGACAACATTTTTTTTTAAAGTATGCAATCATTGGATGAATATTAATCATTCTAGGTTCACATATTGTCTTTTGATGCAGTATGTTATGGTTTTTGCTCATGCATGAAGAATTTAAACCATGCGTGAATTTCTTTTTATTAATTTTGGTTTTTGAATTTTGAGAAATGTTTTTTTAAATGCTGCACAACGTGGGAAAAGTTGACTTGTTTCTTTACGCCACGCATGTTGATATGTGTAGCGCACTTTTACCACTGTAAGTGTGCTGATTTGAAATTAATAACTTTTGCGCATCTGAATAGAACGTATTCCTAAGATTTTACTTTGTAATGGTTTTTTGTTGTTGTTGTTGTTGAGTGCAAGTCGTTTGCCGCTTTGCATTTCCAAACCACACTGTGAATGCATGATAATCTTCTAAAATTGGAGTTAGCAGGGCTTTGTCAAGGGGGAGGGGGGGGGGGAGGTTGTGTTTGTGTGGGTGTGAGTGTGTGTTCTGCATGGTTTCTAGGCAGGTTCTGTTTTTTGCAACAGAGCATGCCAGTACTTGAGTACTAGAGTACTGCAAAATCCAGACCAAAAAAAAAATTTAAAAAATAGGTGACTGCCAAGCGTGTAACATTCAGAGAAAACCCCAACGGAGAAAGTGGCTGAGGACCCTAGAAACTGCGGGGACTCATGAGGATCTATGCCTCTTGCAGTTTTGCCGGTATGGCAAAAGGCAGTATGTCTGTTTTTGAAGAAAGCGAGATTGCCATTGTTATACAACGAAAATCGCGCTTTTCCTCAAAACTGGATATAGGCTACGTGTGTTGGCTTTTCCCGTATAACGGCGGAGTTGGGCGGTGTTCCGTTTTCCTGGGCAGTGAAGGGGTTAACCCTTTTAGCCCGGGACCCTGCAGCAGGAGATGGATAATGGAGATCGTGATAATTCAAGGGTAGTGCCAGATGAGCTTGGCGCCTGAAGGCTTATCTGGCACTACCCTTGAATTATCATGGTCAAGCCATCTCCTGCAACTGGTACATAGTCGTTGGGCAACACCTGCAAAATGTGAGAAGTGGGACCTTGGTGCTTAACTCATTCTACCCCAAGACCGAAATCCCCAAATTTTGAAGTCATCCTCTGAAGCCTGCGTTGCAGTGCAGGACACAGATCGACCATGATAGTTCAAGGGTGATGCCAGAATAGCTTGGCGCCTATAGGCGCCAAGCTATTCTGGCATCACCCTTGAACTATCATGGTCGATCTTTATCTTGCTGTGGTGTGTCTGGGATAGAATGAGTTAAGGGTTAATAGTTTGGCTTGCGCTGACCCGCGTTTTGAAAACTGAGAGAAAATAAGTCAGGCCGGCCCAGGATTGCCAAGTGAAAGTCGCTTTGTCCGCCGCCAGGCAATTCACGTGTGGTAGCTGTTGGGTCCCAACCTCGGCGTCCACCCAACCTCGGCCAGAGTGACATGCAATTATAATGCCCCAAAATAGTAAGGTACATTGACTTTTCAGCGTGTATATATCACTTTTGCCGAGGTTGAGTCGACGCCGAGGTTGGGACCCAACAGCAGCTAGCTCTTTTTTTTTTTTTGTATTGGAATCACTCTGTAGCACTCAGTCCCTAGGCGAAAATCGCATTCCGGGCACTACTCGCAAGAGGTGTATATTCTCATTAGCCCCAGTGCAGCTGTGCGGGTTCCGTGAAGATCTGTGTCAAATCGGTTGATCAAGTTCGACAGTTCCTTATATAATCTCATCAAGTTGCAAGAGGCATAGATTCTTACGAGCCCCTGCAACTGCAGGGACTCCGTCATGGAAATCCACGCGGCCTTTTGCTGACGGATCATATAACTATACTGACGAGCGGCAAAAGAAATGCGACATTTTTAGAATCATCGGAAATACTTTAGTGTTTCCCGGTTTCAAATAATGTCGCGTTTCTCATCAAGTTTTGCTCGTGAGTATATATTCTCTCTAGCTGTGCAGTGGTCGGGAGGGGTGGGGTGGGGGGGGGGGAGGGGGGGGGGGTGAGGATTGGCTCATACTACGTCATGTGATACCAACAATCCCGGTGGGCCATTAGCGCTCAGTGCAATGGTATAGAGCCGTTGCTAGGGTAAACAAACTGTCGGTGTTCATGTCGTATATTGCGGCTACTGATCTTTCGAACGCGTGCGCGCATGCTGAAACTAGCGTACAGTACAGCATGACAGAAATACCCCTGACCGGCCTTCTACAATGTATGCACTTCAAACGATAACCCCACTTCCTCAGACTCCACAACTTCAAGAGAAAACATTGGATTCCCTTTGTCTCTCTGTCCGTCTGAATGTCTGTCTGCCTTTTTGTACCTGTGTCATTTTCTTGCACTGGGACACTGTTTTTGGTTTCTGTTTAATGCATAAATTTATGTACGCTTTATTCAAGGGAAACTCATTTTTGCATCACAATTTCATCATTTCAGACATTGTGTTTTCTTAACCCTTTTCATCCTAATACCACTTAGCTTGAAATAAATTTTACTATGATAGTTCAAGGGTGGTGCAAGAATAATTTGGTGCCCGAGGTGCCAAGCTATTCCGGCGCAACCCGCCTTGAACTTAAAATGGTTGATCTATCCTCTAATCTGTAATGTAGCCTTCATATGACAATATGCAAATTTTTGGAAAACTCAGCCTCAGGATCTAATGGGTTAATAACATTGCGATTGGGAAATTGGTGATTCTTCTACCGAATGATGCCAGCCTCAGTGTAACAAATTCAGGCCCTGTCTTGCTTTTTATTAAAAAAGTAGGGCCCATCGCATTTCATTTCCAGCTTCACGGTATTTTTCACTTGCTTTTGAGAGACCGACTTCTTCATGCCTCCACGGCCCACAACAAGACCTTGATTTACCTCCCTATCTGTTGACACCTGATATCGTGCCCAATAACAGGCTGCACCGCGTGAAAGCGACTAACAGTAGAACACCGTCAAGGTGGAGGACTCGCCTGTTATGGAGAACTGAAATATTCTGCCTCAACTTTCCTTCTGCAAGAAGCATAGATTCTCATGCGCCCCTGCAGCCGCAGGGGCTCATGAGAATCTATGCCTCTTGCTTGCATGTATTTGTGCCCATTTTTACTCGTCGCATGGAGGAACGCAGGGTCTGAACTCGTCTCTTGTCATTGAAAACACCAGCACTGATTCATCTCCGCGGCGGGCAAAAAAGCATAGCGATGATCGAATACCGTAGTGCTTGAAATAACTGCACTGGTCACTTCCAGCGTTGGCGCCGTGTGTGTATGTGTGTATGTGACAGCGACTAGAGCCCGTGTTTGAGGACGGACAAGTTTCAAATTTAGAATATTGTCCCTAAAAGAATAATCTTGATACCTTTTTTTCGATATTTTGTTATTAAGATGCTCATTGGTGAGAAAATGTCTGTTTCACAAAAACCAGTTGATCCACACTGGAGTCCATTTTTTTTAATATTTTTTTTTTACTAGATACCTTTGCTTATAGCTAGATAAAAGGGACATATTGAATGAGATCGTTAACCAGCATTGTACCTCTAGAACATTTTGAGTGATAATTAAATATCTTTTTAGAAAAATATATTTTCACGTTTTTGGGATTAATTTCATGAATTATAATAATAATAATAATAATACCGGTTATTATATAGGCGCTTTACCCAATTCTGCGAATCGGCTCAAAGCACTGCGAACTGAACCCAACACGCACACACACGACACACACATTCACTCTGAAGACAAACACAGTACAAGACAAACACAGGACATTCATATGGTGCGAAGGGCCAGCTCAGCTACTGAGGTTTTTCTAAATTTTGATCGCTTGTATTTGAAATTTATAAAGTGGCCTGAAACCGGTACCAAAGTGGAGGGGGAGGAAGAGCCGGAGTACCCGGAGAAACAAATCATATGGGTTAATCTTAAAACAATTGAATGTTTTTTTAGGAAAAAAAAACAATCTTCTCTAAGCACACCACCATTTCTCTGGTCCCATGGCCTTCTTTCTGTCACTTAGATGGCCTGTGTAAAGGGACCACGTGTGAAAGGTGACCACTTTTTGTTAATCCCTTGGCTGGTCACCGTACACAGATTTGACTAGTTCAAAGCTGTTGCCAGAATAGCTTGGCGCCCAGAGGCACCACCTTTGAACTAGTAAAACGTGAAGGCCCCAAGCTATGCTGGCACCACCTTTGAACTAGTAAAGTCCGAAGGCAGCAAGATATTCTGGCACCATCTTCAAACTAGTCAAACCATAAAGGCGCCTAGCTGTTCTGGCACCATCTTTGAACTAGTCAAACCTGGAGGTGCCAAGCTATTCCGGCACCACCTTTGAACTAGTCAAACGTGGAGGCACCAAGCTATACTGGCACCACCTTTGAACTGTCATGGTTAATCCGCATCTTGCGGTAGTGTGTCAGATTTGACTGGTTACCCAAGGTACAGGCAACAAGCTAACGCCCAACAGAACAAGCACGGTACGGAATGGGAACCCAATACTTATAGCTTTTTCCCCTGCTCGTCTATGCAAGCATTGACTATGGTCCTCGTCGTCTTTTCCAACAAGCCTGGCTGGCTTAGCGTCTGTGGTGACTTTCTCTACCTGCTTTAGTGATAGTCTGCGGCGTGGTTTCTTTTGTTCAGTGGACTGACTCATAAATAAAATAGTGGCTTAAAAAAAAGTTTGGATTCACTTGGATAAAAATATGTGTTTGTGTGTGATGTTTGGAATTTTGGCGGTTCCCATGTTGTTGGACAGAGTGTAGGAGACCGTGTTAATTTAGCTCATTAGGAAAGTTATGATTACCGTCTGGACGAACACGTCATTATTTTGTGTGCTGGTCTGATGTTTTGAACTTTAGCCCGAAGGTCCCATTTCTCAAATCATGTTTTGGAGGTGTTGCCTAACGACTGTGTACCAGTTGTACTGAGGAGATGGATTGATCATAATTCAAGGGTAGTGCCAGATGAGCTTGGCGCCTTGAGGCACTACTCTTGAATTATCACGATCAATCCATCTCCTGCTGCAGGGTCCTGGGGCTAAAAGGGTTAAGCTGTGAACTGTCAGAATGGCCGTTTCAAAGATGGTTATTTAATTAAAATCAAGACCGAACATAGTCGGGCATAAGATTTTTCGGGCAATGATTGATCTCAGTGCCGTCAGTGTGTCCGCATTTACTTTTTTTTTCTTCTTCTTCTTTGTTGTTGAGAAAGCGAGATTTTCGTTGTTTTAAAATGAAAATCTCGCTTTTCTCAAAAATGGACGTAGATCTAAACTAACCAGCTTTCGTCATAAACGGCAGAAATGGCGGAAATGCGGTATTTCAAGGTTCTGGGGTCATTAGACTATCTCAACAACACAGATTCAGGTTGAGAATTATTCATACAAGCAATATACATTTATTTGACCCTGCAGTCGTACGGGGCCACATGAGAATATGTATATGCTTTCTGCAGATGTAGGCAAAGAGATTGGGTCGCGCGCGTTTTACCGTCAGTACTTGGAAAAGTTCCGGCATTTTCAGAGTGTCAGGATCATCATGCCTGGACTGAGCGACTAGCGCGTCAAAATTTAACAGTGAAGTGTGTGCTAGTCTGTGATTTTGGACCTTACGGCTGAAAGCCGTAAGGTCCAAAATCACAGACTAGCACACGCAATTGCCCGGCCTGGCAGTCACTCGACGGATGGGACCAATCATAATTGATGGACAAATTTGCAGTGACACTCACATTACCAGGATCACAAATACCGCTGTCGATTATGCAGGGAGCGTTTTGGCGTGGTGATCACAGGTCGGCGGCAAGCGCGAGTGGTGACTGAAACCAGTTGCAGGGAAAGGAATAACTGATGGAAGCGCTGTTGTGTGACTGATTCAGTCGAGCTATCCTGGAGAGCGGCAGATTAATTGATTGTTTAGTGGTTGAGGAAAAATAAGCACAAAAATGTCTGGCAGGCGCTCGAGTAAATTTATGGGGAATGCACGTGACAGACGATTGTCGGTGGTGATTGGACTGCGTGAGTACTCTATAGGCGGGGTCTCTCAGTCTCTGTCTCTCTAGATCTCTCTTCTTCTTTTCTTTAGAGTAGAAACCTCTGTGGAGAGGAATAACCCACTTTGATAATCCCTTGACTGGTCGCCCAGAGGCGCCAAGCTATTCTGGCACCTCATTGAACTAAAACCTGAAGGCACCAAGCTATTCTGGCACCACTTTTGAACTAGTCAAACCTGAAGGCGCCAAGCTATTCTGGCACCACCTCCTCTCTATCTTGCTCTCTCCTGTCTGTCTCCTTCCTATTTCTCCGTCTCATCTTTCTCTTTCTCAAATCTGTTGCGCATTGATTACTTGTTTGTTTAAATGTGTGTACTGGGTATTTGATTTTTTTCTCCTTTACCAGGTTCTTCCAATGATTAGCTTCTCGTAGCACACCATTTAATTGGCCGAAGAATTTGAGGGGAAGGTGGTGGAAGGGGGCAGGGGTGGTTATTACAAACATATAATTTTATTATGATTGCATTTGTACTTAATTTGTCCGGCATCTCAAATCGTTTTCTACAACATATATTTTCTTACTTTTCAGTCTCGTCTTTTTTTCCTATTCTACCACAGAGAGAGGGATTGCCTGTGCAATTTACAGTGAAAAACAGAGATCAATGCGGTACACTGCTACACATTTTGAAAATACTTTTCTCTACCCATTGCCTGTGCCTCTGACTGGACATCAGTGAGGCTGCTCCTTCTTCCAGTGTGCAAAGCATAAAAGCTGACTGAAACCATCAGCTTGTTTTAAGCTGGAAGTCTCACTCACAGTCTGCTGTTACAAAATCTGGCCCAAGTCAGAAGTCTCAGCCTACTGTTACAATGCCTTCAGGCCCAAGCTAGAAGTCTTAGCCTGTTGTTGTGACAGTAGGCTGAGACTTCTGGCATATACCTGGCCAATCATTTCAGTACACTGTCATGCATACCGTGCCTTTCCCTGATCTTTGCGGTTTCTATAACTCTTTCCATCATCATACACTGTTGCTTGAAATAAATTTGACTATGATAGTTCAAGTGTGGTGCCAGAATAGCTTGGCACCTCAGGCGCCAAGCAATTCTGGCAACACCCTTGAACTAAAATGGTTGATCTATCTTCTAATCTGTAATTAGCCTTCATAGGACAATTCTTTTAAAATCTGCCTCAGGATGTTATGGGTTAATGGCCAGTTTTTATGTGCTTTGTTTTTTCTTTAACAGATCGTCTTAAGGGCCGAAGGAGAGATGGGACCCCGGACAAGTCTGCCACGCCTTCGCAAGAGGCGCAGGACGAGAACCGGCCCCCATCCAGGCAAATCATCTGGGATGAAGAGCTTGAGAAGCTGCATATCAAACCGGAAGAGCTGGATAAGGTAAGCCTGTAGCATGCATCGCCCCAACACACTGCAACGAAGTGTTGCTCAATCATTTTAGTTCACGGGTGGTGACAAAATAGCTGGCACCTCAAGGTGCCAAGCTATTCTGGCACCATCTTGAACTAAAATGGGCAGTACAGGTATAGCCCTGACGCACTACAACCATTTTAGTTCAAGGGTGGTGCCAGAATGGCTAAGTTGCCAAGCTATTCTTGCACCACATTGAACTAAAATGGGCAGTATAGTTACAGCCCTGACGCACTACAACAAGATGTTGCTCAACCATTTTGGTTCAAGGATGGTGCCAAAATAGGTTGGCACCTGAAGGTGCCAAGCTGTTCTGGCACCACCCTTGAACTAAAATGATTGATCCTTCTCCTGAACTGTAATACACATCTGTGTGATGTAGATGTAAGTCTCTTTCTTTCACTTTAAATTGCTATAAATTTTGGTATGAATTTCTTGTGCATGTGTGGTTGTGCGTGTGTGATGTGCGTATGTGTCTTTCTTTCACAATAAATTGTCTCATGAAGGAAGTAAATGTTCATTCCTTGTGACAGGTCCGGCCCCCCAAGCCTCCTCAATCTCCAGCGCCTGCTACAACATCCTCTGTCACCGTGCGCAAGATGAAGCCGGCCTCTGAACTCAACAAACCGAAAATAAAAAGGTTAGTCAAAACAGAATACAAAGTATTATATTAACCCCTTGACTGCTGCTGACAATACTGCTTAGCGGAAAAGGCTTGTAACTACACTTCTTTTCTGCTGAACAGTATTGTGAAAAGCAGTTAAGAGGTTAATATTGGAATCCTTTCAAGCCCCCAAAATACTGACTTTCTCAGACAAGAAAAGACTGATGAGTGGTGTAGCAAGCTCTTTTGCCCAGGGACAGGGTGTTGCATATATTGGAAGCCAGGTGATATTCTGCCTACCCCCCCCCCCCCCCCACACACACCCTCCCCCAGTATTTTCTTTGAGCATACCAGGATCCACCCCCCACCCCACATACCCCCCCCCCCCTCCCAACCCCCCTCTCCCCCTCGCTGCTGCTAGCTGAGGGCGGTGAATTTGATCATGTGCGATCATAGTAAGGTGAGCTAGTGTCTAGCGACCATAGTGTCTTGTCATTTCTCTGACCTGCTTCTGAAGTAGAAAATACAACTTTTTTGGTGTCGCTCAAAACTGTGCTTTGTGTTTCAAGCTGTCATGTTGATTCTGTCACAGCGTAATGGTGGCCAAACCTGCCTCACCTGATGCGCCCCTCAAGCCAATCGACTATTCAGGTAATTACACACTCCTCACCCCGCTGACCATCCCCTTTACTGCCGAGAGACATTGGACACTACCCTAATGCAAGAGGCATAGATCATCATCAGCCCTGCAGTCGCACTAACTTACCGCAGTTGCGGGGGCCCATGAGGATCTATACCTCTTGTCGAAACCACTCAGCATTTTCAATTTCATGTTCCTTTGATGGCTGGGGATCTTTGCTGTTGAATTCACGATGATTCCACTGGCACTGAGAGGGTTAAAGCCCGCCAATCACTGGCAATATTTGCTAAGACTGTTGATGGGTGGGGTGGAGCACATATGGGCCTTTCCGAGCACAGATCCCATCTTGAATTGAACTTGCAATATTACAGTGTGGGTGGCCAGGCTTCTGTAAGCGTATTTTGACTGGAATGAGAAATGTTAACCTTTTGGCTGCTGCTAGCTTTTTTGGGAGGTGGTTCCTGGCAGGAATCTTCTCAATAAAAAAAGCGCTACTAACGGCCAAATGCTAAGCAGAGAGCAGACGCCAATCACAGGTCTTGACAGGCCTGCAAACCGAGCCATGCCTAGGTGTATCAAGTTTCCGTTTGACTGGCAGACCAGTTTGCACAACAGCAGCCTTTAACATGACATACTACAGGATATGGATAGACCATGATACGTCAAAGGTAGTGCCGGAACGGCTTTGTGTCTAGAGGCTACTGGTGGTCATTTATTCAGTTTGTGTGTGTGTTGTATTCAAAAATTATTTTCCATTGATATTTAGCAATGTATTCAGAGAAATGCTATGGTAAGACAACCAACAAAGTCACGTTTCGTATTATTTACTACATTGTATTTAATTCATACTCATTTATTTCATATTCATTGATATATTTTTGAAGGGACAACAGAAGTAACGTTGTTTTGTTTTTTTTAAATTGACAGGTTATGCTGGACCTCGATATGATTCCAAAGGGCGTGTGATCCACCACAGCATTCTGGGGTCGTACGAAGCATACCACAAAGAGGCCACGGCACGAGGCGACCTCCTGGTTGGTATTAAATTAACCCCTATGCTGCCAGTGATCACCGAAACCACTGCACACTGATCGACATCCGTGTGAAAAACACAGGTGTAAATGAGACAAAATTAGGTCGGAAAGGACATACAAGAGACATAAATCCTCATGAGCCCCTGTGATTGCGGGGGCGCATGAGGGTTTATGTCTCTTGCAGCTGGGTAGCGTTCACCTGGCCACAGCAGTAACGGGGTTAACCACTTGACTGCTAATGATGATTCCACTCGACGAAAATGACACCTAACTACATGCTTTCTGCTGAGCGGGTTTGTGACTGCATGATGATACCACTCTGAGGAAACGACCCATAAAGTCATGTGGTGTCTTTCGCACCGAATGTTCTCATCAGTAGCATTCAAGGGGTGCAAAAAAAAAAGGGGGCGTGGGGGGGAGGGGGGGGGTGAGGTGGAGGAGAGATGCTGAAGTTGTGTTCGGAGCAGGGTAGATGATCGATGCTCCAAAAGAATGAATACCTTGCAGAAGAAAAATGTATATCACATTTGGCCTCTGCAAAGTACAGCATAACATGTTTTAATCGACCAGCCTTACAAGACATCACCTTTCATAAATGACAGGTGCCCTTCCAGGTTTGTTGAGAGAGTGCTTTTTGTAATGAAAACAAGTTTCACTGTACAGCAAAAGACTCGCTGTTAACTCTTAAACTCCCAGAACTAAATGACTTCAATACTATAGAATGCAATTCATTTATTTCTGGGAGGTTTAAGAGTTAACTAGTTTCTGTTGTTGTTTAGGTTTTGGGTTTTTTTCTGGTCTCAAACTGATGTTTCATTGTTGTGTCATATTCAAGGATATCCCTACTCCAAGGATTGATGACGGTTTCTCTGAGGACAAGCCGACACTGAAATACGAGAAAAAACGGAAACCTGTGGATCGCACAGCGAAGAAAGCTGATGAGAACAATGCCCTGAGGAACTGGCAGCTAAGAATGTTGGAGAGGAAACGTCAGCAGGGATACATTTCTAGTAAGTATCTGTTTAGTTGGTTGGTTGTTTAGTTTGTTGGTGGGTGGATGGGGGGGTACAGGCTTTCTTCAACGCAAAATTCTCCGTATTTGACAGACAAATTTTGAGAGAGACGGAAAAAATGGAAGGCCGTCTGTCCCCGGGACAGACAAGTCTTAAGAAAAACAAACCTATCCCTGCTGTTTTTTAAAGTATGCGACAGACTGTAGAGTGCATGGGATGGATTTATATGAAGACGGACACTTTTAAATCCTAGCGGAAAGCCTGGGGTAGTGGTGTGTTTAACTGCTTGCGTGTTTGTTTAGTTCGTTCGTTTGTGTGTTGTGGTTATTTGATGGTTATGGCTGTCTGTTTGTTGTTGTTTTGTTTGTTTGTTTGTTAGAAGTTTTCTTGTTTGGTTGCTTGGTTGGGTTTATGGCTGGTTGAATAGTTGATAAATATGTGTGTTGGTTGATTGGCTGGTTAACTTATTTGCTAGAGAAGTTGATTGATCATTTTGTAATTTGTTTGTTGGCTTGTCAATGTTTTGTTGTTTGCTTTTAACCCTTTGGGTGTCAGCAGTTTTATTCACGATGATTCCTGCAGGGATCATCATGACTAAAACTGCTACCGTCACCCAAAGGGTTAACATTTCTCATCTTTTGTCGATGGAGGTCATCAGTATGTCTGTCATCTATTTACAGAACTGTTGCAAAAAGAGCCCGAGGACCTGGTGATGAACCAGGCGGATAGTTACCGCAAAACACAGGAGGATCGCTACCTCATCGACCGAACCATCCCTTTTGTGGACTATGGGAAAGGATGTATGTCTATTAACCTGCTCAGTGCTGAGAAAAATAATAAATTGAGCACCACCCAACTGCAAGAGGCATTGATCCTCAGGAGCCCCCGCTGTAGCGGGGGCTCATGAGGATCTATGCCTCTTGCTGACATCATGCACTTTGAATCAATGTTCCTGGGACCTCTAGGGTTTTTTGGGTCTTGAATTAATGAAGATTGAAGGAACTCAGTCTGCGCACTGCAGGGTTACATGTTGTTCTGTGTGATTTTATTTTGTAGGGTGTAGGCTGTTCATGCGGCCCCGAGTATTATGTACAGTACCGGTGGCTGCATGCACGAGGGGGTTAACCCTGTCCATCATGATACACTACTGCATGAAATAAATTTGACTAGGTAGTTCAAGGGTGGTGCCAAAATAGATTGGCGCCCTGGGGGCGCCAATCTATTCTGGCACCACCCTTGAACTAAAATGGTTGATCTGTCTCCTGATCTGTAATGTAGCCTTCATAGGGCAATACACAAAATTGAAGAATGTCAGGCTCAGCATTGAATGGGTTAATATCAAGTTGACTTTTGCTTATAGCTTTGGATGACAACACTTTTGGAACAAATTCCCACTATGCCCTCTGTTGATTCACTTTAACAAACGTTGCATACAGCAGCAGACAAGTTTGGCGTTTATTGTGTTTGAAGTTTACTTACTTGCTAGTTTAATCGCTGTGATTGCGATGGATCGTATCCATTCCCCTGTCACTTATTATATCTGTTTCCCTATCACAGATCGAGTTGGAAGTGAATTCTGGAAGCAGCAGGAGAGGTTTGGGGATGAGCTGTCAGGAGTGCAGTAAGTGAAATTTGTTTCTCTGTCAAAACATATCTTTGTATTTCTACCTTAACCCATAAATCCCTGACATGCTACTACAAGATGTGGATCGACCATGATATTTCAAGGGTGGTGCTGGAATAGCTTGGCACCTGTAGGTGCCAAGCTATTCCAACACCACCCTTGAAATCATGGTCGAGATGTCTCCAGAACTGACGGACTTCGGATTTGTCCAGGGCTTAATGAGTTACAACGTTAAAAAATGTTAGGCCCTTGGGTACACGCCTAGAGCAAGCAACACTATATGTTCACGTTGAAGCAAGTATTCACATGACACGCCTAGACTGTGTGTGTCTTATATGTGCTGGCCAACGATTTAAACCGTAGGCGGACCCATGTGAACACGCTCGCTGTTGAAATGAGGCATTTAAATCCTATTCATCAGCACGAAAGCATTGCGCCACCTGCTCTGTGGCTGTAGCCGAAGATGCACCTTCAGGACCTGCCCCTTCAAAGCTGAAACTCCCAAATTGGGAGTTGTTTAACCCTTTCATTACTGCCGCCCGCTATAGCGGGCATGGGAAACGCCTCCTCTGCTTACGGCCTCTCGGTATAGCGGGACCGCAGCTTCTACTCCCCCGCGTACGGCTGCCCGCTAAAGCGGTTTGCGCTGAGAGTGGCTACCTAATTAGCAGCGACCTTGACAGCGCTAGAGTGGTACCGCCAGGCGCGTAGTGTTTGTTATTTCCGGCTCGGGGCCTGAGAAACAGGATGCGGAGTTTATATAAAAAATTCCTTCCAGAACTTTGGTTGTGCTTGCAAAAATCAGTGGTGGAGAGAGAAGAAAGTGACCGTGACAGCGACAAATTTAATGATGATGAGTTTTGGGATAGAGACGATTTTGGAGAGATGGATTTAGTTCAGTTGACAGAGGAAGAAAGGGCTAATTTTGTGCGTGTTGTGCGACAAGACACTAACGACAACAACGATAATGATCGCGATGCCGACGACGAAAGTCCATGAGTTGGTAGCCGACTATCATCTACGGCGACCGTCCGTCGGCCGTCCCCGCTCTGCCGCTAGCAACAATGAGACTCACCTTGACCGAGTTGACCATTTACCTGTCAAAGGGGAGGGCCGTGACCACGGATGTGCTCTGTGCTACAAGCGACACACCCGCTACAGAGACGCAAACCCAGGGGTTAGATATGCAGACAACCCGTACAAGAGGTGCAAAACTGTTATCATGTGCCGGAAATGTGAAGTGTACCTTTGTTGTAATGACAACAACTGTTTTATTTTGTACCTCACACAGGTACAACTGTAAAAACAGGGTGACAATGGTGACAGTGGTGACAGCGTATAGCAGTGTTGTAATGTCATCTTCACCCTCCCAGTAACTGTACCTAGTGTATGCGTAAACATGGACAATCAAGGTGTATATAATAGTGGATCTTTTTCAGTTACTTTTTGTATTTTGGACACCTGTGTGTGCATTGTGGACACTGCTATGTGACAGCAATAAACAGACAATGACACAGTCACAAGTTTGGATTATGAATTTCCAATACATCATTGTCACGGTAAGAGCATGCAAACACTTTTAGACCCGTTTTCATGCACGTTTGCTTGCTTCATAGGTGTGTGTTGTTAATGTACTGTCATTTTGTCACATATTTGCACCTGTGTGTCACCAAATCAACCACATGACCCTGACACATGACGTCAATGTGTAGCCCGTCCAAAGC
The DNA here is from genome assembly GCA_036245525.1 of Semisulcospira habei. Classification (NCBI taxonomy): domain Eukaryota; kingdom Metazoa; phylum Mollusca; class Gastropoda; family Semisulcospiridae; genus Semisulcospira; species Semisulcospira habei. The sequence continues at coordinate 25,161,666 of BTPG01000002.1, read as the reverse complement.
CCGTCACAGCAATATAGGGTTATGGGTATCTGCGGTGGATGGGTACTCCGCTATCACCCTTTCCCGTACACTACTATATTTGGGTATTTTTTTAGTCTCTAAACTCAGTAAGCAGGGGTAATACAGAACTTTATAAAAGCAGTACTCAGTGGTATTCACGAACCAGAGAATTCAGTAATGAAAGGGTTAAAGACTACGGACCAGTTCAGCAGACATAGTTAGCATAGTCATGTAATGGTGAAACTTAAAATTTACTTTGTTCAATGACTTATTACTTGTGTACCATGCTAAATGCTGTTTTTTTTCCCTGGGGCCCTTTCGCTTTTTCTCCAGAGTAGTCCTCAACTCGAAGGTGTTATAAAGCTTGCCTTCGGGTTAGTATTTAGCATGCTTTGTGTATTAGACACTCAGCCTACCACATGCCCAAGGGTAATCCCCGTTCTCTCTTCTCCCTTCCTCTCTCTCCATACCTCTCTCTCTCCAACTCTCTCTCTCCCCCTCCCCCCTCTCTCTCTCTCTCTCTCTAGGGGAGCTGGGTAGCTCAGTTGGTAGAGCGTTCGACTCTTGTCCGAAAGGTTGTGGGTTCAAACCCAGCTGGGGTCAAAATTTGCACAGACCTCTTTTCGGTGCCCCGTCTTTAAAATCACCTTCATGGTGGACAAAAGACGTTAAGCCCAAAACGTTTCTCTCTCTCTCTCTCTCTCTCTCTCTCTCTCTCTCTCTCTCTCTCTCTCTCTCTCTCTCTCTCTCCTTGGAAAATAAAGTTTCATTTTATTTCATTTCATTTCTCTCTCTTTTTTTCCTCACGTACACACGTTCACGCTTGCACACGCATGCACGTTTACACACACTCTCATTGTAGTTCGCATTCGTGTTGTTGTTTGACTGTAGAAGTAGCAAGGGCAGATGTGAAAAAGGACATTGCCTCGGGCTCTGTCAGTATCTTTACCTTTGTCAAATAAAGATTCATTGAAGCTGCCACCAAACTCGCTGTCTCTCTCATCTTATCTCGCATTGACTACTGCAACTCTCTCCTTTCCGGCCTTCCTCACTCCACCACTCTCACTCTCCAGCGCGTCCAGAACAATGCTGCCCGCCTCGTCCTTAGAAAGAACAAATCCGACCACATCACTCCCCTGCTCAAGCTCCTTTACTGGCTTCCCATCCCCCAACTCATCCTTCTTCTTCTTCTTCTTTTCGTTCGCAGTGGGCTATACCGGCTAGTCCAGCACTGGCGATGAATGACGTCGTTTTCTCCAGGTCTTCTCGACTGCCATAGAGTTTGGTCTGCAGTGGAGTTGGCAATGGCCACACTTCTTTTCTTTCATCGTCCAGTAGGGGGCATCTCTGGAGAATATATTCCGCTGTTTGGTCTTCCTGACCACAGGCGCAGGTTGGTGATGGCGCCAGCTTGAGCTTTCTCCAACGCATCCAATACAAGATTCTGTCTCTCTGCTACAAATCCCTGAACAACTACGCTCCTACCTATCTCTCCAACTTACTTCACCCCTACACTCCTTCCCGCTCGCTCCGCCTCCGACCCTCTCCGCCTCCTCATCCCCCGCACCAAACTCAACACTTTCAGCCCCCGCTCCTTCTCAGTATACGGTCCATCCACCTGGAACACTCTCCCACTCTCTTTCCGTCAGAAACACTCTCTCTCCTCCTTCCAGTCCGCCCTCAAAGCTCACCTCTTTCAACAGTTCTAGCACTACATCACCACACTCCCCACCCCAAGCTGACCATCGTAATGTATTTTCACTATTTGTGGTGCGTGAGTCATTGTCTAAAGCGTGCGCATGCGTGTGCGAGTTGTGAGTGCGCGCTTTATAATTATTATAAGATAAGCGCATTATAAATACCGTAATTATTCTCTCTGTCTCTCTCTTATGAGTTTTTATTTGAAATCATTTTTATATTACTTTATTTTTTAACGTACTTTTGTTGTACGTCACATCCTTCAGTTGCCACATTCCTTCTTCGCTGATAAGATAAGTAGCGACTGATCTCAATACTTGTTTGTCTGTCTATTTTGAAGAAGGGTATTTACCCAAAATATTAAGAAATTGTGTTGTAACTGTCTTTTCTAAGCATGTTTCTTTCTCTGTTGGGTTCTTCTCATGTAATAGTGGTAACAGAACTCTGTGTGTGTGTTTGTTTGTGTGTGTGTGTGTGTGTGTGTGTGTGTGTGTGTGTGTGTGTGTGTGTGTGTGTGTGTGTGTGTGTGTGTGTGTGTGTGTGTGTGTGTGTGTGTGTGTGTGTGTGTGTGTGTGTGTGTGTGTGTGTGTGTGTGTGTGTGTGTGTGTGTGTGTGTGTGTGTGTGTGTGTGTGTGTGTGTGTGTGTGTGTGTGTGTGTGTGTGTGTGTGTGTGTGTGTGTGGTGTGTGTGTGTGTGTGTGTGTGTGTGTGTGTGTGTGTGTGTGTGTGTGTGTGTGTGTGTGAGTGTGTGTGTGTGTGTGTGTGTGTGTGTGTGTGTGTGTGTGTGTGTGTGTGTGTGTGTGTGTGTGTGTGTGTGTGTGTGTGTGTGTGTGTGTGTGTGTGTGTGTGTGTGTGTGTGTGTGTGTGTGTGTGTGTGTGTGTGTGTGTGTGTGTGTGTGTGTGGTGTGTGTGTGTGTGTGTGTGTGTGTGTGTGTGTGTGTGTGTGTGTGTGTGTGTGTGTGTGTGTGTGTGTGTGTGTGTGTGTGTGTGTGTGTGTGTGTGTGTGTGTGTGTGTGTGTGTGTGTGTGTGTGTGTGTGTGTGTGTGTGTGTGTGTGTGTGTTGTGTGTGTGTGTGTGTGTGTGTGTGTGTGTGTGTGTGTGTGTGTGTGTGTGTGTGTGTGTGTGTGTGTGTGTGTGTGTGTGTGTGCTACTTGTCCACAGCATGACCCTGACCCAAGCTGACCGTGGGTACCCACCACCAGTAGAGCATGTTGGATTATCCAACGTTGTCCGCCAGGAGAAAGGTACTTTGTACACAAGCAAACATCCGCCTGGGTCAAAAGTCCTCATCTTATGTCTGACGTTGGCCTTAATTGCCCTGCGCTTGACAAAGGTCCCAGACCCAGTGTTGACCCTTAGTTGACCCGTGCAAGCTTTACGTTACAAATCTTATTCAGTCTGTCGACCCATGTAGCCCTGACACACTACAGCTGGGGATGGATTGACCATGATAATTCAAGGATAGTGCCAGATTAGCTTGGCGCCTGATGGCGCCAAGATAATCTGGCACTACCCTTGAATTATCATGGTCGACCCATCTCCTGCAGCTGAAGACGCCTCTAAAATCTGGGAAATGTGTTCTTGGGGTGAAAAGGGTTAATGTTTAGTATGTTATTTAATGATATTTATGATATTATCAGTTATTAAATATGGATGTGAATTTTTTTGTGCATGATCTTGATCTTGTTTTGGGCCGATGGCCTCACAATAAAGTCGGTGACATGTCTGTGGCATTGAAAATACGTTTGTATTTGAGTGTCACGTGAGCGTGCGTGTTGGGTTCAGATCGCTGCGCTTTGAGCCGATTCAGAGAATTGGGTAAAGCGCCTATATAATAACCGTTATTATTATTATATTTCTTATTTCTGTGGTACAGAAAATGTCTCTGAACGAAGATAAAAGCTAAAAGCTGTGTCTGCTGCCCACCCAAATGTATAATAATAATAATAATAATACCGTTATTATATAGTATGTGCATGTCTATCTGAATTGTCTTTCAATGTTTACTGTACTGAAGGCTGCAAGCTCAAGGGATTAAACTTGCTGGCCAGGCAAGCATCACAGACAGCCAGGGTCTCGTGAAATGATGATAATCAGTTCATCGTTTCTTTGCAGGCGTAACGTGGGATCCAACCTACACACCCGAGGTTCACTACCCGTGGAAACGTTCCCAGTACCTGCAGGAGCGACGCAAGCAGCTGCAGCCAATCATGGATGAGCTGAGCCCCCACCAGCCTGTGAGTCTTTTGTCTCGACTCGGCAGTGAACCCCGTGATTTGAATATGAACCTCTTTTACTGCCAATATAAAGGAAACGTGAACAAATTGCAAGAGACATAGATCCTCATGAGCCCCCGCAAATGCGGGGGCTCATGAGGATCTATGCCTCTTTGCTGACACCACTTTGTGTCCATGTCACTTGGACAGCGAGTCTCTTTGAAATCCAGACCAGAAAGGTGAGACTGCCAAGTGTGTAAAGTGCAGAGAATAACCCAATGAAGAACGAAGCACGCTTAGAAAAGACAGCTCCAACACAATTTATTGATACAACAGTTGACACTTTCTCCACGCACTGATGAGACGAGTAGCGAAGAGCTTTCCCGTTCGTTTGTATATTTTGAAAAAGGGGTTTTGGGCGAAATATTAAGAAATTGTTTTGCAACTGTCTTTTCGACTGAAGAGTGCTTCTTTCTTATTTGGGTTCTTCTCTGAGTCTCTTTGGCATTAGGAGTCAAGGAACACAACCTGCGGCCTCACCTTTACCCATTCAGCCCTGATGCACTAAGTTAATCTGGCACTGCCCTTGAATTATCATGATCGACCCATCTCCCGTAACTGGTGCATAGTCATTAGATGACACCTCCAAAGTTTGGGAAATACGGCCGTCGAACTGAAAGAGTTAACAAAAACCACTACCGACAGCCAAAGGATTAAAGATTGTTCATTTTGCCACAGGATTTTGCGGGTCTGCAAGTGCTCGGCAGCAGCAGGCCGCAGGAGAGAATGGAGGAGCCGCGGTCGGACATTGACGACCTTGACGTGGACGCTTACCCTCACGAGATGGACGAGCAGCCTGAACAAAGCATGTAAGTCATGTGATTAACCCTCTAACTGTCAGTACCGCATTTTGTCCATGTGACTCCTGTAAGAATCACTCAACTGTAGGCACTGCTGACAGTAAAAGGGTTTAATGTCGGTGGCACAGGAATCACCTGGACAAAATTCAGCACTGGCAGAAACAATGTGCGATCCACTTGGCCACAACAGGTAATTCTGATTAACCCCTTTACTGCCTCTGTACATACATTTTACACCTGAAATCTCTGTAGATTCATAATAATTATATTTTGCGCTGAATCCCCAGGAGCAGTGGGCTCTTAAGCGTGTTACAAGAATGTATGCAGCATCTCACTACCTTTAACTCATTCTACCCCAGACACACCACAGCAAGATAAGGATCGACCATGATAGTTCAAGGGTGATGCCAGAATAGCTTGGCGCCTATGGGCGCCAAGCTATTCTGGCATCACCCTTGAACTATAATGGTCGATCTGTGTCCTGCACTGCAATGCAGTCTTCAGAGGACAACGGCAAAGTTTGGGGATTTCGGTCTTGGGGTACAATGAGTTAAACAAATGTAATCTACTCACACACGTCCAACTGAAACACACATGACAAGACCATTCCCAAGTTAAACGCATTTTGATGATGCTGATGCGGCACCACGATTCATCGCGAAAGAGCTCCAGCCGCCCCATGAACAACGGATACAAAGTGATTTAAGCAAGAGGTATAGATCCTCATGAGCCCCCGCAGTTGCGGGGGCTCATGAGGATCTGTACCTCTTGCAGTAGTGTGGCATCCATTTTTTTGCAGCACAGTGATAGGGTTAAACATGAGCACAGGCTGTGGCCGAGGTGTGGCGTACAAATCGCCTAAGACCGGACTTTGCATCGACCGCCGTGAGATGGCCTTAGTTGCCTACTCGATGTTAAACTCAAATAACTGACTGACGTTTTCATCGAAAAGATGCACAGATAAAAGGGGAAAGTGTCTTTTTTTTCCCCAGTTTTGATGTCGGTTTGGTTTGGGTTTTTTTTGCCAGCCGATGACATCTTTGCGTGTTGGCGGAGTTAATATTCCGAAAGATGATTGCAAGAAAAATGCTTATGTTGTACGCATTGCAAATGCTTGATGTACCCGTTTTATTTGTACCAGTATTCAAGTATTCATTTTTCGTCCTTAGGGATCCTTTCTATGAGTACCCGGATGTGAAGCCTGCTCCGATCTTCGGGCCATCACTTCAGTTTGCTGGACAACCAGCTCGCTGGACAGGCGACAGCAACAGTATGGCTGACCAGGTTTGTCTTTACTTTTTACTAGACTTTTCTCTCCCTCATATTCTGACGAGCAAAAGAAATGCAGCATTTTGGGAATCACTGAAATGTTTCCGATGTTTGTTTGTCGGTATTATAGTACATACAGCCCTTTCATGGAAGATGGGTTGGCCATGATCTCTCTGTTTTTGATGCAGTGCCTGATTAGTTTGCCTCTATAAATAAGTTTAAATATTCTACCTCAAGAAAAACTGTTTCGAGTCACATTCACATCATTGCATTGAAGGTTAACCCTTTTAGCCCCAGGACCCTGCAGCAGGAGATGGATCATGCGCCAAGCTCATCTGGCACTACCCTTGAATTATCATGATCAACCCATCTCCTAGAACTGCTACATAGTCGTTAGACAACGCCTCCACAAGTTTGGAAATGCGGCCTTGGGGTTAAGAGGGTTAAGGTTACGGAGGCCATATTTGTTTTCGTCCATATTTTGTGCTTATTTCTGTTCCTTCAATCACTTAATTATTGTCAGTTGATATGTATGTATAACTACACAATTCTTGTAAATGCACAATTACACAATTTCTTGTGAATGCACAACTACACAATTTCTTGTGAATGCACAACTACACAATTCTTTGTGAATGCACAACTACACGATTTCTTGGGCAGAAAAAAATGTCCTTTCACTGTTTAGTGGGGGTGAGGGCAGATTAGGGTGGATTGTGGGGGGGGGGGGGGGGGGGTGTGGCATACAATGCTTTCAGTCTCAAACTGTGTTAACATCTGTATCAGGTTGGAATCGAGGCTCGCGTGACGTTTGAAGCGTACACTGGGAACCGCATCACGTCGTACCTGGAGGTGATAAACGACGGAACAACGTCTGTATTCTACGACTGGAAGGTACAGTCTTATCTTCTCCCCTCCCCCCCCCCCCCCCCCCCCCCCCCTCTCCCCTGTTTTGTCTAAACCCTTCACTGCCAAGGAAAACTGAAGACCACCCAATTGCAAGAGGTATAGATCCTCATGAGCCCCTGCAGTTGCAGGGGCTCATGAGGATCAATGCCTCTTACTGAAGCCACTTTGTATCCACATTCTTTTTACGTTGCTGATCTTTGATGTCAGGTTGATGATGATTTTGAAAACGCAGCTTGCGTCGACTCGCAGTGATGGGATTAAACTCATTTGCATATCATAATAATAACGACTTTGCAGTACCAACTTTGCAAGACTGTTTATCAGGTTGACATATTCAGCCCCGATACACTACAAGATGATAAGGATCTGCCGGGACAGTTCAAGGGTGGCGCCAAACTATCCTGGCACCACCCTTGAACAATAATGGTCAATCCATCGCCAGAACCGTAATGTGGTCTTCAGAGGGAAAAACTCGCAGTCTTGGGAATTGCAACCCTAAGGCTTTGTGTGTTAATCGGAGTGCGGCAAGTGACAACTCGTTTTGACTGTGTCGCAGAAACTTCCCAAAGAGAATCCGTTTGATCTGGTGCAGCCCCAGGTGCAGCGTTTCTACTTCAACAACAGCAGTGGTGAGTTAAATAATAATAATAATACCGGTCATTATACAGGGCACTTTACCCAGTTCTGTGAATTGGCTCAAAGCGCCGCAAACTGAACCCGACATGCATGCTCACGTGACACACCCGCATTCAGTCTGCAGATGAACACAGTACAAGACAAACACAAAACAGTCACATGATGCACATGGTGGCATTCTATAAATGCAAGGCTATAAATGCAGTTGTTTTTATTCCTACATCACACAAGCAATCTCTTTAACAGAAACTGTACCAGGTGACCTCGCACCAAAACCTTTGTAGCAACCAATCGCGGACTTCTTGTAACCCTCTTTCTGATGCGTCTTTGATGCCAGTTTTGTTCTATAAATGATCACCCAAACCTTCTAAGTACAGAGTTACTTAGTGTTGTTTGAAACAACAGGCACACTGCTGGAGTTGTGTATAGCAATAGTGTCTAACAGACCACTAAAAAAAGAATCTGCGGAATTGAAACGTGTGTCCTGTGCGACTATTTTATTGAAGAATTGTAAAGTCTTTGGAGGCAAACAGTCGCTCACCTCTTCCATTTAAATTACTCTGACAGTTTGTAGACAATGTTGCTGGTCATGCAGATGGCAACATCATGAAAGATCTTATATTGTTTCATAAGTCTGTTATGCATACACATATATTCTTTGGCGTCAGGCGTGATGCAGGTCAGACGATTTCAGCTTGATTGCTTTTGTGAAAATAGTGGAGGAATGAAAACAAATACGTTATTGGTAGCAGGGGCTTGCTGCACCGACCCTTGTAGGTCTTCGGGAGGTCAAAGGAACCATTGTACCTCGAAGGCCTTCGGGGTACAATGGTTCCTTTGACCTCCCTCAGGCCTACACGGGTCCGTGCAGCAAACGCCTGCGACCAATAACTTACGTTTCAGGGAAAGCTAAGGCATCTTGGTGTGGAGTGAACAAAGTATGTAGAAACACAGTCTGCCTCAACTGCCACTGAACGGTTTGAGAAAACCTTCAGTTCACAATTTGTTTCTATTTTTTTTATCTAACATTAAATATGATTTGGGACAAAAACTTTACTATTGTTAAATAAGACATCATCGTTTCACTGTAAACGTCTACAATTTGGAAACAATCAGTTTTCATTTCGTTTGATTCATTTTTTTGCTTTTGTCAGGTGTGGTATTGCCAGGAGAGACGCTGCGGTTCCCGTTTGTCTTCAAGTCAGAGTGTGCCGGTGTGTTTACCGAACAATGGCTGCTGGAGACGCGCCCTGTACTCTGCGGTGGCGCTGCGCTTGTGCTGACTTTAAGAGGCGTGGCTCTACAGGAAGACAAGTTTGAGAAAAAGAGAGAAGAGTTGGAGGTAAGAGCACTTGAGATGTGCGGCATATAAAGTGCGGCTCATTGCTGCATATCTTAGTGAGGCACGTCTCGAACAAGTTAAAAATTCATGCAAGCATATTTATTTCTCAGGGTGTAAATGTTATTTCATTGTTAATAATCATTGAGAGTTTTACTAATAATTGTTTTTTCTTAGAACTGTCTGCAGCTTTATCAAAGACTGTTCACTTGTTGCCTGCATATGTAGATTTATAAAGTTTTGTTATAACTGTATTATCCCACGCTAGTAAAATTAGGACTACCTTCTGTGGGGAAGACATTACAACAACAAGGAGCAACCGTCTGGCAGTTCACCCAGAGAGGTGTCTCAGTTTTCTTATTGATTATTTTATGTATTATTTATTATTAACCCATAACATCCTGATGCCGGGTTTATTTTTGTTTTTTTTAAATTGCTTATTGTCCTATAAAGGCTACATTACAGATTAGGAGTTAGATCAACCATTTTATTTCAAGGCTGGTGCCAGAATAGCTTGACGCCTCAGGCATCAAGTTTTCTGGCACCAGCCTTGAACTATCATAGTCAAATTTATTTCAAGCAACAGCATATCAGGATGAAAAGGGTTAGGCGTTCGATTAAAAGAGTTGTAGATTCTTTTGAGGCACTGCGGCTAGCTGCTAGGTGCATAGGAATCCATGTCTGAAGTATGTAAAATACCCTTGATGAAAGTCTCATCAGGCACAGTTAACAAAAGAGAATGACCTACACAATGTTGCCTGTTATCTAATGAACGTGAATGTTTATACTGCTCTGTTTTGTCCACTTGGCTCATTCAAGACATTGGGATACGCAGCTTTATGCCACATATCTGTACACGGCACGTCTCGTAGGAGTTAAAGTACCATTACACATAAATCTGAAGACACATTTCAACACCATTCGTTCTGGTATGCCTTGTCAACACACCTAATGAAGTTTAACAGCAGTTTGGACATGCAGCAAAAGCACATGCGTAATCACACTTATTTGTTCTGTTTAGCTGTTAGCGGCTCAATCTATTTTTAGCTGTTTCTTGACTAACAGCGTTGCATTTCTAGACCGGAGTGTAGTTATTGTCAGGTAACTTGATATATAGACGACCTGTGCTGAACTGGATTGTCCTGTGACTAAATGAGCCATAACTAGACCTGTGTGTCTCATTTCGTAACCATCTGTTACAGAAGCGTATCGTTGAACAGTTATGGCAGTAGTGGGCCTTTAGCCCTTATCATTCGGAATACACCAGTGTGTGAAATAATAGTTCAAGGGTAGTGACAGAATAGCTTGGCACCTCTGGGTGCCAGGCTGTTCTGGCACTACCCTTGAACTAAAGCCATTGGTCTATATCCTTATCTGTAAGTACTATAATGTAGCTTGCATATGGCAGTGTACAAATTTGAAGCTTTTAGCCTCAGTATGATATGGGTTAATGTTGTCCGCGCGTGTTTTTGACAGACTGTTTTGTCCTCCCCAGCGCGACCTGGAAGCCAAGCAGTCGCAGCAGGCGGTGGCACAGCTCATGGAGGAGATCCTGTCCGGCATCCGCACCCCAAAACGCGCTCGCTCGCCCGTCGATGCCTACATCACCGAGGAAGAAATATTCCATCGAAACAACCCCGGGGTACAGAGCAGGAGCAAATTTGTTTTTAAAGATTGTAGCAGCAGTCCAATGTCTGTACAGCTGGAAATGTTGGCCTTGTGACGAAAGCATCTGATGATGGGATCCACTTGTTTAAATGGTGTATTTAGCCCGTTCAGTGCCCACAAAATGTGAACACCACCCAACTGCAAGAGGTACAGATCCTCAAGAGCCCCCGCAACTGCGGGGGCTCATGAGGATCTATGCCGCTTGCTGACACCACTTTGAATTCCTGCACCTGAACGTCTCGGGGGTTTTGGTGTTGAATTAACGAAGATTGCAGAAACTTAATCTGTGTCAGCGGGCATGTTAATCTCTCTAACGGATAATTCTCCATATTTGGTGGACACATTTTGACAGGGAAGGAAAACAATGGAAGGCCATCGGCCCGCAGGACGGACTAATCCTGTAGGGGGGAGGGGGGGGGGGGTGAAAAGAACTTATCCCTGCTGTGTTTCAAATACCTGACGGACTGTAGAGCACCTGGGACGGATTTTTTTGGGTCATGCCGTCCATCCCCATGACGGACAGTTTTAAATCCTAGTCTTTGTCTTTGTGTGTTTTAGCTGTTTTATCGACATGATGCGGTGCAAGAGATGAAGCAGATCCACGAACAGCTGTTCCCAGAGGAGGAACGAGACACAGCCGTTTGGGACCTGTGTGTTCTCGATTTACGAGACGTGAGTTTTTTTCATCCAGTTTTATTGGCCTCTCCTTTATGCCCTTCATTTCTGGAACACAGTTGCAAGAGGCATAGATCCTCATGAGCCCATGCATCTTTGGGGGCTCATGAGGATCTATGCCCCTTGCCGCCTCATTCGTATTATTGTTTCTAAAGCAGAAACAGTTGTACAGCCCACATTGGCTTTGGCAGTGAAGGAGTAAATACTGATAGTACAGTGGTAATATTTCTGTGGGTGTGTTCATCGTTTATAAAATATGGCGCGCGTACCGGCTTTCCTCGCACAATTGTGATGCCAGCCAGTGTGATATCAGTGTGTGTGTGTGTGTGTGTGTGCGTGCGTGCGTGCGTGTGTGTGGTGTGTGTGTGATTGCAGTTGCCAGATCTACAATATGTGTTAGTATTATCTTAGATTTAAGTCGTTATGCCTTGCCTAAAGTGTGTTTTTTGTTTCTGCGAGCCAGAGGAAATTTTCCATTTTATGCTGGTCAATTCATTTCAACAATTGCTTAAGTCATTCACAACTAAGCATGACTTCAGCAACTTTGGCAGGTGTCTATGACGTCTTTGTACCAACTGTTTAACCCCTTGGCTGCCAGTGATCACAAATTTCGTATCTGAACTCGCTGCACGCTGACTGACATTCGCGTGAAGAACACAGATGTAAATGGAACCAGAAATAGGCGTGAAGAACACAAGACTAACAAGAGACATCAATCCTCATGAGCCCCTGCAAGTGCGGGGTGCTTATGAGGGTTTATGTCTCTCGCAGATGCGTAGCACTCACCTTGCCTTGTTAGTTAACCTTTATCATCCTGATACACCCATCGCTTGAAATAAAATTGACTGATAGTTCAAGGGTGGTGCCAGAATAGCTTGGTGCCTGAGGCGCCAGGCTATTCTGGCACTACCGTTGAACTAAATCAGTTGATCTATCCCCTAATCTGTAATGTAGCCTTCATAGGACAATAAGCAAAGGTTTACAAAATCAGCCTCAGGATGCAATGGGTTAAGGGGTCAGGATTGGATTTGACAGTGATAGTTCAAGGGTAGTGCCAGATTAGCTTGACACCTGGGAAGTACTCGGCGAAAGGCCCTGTGGTGTTCCTCCATTGCCGCCACTTAGTCGAGGAAAAAAGTCCTGGGCCAGAGGACACTTCTGTCAGGTGCCTATACACTGTTACATTGTGGACTACTTCCTATCACTGAAAAGGTAGTGTTAATTGTTATTGTTGATGTTGTGCTGCAGGCGATAATGGAATTAGACAATGAAGACGAGAGAAAGGAAAACCTGCTGGTGAAGATGAACGTCATCGCTTCTCGGCTCACATTCGCACCCCCCGAGCCCACACACCAAAAACTTCTCAACTTGTGGTATGTTTTCGCATGTCATCTATTTGTTAGAGCCGCATTTGCCAAATTTTGGGGGTGTACCTAACGTATTTGTATCAGTTGCAGGAGGTGCATTGACCATGATAATTAAAGGGTAGTGCCAGATTAGCTTGGAGCCATCAGGCGCCAAGCTAATCTGGCACTACCCATGAATTATCATGGTCACTCCATCTCCTGCTGTGGTGCGTCAGGGTTAAATGGTTTAAGATTTGTTGGTGTGGTTTGGTTTGATTCCTTTTGGTTGTTTTTATTGGTGTTCAAGATTTTTTATCTTTTTTTTTCCCCGTTTTTTTTTTTTTTTCATCGTTTCTTTTGTGGTTTTTTTGTTTGTATTTTTCTTTTTGTGTGCTTTTGTCATGTTGTGTGGCAGCTATGGTTTCAATGTAGCTAGTTTGCTTGAATGTGAATTCACTGGCAATGTGGCGTAATCCATAGAGTGTTTCCATAACCGCAGTTACCTCCAGAAGTCTTGCAGTAGCGATGGGTGCCTAGACCGTTACACCATGGACCGCCAGTGATTATTTACATCTTGCTTATATAAACATTTCTGCTCTGACGTTTTTGCAGTCACAAATTCTTGTCGGAGGCAGTGGACAGCATCGTGGGCCAGTCGATGATGATGCGCCAAATGATGGGGTTACCCGTGCGCGAAATGGGCGACCTTCTAGAGGACAGTAAGTGTTGTGTTTGCATCGTTTTGTCAAGAAAACAATATACTTTCCATAATAACTATTCCTGTATGGATTCTAGTTGTATAGATATGTATGTGTGTTATTCTTGTATGTACACCGCACGTTTTCCGCCACATTGCAAAAGTCGTCACGTCCGTTTTTTTTTAGAAAAGCGAGGTTTTCACTGTTTCACCCTTACAGCCCCAAGGTCCCATTTCTCAGATTTTGGAGGTGTTGCCTAATGACTATGTACCAGTTGCAGGGGATGGATCGACCATGATAATACAAGGGTAGTGCCAGATTATCTTGGCACCTAAAGGTGCCAAGCTAATCTGGCACTACCCTTGAATTATCATGGTCAATCCATCTCCTGCTGTAGGGACTCGGGCTGAACGAGTTAATAATAGAAATCTCGTTTTTCTCAAAAGTGGACTTCCTGGCTTTTGCCTTCGTCACCTCCCAGCGAGCAAAGGTCTGCAGGTCCCACGGCGGCCGCAGTGGGCCCGCGCACAACCTGCTGCTGGGGCGTGCTGTGGGTGTGCTGGTCTGTGATTTTGGACCTTACAGCTTTCCAAAAATCACAGACCAGCTTACGAGTGATGTAGTATCCCCTTCCACCCGTTTGATATCTGTATTCTACCCACCCACACCCACTCCCACACACCCGTCCAGCAAGCACTATTCTCAGTTTTGTAAGTTGACACCCAACCACTTTCTCCTCCTAAGCTTTCACCTCAGAATTGCGTCTGTAACTTATGTACTTGTATCTTTTTTTTCTCTTTTTTTTTTTTTGGTGGAGGGGGGGTGGGAGTGTGGAAGAGAACGGATGAATGATGGGACGGCAGGAGGACAGTTGGTAGCACAGCAGAACCTGTTTTGAGCGACCACCCTTATGGGAAATCACCTGTCATTGAAGGCCATCATTCACGTGGCTTTGCAGACACCTGAACGATAGTCATTAATGACAGCTGACACATTTTTCCCGACACATTTTCTCTCGAGAAATCACCTGTATTTTATGACCATTTTTGGCAACAACAAAAAAAAAAGAAGAAAAGTGTTAGCTCAAATAGGTTCTACTGTGCAGAGTTAGTTTAAACACATTCATAGTTCAAGGGTAGTGCCAGGTTAGCTTGGCGCGGCGCCAAGCTAACCTGACACTACCCTTGAACTACACGTATTTCATGAGTGTGTAACTCTTTGTCATGAGTGTGGGACAATATTTCATGTGTGTAAATGTGACACTATTTTCTGAATGTGTGACACTATTTCATGTCTGTAAATGTGACAGTATTTCATGACTGATTTATGCAAACACAGGAAAATATTCGTGGCACAGAGAGGACAGTTTAACTCCAGTATTTTCTGCGGGTAAATACGCCTCATAGACGGTGTAGAGTGGTCTGTCTTTGAGTTGTGTGAACTGGATTTCTGCCGAATTCTTTCATTCAGTTACGTCATTTTTTTTCTCGCAGACATCAGCTGGATTTCTGTCATTTTGCCAGTTTCTTACTTTATATCTCCAATATTTAATCATTGTTCACTTCGTTATTTTTTTGCACTTCCTGATTTTGTCTCAGAAAAAGATAACAGTTTGTGATGAAAGGAGCTGTACATTTTAAGTTACTGTTATAATGCTTTGATTTTGAAATAAGCCCACTGCATAAAAAGCTGTCAGGCTGACGTTGGCCTATGCACAGCCGTGCTCCACCAAGGGCAGCCCAGTAACCTTTTGTGCACTGGGTGATTAAAAGATGCATGTTGAAATAAAAGTCAGCAAGCGTTAGGTTCATCGGTGTTTCAACCACAGTATGCTTTGAAGATATAAAAGCCTAACGTAGTTCAGGTGTGTGACACACTGTGATTTTGGACTTTATGGCTTCAGGCCATAAGGTCTAAAATCACAGACCAACACACATATTGCCCTTGTTTGACGAAAGCCAGAATGTCCATTTTGAGAAAAGAGTGATTTTCATTGTGTAACAATGAAAATCTTGCTTTTCACAAAAACGGACAGATCTATCCAGTTTTCAGCCATTCTACAATCTGATTTTGATTTCACTGTAACAGATTTTGATCCTCGAAGATTTTTGTTCAACGGTACACTCGCATTTTTGCAAATCTGGTCTCACCGTCTAGTCCATGTAGCTGAATCGAGCCTCTGATAACACATACACATGTGTATGTACAATCGTAGACTACTGTCGAGGGTTTTGAAATCAAATAGACGATTTCTGGAAATCAGATGTAGGTCAAAATTGGATGTGTTTAGAAGAAGAAAGTGGATTAAAAGCCTGGAAAAACACATGATATCACATGTTTGTCTGAGCTTTTAATCCACTTTTTTCATCAAAACGTGCGATTTTTACCTACTCCTGATTTCCAAACATCTATTGCTGTAGCTGATTTTTTTTTAAGTGACTGTTGTCTAGTTTGTTCTATTTTGGGGGTTGGAGTAGCTGAGGTAGTTTTTATCATTCACAACCTAGACTTGTCCTTTGTGGTCCTGGTGTAAACTTTGACACGCGCTCAATCAAAACATGCCAGCAATGCGCACGTGGGATATGTCGTCACTGTTACGGTACATGGCGACAAGAAACTGCGCCACAGTCACTCATAACGTTTTATGTTGGATCACTCTATTTTCAAATAAATGCCGATCTTCAGTGTTGGAGATTGCAGCTCTATGCTACATACATACACAGAACAACACAGAGTTTAATTTCATGGTCTTGCCATATTATTTTTCTATTTGCTGTTGTTTTTGTTGCCTCTGGCATGTGATGTGTACTGCCAGGTTTTGATTTGCAGTCTGAGTGGCTTCATGCTAAATTATTTCCCTTTTCTTCATGTACTTTTACGGACATAATATTAGTGTGCTGGTCTGTGATTTTGGACCTTACGGCTTATAGCCGTAAGGTCCAAAATCACAGACTAGCACACTTGACATTACATGTACGCTGTCTAGTAAGGAACTATTCCTGTTCAATTCTGTCCAATACATTGTCATCCTTTCCAAACTGTACTGTTTTGTCTAGTGGGATGTGGGTAATAAGTCTTGAATCTTACTTTTTGTGCAGCAGTCTCCTTTCTTTGCATTCTGACTGTTTTGTAATGGTTTTTGTTAGCTGTTTTCATATATCTACACCTTCATGTGAATTCTCTTGGAAGTCCGCGAAGTTGAAAGCAAATTATTTAGTCTGTCTCTCAAAACTCTGTAGACCTCAGCGACATTTTAGCATTAAATATTTTTAAGATATATTTACATCTTGTCTTCAGACCTTTCTTTTAGTCTGGCAGGCCAGATTTTTACCCATCCCGCCGTGAGATGGCCTTAGTCGCCTGCTCGGCGTTAAACCCAAATAACTAACTCTCAAAACTGTGTCTGTTGAAAAAACATTCCCATTTGCCACAGTAGTTGTCCAGAATTGTTACAAGAGTACTGAACTAGTATTTTATCATTTAAAAAAAATAAGTTTTTACAGTAGATTGAATTACTGTTTACAACATATTTAATATATGAATCAATGATTTACAAGATGATTTGCTGAATAAACAAGACTCTCAAGCGGGTCTGCGCAGACCGCGTGCTCCCACGGATGGTAAGACTTTTGGACGGTACTTGTATCAGCTTTTGGGCAGTCCGTGAAACCAGCCAGTCTCGCAGCACAGTAGAGCATTAAATTAGACATTAGGAACTTGTTTGTAGATGGACAGTACATTGCTAATCAATCATTAACCCGTACATGCATGCATCCACCAGCACTATTTACAGCACCGGTGGATGCAAGCTACAGGGGGTTAGTTGACGTAGCAAACGCATGCTCATAGCCAGATTGTACGTTTAGCAGTACATTTGTTGTCGAATATTAACTGATGTAGTGAATTTGCAGTCAAATGTAGTGTGTATATTTAGGGGTGGTTAGATGTTTAGAGATAGATATGTGTAGGTAGTAGTGTAGCAAAATAAGAAAACCTGGGACTGACACCAGCCAGTAGTTGTGATCGTGGGCCCGAGCATTTCTTGCACATTGGCTAAGGGTTTAAACACCACGGTCGCATTTCCCAAATTTGGGAGGCGTCACCTGACTATGTACCAGTTGCAGGAGATGGATCAGCCATGATAATTCAAGGGTGGTGCCAGATTAGCTTTGGGGGGAAGGGGGGGGGGGGGATTACAGGGTGAAATATGGTGGATGTATGTGTCATTCTAATTTTTTTGCGGATAAAATATTTCAGTGCTTTGAAGGACTCCTTACCAGAAGAGTAACGTTAATGTTTGTGTGTTGTTTGTTTGTTCTTGTCAGTTTTGTTGTTTGTTGTTTGGGGGGGAGTTGGGGGGGGGGGGGAGAGGTGGTTTGTTATGATGTTGTTGGGGTTTGAAATGCCAGTTACATTAGATGTTACTGTTATGTCACAGATTTTGTTTTGATTTTGTTTCTTGTTGATTGTCAAAGATTGAACATGTTCTGTCTTAAGTTGCACATACAGTTTTGGGTTTCCTGTGGTTTTTATTTTTTGGTTTCTGTTCTTGTAAGAATTTAAAAGTAATACTTGTACATATTTCCATTGTAGTTTTACTTCATTTCAACTTCAGTTCTGAAATAAACACAGACTCAATTAATTAATTAATTAATTAATTATAAATATATTTAAACAGAACTGAAGCAGTACAGAATTTTTGTTTTTGAGAATTGTTTGTGTCTTCATGAATTTTTCTGAGACCACTTTTATCCTCTCATGTTGCATAGCGGGCAGAGTGCGATCTAGTGAGTGTCTTTCATTTTGAATGGGAGGTCACAACACTTTTTTTTACACGTGTGGTTTTAAATTGACACTGCTGGCGTACGTAAACATAAACCAAAGTGTAACACTAACAACTGTAAACACAAGGGGTTAATCGCAACTGGTTTACATGGATTGAACTGCTGAGAAAGAAGCGAACACGAGCCACACCCAACTGCAAGAGGCATAGATCCTCATGAGCCCCTGCAATTGCAGGGGCTCATGAGGATCTATGCCTCTTGATGAAGCCACTTGTGTGTCTATGCTTCCTTGCCTGGCAAGGGCTCTTTGGCTAATAGAAATGTCAGAATCAATCTGCGTCCACCGGCAGTGAAGGGGTTAATCTGTACAACAACAACAACAACAAAGAAAAACAGATTAAGATTAAATCCATTTTAACTCGGTGTGTATCAAACCTGTTTCACTCGTTATAAAATTGCAACAAAATTTTCATTTTCGTCCTCTTCCAAACCTATTTCCGCTTTTTGATTTCATCAGCTACGGGTCGATCCGTGTTCAGTTATCATTTAGCACATTGGTAATAGCAGGAAATGGATCAGCCCATGATAGTGCAAAGTTAGTGCCGGAATGGCTTATTTGTAGCGCCTTTCCAGGTGCGAAGTTAGTCTGGTACCACCCTTGAACCATCATGGGCGATCCATCTCCCAAAGATGGTACAGTGTACAACATCTTTAGGAGAAGTTGAAAGCTGTGAAAGTTTAGTACTTGTTGTGAGCAGTTGATATGTGCTGCATGCTCTTGCACTTCTAAATAGTCAGTCACACATGCATGCACACGCGCGCACACACACACACACAGAGTAAGTTTGCATGCAATGGTTTGCGATTGCTAATGTATTCATTGCATGCTTTTAGTTGTATGCACTCCTGCACATAAGTTACCCCACCCCATTCCCTCCCCCCACCCGCACCCCACACCCTATCACCCCACCTCCTTGTCATTTTATTTTATGAGGGCTGACTAAGAACCAGTTGTGTTTTGGATGGATTGATTTAAATGATGGGTGCTGTTTTGGACACATGCTAATGGAAGAGAATACCAGTTTAGTTGTCAAAAACACTGGCACAAACACTGGTTCAAGGGCAGTGCCAGATTAGCTTAGCACCTGAGATGGCACCAAGCTGATCTGGCAGTAGACTTGAACTATCATGACTGATGCATGCCTCATGGCGGTGTGCTGTCTTTAGACGCCTCCAAAATTGTGGAAGTTGTTTTAGGTTTGAAAAATGGTGACCCAGAAAGCCGTGACATGCTATGACAGGATGTGTATTGACCATGATAGTATAAGGGTGGTGTCGGAATAGCTTGCCGCCTGGTCTGACACAGACTGCAAAAGATTTTTTTTTTTTTATTTCATCCTCATGATGTAATAAGTTAAGCCAAAATTTTTCTTTCTTCCTTTTATGTTTCCTACCTGACACAGCATTGTAAACAATTTGCTTTTGCATATATTTTTTATTCTCCTTGTATAAATTTCTTTCCAAGTGCAGTAATAAAAATTAGATTGCTTGATAGATATTTTATTTGTCTTTTATATACAGATCTCACACTTTAAAAAACAATATCTTTGCCTTGCATTTTTTCTTCTGTATTGCAGCCTAGATGATGTACGTTGTTAAAATCACCTGTTTTCTTAGGAAAAAACGTTGAAGTATGAAACGGATATTTTTTAATTTAAAGTTGCCTGCTCCAGAGCAGACCTTGTTTGCTAAACTTCTCAAAGTGTTCTCAATGTCTTGTCTCAACTAAGACATTTTACCCTTCTTTTCACAATCCATGTTAGTAGGCACAGGTAACAGAAGTGTGCTACTGCCCCTTGGGTAGTACAACCTGAATACTTATCAATTCATACACACTGCAACTGTGCCACTTTGATTTATCGGGACCTTTTAACCTGTTACATCCTGAGGGGGCGGTCCGTGGCGCAGTGGTTAAGGCGCCTGCCACCAATGCTAAAGGTGCAAGGTTCGATTACGGGTTCAGGCGTCGGATTTTTCTCCTCTAGTGTCTGTGTTAATCCGGGCGGACCGTCGGGGGTTCTTTCTCCGGGTACTCAGGCTCTTCCTCCCCCACGACTTTGGTATCAGTTTCAGCACACTTAATCAAATTCCAAATACAAACGATTTTGAATTTCCAAAACTTCAGTAGCTCGCTTGAGCTAGCCCTTAGCACCATTTGAATGTTCTGTGTTTGTGTACAGTGTGTGGGTGAATGCGCGTGATTCACGTGAGCGTGCTTGTTGGGTTCAGTTTGCTGCTGCGCTTTGAGCCGATTTTCAATTGGGATAAAGCGCCTATTTAATGCGCTTATTATTATTTATTATTATTATTGAGGCTGAATTTTCCAAATGTTTGTGTTTCCCTATGAAAGCTACTTTACAGATTGGGCATCAGATCAACCAGCTTAGTTCAAGCGTAGTGCCAGAATAGCTTGGCGTCCAGACGCACCAAGCTATTCTGGCACTATGCGTGAACTATCATACTCGAATTTATTTTATACAGTAGTGTATCAGAATGGAAAGGGTTAATCAGGCCCACTGTAGAAGTGCAAACCTTGTTATTCATGTCAATGAAAACTGATCTGCGTACAATGGGCAGTTATTAAGGGTTGTATTGTTGGCTCATTTAAAAATGTGACTTTAGTGTAGAACTCTCAACTTCCTTATGTCAGACAGTAGAGCCTAGAGCCTGTTTTAACTCATTCTACCCCAACACCGAAATCCCCTAATTTTGCCATCATCTTCTGAAGACTGCATTGCAGTGACACAGATTGACCATGATAGTTCAAGGGTGATGCCAGAATAGCTTGGCGCCCATAGGCGCCAAGCTATTCTTGCATCACCCTTGAACTATCATGGTCAATCCTTATCCTGCTGTGGTGTGTCTGGGATAGAATGAGTTAAGTAACCACCTTATTTGCAGCTTTTAGAAAAGGGTCTAAAAGACAGGCACACTCTCAAGAGATGCCTTGAAGCGCAAACAGTGTTACCTGTCATCAAAGACCGTCATTTAGGTGGCTACAGTCACAGCTACGGCCTAGTCACAGCCACCTAAATGACGGTCGTTAATGGCAGGTGATAGCTCATCAGGGTGGTGACTTGCAACAGGCTCTCCTGTACCTAATAACTGTAATATGAAAAAAAAAATTAAATGACGTAAATCATGATGCTGGTCAATGCGTGTCTGCTTATTGGTAAAATATTATTTATTTTCTCTTTCAATCATCAGGTGACAGTCGAAAGGGGGCGCGACCAGCAGACAAGGGAGGTAAACCAGATGCCGGCAAAGATAAGAAACCTGCCGCCGCTAAGGACGCCAAGGCAGGGAAAGTTTCAAAGGAGGTTTGAATCGAAATGGCAGATAACGTGCCAATTAGTGATTTTGGATGTCCACCCCTTGGCGTGAGCAGTCACCAATATTGTAAACGGTGTCGGTGACAACACGCACAAGAGGGTTAGCCTGCCACAGATGTTTTTAACCTCTTTGAGTGCTGCTGATGATACCAGTTAGGCAGGAAAGACATGTACAGTGGAGTCCACTTAACCCTTATCATTCGGAATACACAAGTGTGTGAAATAAGTTTGACTAAAATAGTTCAAGGGTAGTGCCAGAATAGCTTGGCGCCTGAAGGCGCCAAGCTATTCTGGCACCACCCTCGAACTAAAGCCATTGGTCTATATCCTTATCCGTAAGTACTATAATGTAGCTTGCATATAGCAGTGTACAAATTTGACGCTTTTAGTATAATATGGTTAACACAAATTTCTGGGGACAGATAAAATTAAGTTTGTGTAAAACGTGTTTCGTGTGAACCAGTTTAGACTAAAAATTGTTGACAGACTGAAAGAACAGAGTGTGTGGGAGACGTGCAGCTTGTCTTTTCCGCGGAGCTGTAATGTCAGCAGTAGTCGAGGTGTCAAATAATTACTTGCTCTATCATAGTCTATGGTGACTATTCTTATCCCATGTAATCCTAAGGCCACATCTCTCAAAATCAATGACTGTACCAGCTGCAGGAGATGATGGACCATGATCATTCAAGGGCAGTGCCAGATTAGCTTGGCGCCGGCGCCATGCTAATCTGGCACTGCCCTTGAATGATCATGGTCCATCAATCTGCTGCTCTGTAGTGCGACGGGGCTAAATGGGTTAACAAGCGAGCAAAGGCGAGTCTTCTTGCGACCTTAACCTTATTCTTTGGGTGGCCTTGACCTACAACATTCTTTTGACGTAATTCTTTGCAATGGTCTTTTTTTGTGTGTGTGTTCCAAAATGCAATATTTCTCTTGAACTCGTGGCTGGCAGTGGTGAGAAACTGAAAACAACGTCACACCATAGTGTGTACGTCATTAATGGAAATCGAGGTTTCCCGAGCGCTTCATTTCATGAATATTCCATAGCCATCGTGAATCACATTTTCGACAGTACCAAAAAAAACAAAAAAAACATGGACACAATTTTGTTTGTTGCTATATTCACATCCAGATTTTGTTACAGTACAACCTGTTTTGAGTGACCACCCCAATGAGTGATCACCTGTCATTCATTCAGGTGGCTGTAGCTGTGATTGTGGCTGTAGCCGTGATTGTGGCTGTAGCCGTGACTGGCTGTAGCCGTGACTGTGGCTGTAGTTGTGAGTGTGGCTGTAGCCGTGACTGGCTGTAGCCGTGACTGTGGCTGCAGCCATGACTGTGGCTGTAGCTGTGAGTGTGGCTGTAGCCGTGACTGGCTGTAGCCGTGGCTGTAGCCGTAACTGTGGCTGTAGCTGTGAGTGTGGCTGTAGCCGTGACTGTGGCTGCAGCCATGACTGTGGCTGTAGCTGTGAGTGTGGCTGTAGCCGTGACTGGCTGTAGCCGTGGCTGTAGCTGTGAGTGTGGCTGTAGCCGTGACTGTGGCTGCAGCCATGACTGTGGCTGTAGCTGTGAGTGTGGCTGTAGCCGTGACTGGCTGTAGCCGTGACTGTGGCTGTAGCCGTGACTGTGGCTGTAGCTGTGAGTGTGGCTGTAGCCGTGACTGTGGCTGCAGCCATGACTGTGGCTGTAGCTGTGAGTGTGGCTGTAGCCGTGACTGTGGCTGTAGCCGTAACTGTGGCTGTAGCCGTGACTGCGGCTGTAGCCGTGACTGTGGCTGCAGCCGTGACTGTGGCTACAGCCGTGACTGCGACTGTAGCCGTGACTGCGGCTGTAGCCGTGACTGTGGCTGTAGCCGTGACTGTAGCCGTGGCTGTGGCTGTAGCCATGACTGCGGCTGTAGCCGTGACTGTGGCTGTAGCCGTGACTGTGGCTGTAGCCACCTGAATGATGGTCTTGAATGACAGGTGACCCTTTCGTCCTGTCACGACTTCTCGAGAGAGAGAGAGAGCACCTGTATTTTAAGACCAGCCTCTTGATCCCAAAAAGTTTGTTGCTCAAAACAGGTTCTGCTGTGTAAGTGAAATAATTTAGCCATATGTGGTCGGGACCTGTGAACAAGCTGTGTTGCTATAAGTGAAGTCCACTGTATTTCTTCTTTCTTTTTTTTCAGCCGCCGAAACAAGAGGCTAAAGGGAAGGCACCCACACCCTCGGGGTCCAAGAAAGGGCCTGGTCGAGCCCCGCCAGGGGTAGGAGCCGTCCCCGAGCCGCGTACCTCCACCCCCACCTCCACCCCACACAGTCCCATCCCTGTCGAACAGGAGCAATCGTTGGAGCGTAAATATCGGGAAAGGTTCTACACACAGGCGAGTCAAATAAGCACAAAAATACCCACGGATTAAAAATTCAGTATTAATTTGGTGTTGGGTGGTCTTTGATTTTGGACCTACTGTTTGCGGCTCTATGGTCCAAAATCACAGATTAACCCATTTAGCCCCAACGCCCTACAGCAGGAGATGGATTGACCATGGTAATTCAAGGTTAGTGCCAGATGAGCTTGGCGCCTGAAGGCGCCAAGCTCATCTGGCACTACCCTTGAATTACCATGATCAATCCATCTCCTACAACTGGTACATAGTCGCTAGGCAACGTGCCCAAAAGTTTGGAAATGCGGCCGCGGGGTTAGGCGGGATAATGCACATATTACATTTGTGAGATTGTGTGCCCTGGTCTTCAGCCAAGAACGATGTTATATAAGGGGAAGTAAAAATGTTCCCCCTCAATGGAAATGGTGTATGCCGTTTTGAGTGGTTTCATCCCTTTATGTAGGTATGTGTTTCATTTGATCCTCATTGTCTCGCACTGATTGTCTCCCTCGATTCGCTACCGTGGTAGCGAATCGAGGGAGACAACCAGTATGGAATAGTCTCGCATTGGTTACTTTATTTTTTCATTTACTTCTTCCTGTTTTCTTTCTTCATTTCTTTCTTATTTTTTTATAACTTTGACTTTAAAATTTATAATTATTCATTTTTTTTTTTTTTAATTTTGCAGTCGTTTATCATCCTGGGAGACACCATGCAACAAATGGACCACGTGTTTCAAGATGTCGTCAAGTCCGATGCCATGCTTACCAATGTTCGCCTCAGTTAGCCACTCAAAATGGACAGCACGTTTGCTTATTTTCCTGTTTTGCCGCATTGAGCCAAACAGAGCGCACGCCACTGTTCTCTAGTTATCTTCTTGTTCGGGCCAGCCAATCAAAGTTTACAGCATTTCTTTGCATTGATTAGTATTTATTTAACCCCACTGAATATGCAGTCGGTGGCTGCATGAACCAGGGGCCAACTCATTCTAGGCGCCCCACATCATGCACAAGTGTCGTATGGCGTTGCCAGTGGCTGCATGAACCAGGGGCCAACTCATTCTAGGCGCCCCACATCATGCACAAGTGTCGTATGGCGTTGCCAGTGGCTACATGAACCAAGGGCCAACTCATTCTAGGCGCCCCTCATCAATAGATGCACAAGTGTTGTATGGCATTGCCAGTGGCTACATGAACCAAGGGCCAACTCATTCCAGGCGCCCTGCATCAATAGATGCACAAGTGTCGTATGGCGTGGCCAGTGACTACATGAACCAGGGGCCAACTCATTCTAGGCGCCCTGCATCAATAGATGAACAAGTGTCGTATGGCGTTGCCAGCGGCTACATGAACCAAGCGGCAACGCCATATGACACTTGCACATCTGTTGATGTGGGGTGCCTTGAATGAGTTCATTTCTTTGTTATGTTGGAATAAATGATTAAATTATCACAATTTTACCATCATTTTTAATCTGCCATTGAGCTAATTGTTTAAATAGGATATAAGTTAGTGGTATGATTTTGACAGCCTACATTCCTTTTGATCAGTTACAAGTTATGTTGAAAATGATTTTTATCCTGTGGTTGCTGTGATATCTGTTTTCCTGGTACAAAACTGTGATAGTTGTCGTGATATTCATCGGTACAAGCCGTCCAGTCTCTCTCTCTCTCTCTCTCTCTCTCGCTGCATTTTGAAAATATGATGTGTCTATTTTTTCGTTAAAACTGGAAGAAACAGGAATCTATAATGAAATATAAATACATGCATTGTTTTTTTAACTTTGAACTGTTTCAGAGGTTTTTGTGAGTGTGACTGTGTATGGGTGTGTGCATGTTTATTTTCTTGTTCAGCAGTTTAATTGCATGTCCAACTTACAGCTCTGTTATCGACCGACATACATTCCATTCATAAAAATAAATATATTAAAATGTAGATAAATAAAATAATAATCTGAAGAAACTTATATACTGCATGCCATTAATAACAAGACACCGATTTTCCGGTCGCTATTTTGCAAAAGGCTTCAATGACTCCCCATCTTCAGGTTTTCAAGAAAAATGAACGCAGCTTAAAATGGTGTTATCCACTTTTTATAGTGTCTGACCAAACATGAGATATGTGCTGAAACAACGCAGCACACAGAGTAATGTCCGTCTTGTGGATTTTTATTTTGGGGGTAGGTAACTTGAACGGGTTATAGCGTAAAGATTACACAACGGACAAAATGCAACTGAGAGTGCTGTAAAGAGGACTATATGTACTTTACTCTGACGAAAATAGATATTCAAAATGTTTAGCTGTCTGCAAAATGTCGACCAATAAATCTTTGTCTTATTTTTTTGTTTATGGCGCGCAGTATATTATCATTTTACTCGAATAGTTCATGGGTAGTGCCAGAATAGCTTGGCACCTCTAGGCGCCAAGCTATCCTGCCACCACCCTTGAACTAAAGCCATTGGTCTATATCCTTATCTGTAAGTACTATAATGTAGCTTGCATTTGGCAGTGTACAAATTTGATGCTTTTGATATGGGTTAAAAAATCTTACGTTACTTGATAGCAGCAGACTGGTCAAAACATTGGGTGGATTTCAATGACTGAAGAAACTTAAACTATATTAACCTCTTGACTGCGGGGCAAGGCGAACGCTACCCAGCCGCAAGAAACATGCACTCTAATGAGGATTTGTGTCTTGTTAGTCCTATGCTCCTTATTTCCAATTTTGTCCTTATTTCCAATTTTGTCCCATTGATATCTATGTTCTCTGCGTGAATGTCAGTCAGCATGCAGTCATTTCAGACGCGAAATTCGAGATCAGACAGCAACGGGGTTAAAGTTCGTTTTTAAAATAGGGTCAGCTGGCTTTGCACATGTTTACACAATGTACACCATAATTATACTTCTAATAATAAATGTCTTTTGATAATGATGATAATCATCATTGTCATCATCATCGTTATCACAGAAATCTCAGAAACACTTTACTGGCGCTGTGGTGACTGAAGTGTAAAAGAAACTTTGATTTTCAGGAATTCAGAGAAAAGACCACCATTAAAAAATTTAGAGGGGGGGGGGGGGTGGGGGTGGTAGACATTATTAAAACTGCAAGAGACATAGATTCTCATGAGCCCCTGCTGTCGCAGGGGCTCATGAGAATCTATGCCTCTTGCAGGCAGGTTGAAATCATGGTCATTTACATCTATCTCGGTCAGACTGCACGAGGTGCCCATCTGCTGATACGCATGTAAGAGAGTGTGGTGTTGAGATGATCTTGTCAGGCAGTGAATCAGATAGGTTTTCCTTGGCACACGGTACCTCTGATTTTGTTGTTTTAACTCCGGAATAGACTGGGGACTCTCTCTCCGAGGTTCTCCGGCCCTCTCCCTCTCTCTCTCTCTCGCCACGTTTGCACACGAAGATGCACGCACACGCACACGTTTGCTGACAAGTAGGCGCGCTCGCACCGACTGAGGCGGCCGCGTAGCGGTTGGAGTCGGCGGGACACGTGTCTGCCACACTCGCACATGCACACACAAGCGCGCGCACCGCCGGCCGCACACAGACTGACGTACACACGCGTGCGCACTGTTCTACTCGGTAATACATAAACTTGACACGCGCGCCGTACACATACACACGCTACATGCCGTCTGACAAACGCATGCGCACTCGCGCACACACACACACGCACACCTAGACGCGCGCGGCATAACCTCGGACACATGCATAGACACACAAACCGTTTGAGCACTGACTGAACACGCAGACTCAGTGAGTGACTGAGGACGATAGGTACCGCCACTGTAAGAAATAATACTCGGTAGAAAATCCGTCAGTGCGGCATGGATGTACCGTGATTCAAGTAATTTCGCATTAGAATCTTTGAGACTTTCTCTATTTATCAGAACACTGATATTGTAGCTTCTACTGACGACAGCCGGGTACTGAAAGAAACATGCTTAGAAAAGACAGTCAGTTACAAACTGACTGAAACACGCTTAGAAAAGACAGTCATGACAACACTGTTGTAACTCTCATTTCTAAGCGTGTTTCTTTGTCCCTTGGGTTCTTGTCTGCACTTCACTTACACGCTTGGCAGTCACATCAGTGTTGGGCTCATGGATCCTAGACTACAGGTTATAGTCCGATACTAGTGAGTCCAAGTTTGAAGTTGCCGGCCGGAACTGCTAATGGCCAGGCGGAGCGGCACATAATACCAGCTTAATTGACATCCTACACTAGCAACACAGGATTTGTAACAGACATGGCCGGAGTCCGTTCTTCAGTCTTCGGTATAACACGCCAAAGTCATGTGACTCACGCCAAATCAACATGGCGGCGTCACTCTATTTCAGTTGGCGTACGCCAAAATGACGCAGGGTTGATTTGGCGTGAGGGACGTGACATTGATCTTGGCAGTTGCAGTTTTGCGTTGGGGGGGGAGGGGGGAGCCGTGTCCCCGCAGTGCCGCACCGGCCGGCGCGGGCCCCCGCCCCGCCGGCCCACCGCCCCCCGCTCAACCTAGCTTTGTATTTAGTGTATTCATTTTAACTGTTAAACTTCCAGAACTAACTTAAATGACTTACATTCTGTAGAATAGAAGTGATCAGTTTAGTTCTGGTAGTTTAACAGTAAAACATAGTTCAATATTTTTGGTGGGAGACTGACGAAAGCCCGAATGTTTGACCCTGATACTAAGGCTATAATATCAGTTATAGCCAGTCTTTGCGTAGCCGCCTCTTTGCCCGTACGCCAAATTGACTCCAAGTCGACCGCTTCAAGTTGCTGGCGCAAAAGACATCAGTGCTGGATTGGCGTGTTTTGACCCGAGCTCTTTCTCACAAAGGTGGTGCCATAAATGAAGCATAAAGTTTACGCATAGACTGACTTGAACTTCAGTCGCCAAGTCCCAACAAAGACTGGGAGAAAAGCACAAGGATCGGAGATGGAGGTAAAGTCAAAGTACACGCTGCCATGCAAAAGGCAAAATTAACTCATTGTGCCCGAGGTACGAAATTCCCACATTTTGGAGTTATCCTCTAAGGACTGCATTACAATTCAGGAGACATATCGACCAAGATAGTTCAAGGGTGGTGGCAGAATAGCTTGGCGCCTACAGGCGCCAAGCTATTCTGCCACCACCCTTGAACTATTATGGTCGAGCCATATCTTGCTGTGGTGTGTCGCGTGCAGAACGAGTTAAGACACTTAAAGTTATTTTACCCAGGATCTAACATCTCAGCACCGGTCAGAAAACTGTCTGCAACAGATACTGCTGACAGTATGTGTATGGGTCCTTTGTGTACTATCTTAGAGCTTTATGGTTTTAAGTACAATGCCAAATGTCGAAATTTATCGTTTGGAGGGTGTATTGTTTTTGTTCCCGAGTCGCGGATGTATTGTCTGCATCGGCCTTGTTTTGAATTAATATGCATTTTTATGAGCCTAAGTCACAAGGCAGAACCCGGCCGACTATCAGTGTATCGCAATACTGCAGGTCACGAGGTCATCGGTGTGGCGTACACACGTGTCAGTGTACACGTGTACTGATGTTATCCAGCATCTTTTTAAAGTAATTTTTCACGAGAAAAGTACAATAAACCTTCCATACTCGCTATGCTGTCCAAAATCACATTGCGGGTTCCGCTTAACCTGCTAGTATTTACTGAGTAACGATCGTGCCGAGGGCGTGGCATATTTCAGGGACTCGCAACCGGCGAGCCTGCGTCAACGGTGCCCGGCTTAGTTTGACCTTTGATCATAATCATTATATGACTCGGAAACCCGCAACGCGTTCACCATCATTGAAACAGAACATTGGTATTTATACCCACTTTCTGCGTGTAACTATATGATAAAACAGGTTTAAAATCTTGCGAAATCAGTAACGATAAATTCTACTGAAGATCATGAAGTCTGAAAATCACTAGCGCTCGGGGAACTATAGGAAAATCGACAAAGACCGT
This sequence comes from Semisulcospira habei, assembly GCA_036245525.1. Classification (NCBI taxonomy): domain Eukaryota; kingdom Metazoa; phylum Mollusca; class Gastropoda; family Semisulcospiridae; genus Semisulcospira; species Semisulcospira habei. The sequence goes on along the minus strand of BTPG01000002.1, from coordinate 25,131,844 downwards.
AGATTACTCACTGATTCAGCAGGAAAGGGACAAATTTTAGATGGGCGGTCAAGCCATGTTCTTGCTTTACGCGTTGCCACATGTCTATATTCCCTTATTATTACAAGCACTGGCAGTCAACCCTTTCGGTCTAGTTTTTTTTTTAATATTCCCTTGTCTGATGTCAGTTCTACTTAAGGGTATCTTGTCTCAGTCTCTCCCTCTTTCTTCTCATCAATTCCGAGTCTGTCATCGTCGGCGCGAGTCGATGATACTGAATCTTTTCATGGCGTTCAGTCACACTGAAGATTCCGGTGGGTCTCTTTTCGCTTTGAACGGACGAAAGAAAGTATTTGGTGGGACAATAGGGTGGTCACTGTCTAAGTGGGTATGTATACTGAATCCAAGTAAAAGTTTTTTTTGCGAACAGAAGCATTAAAAAAGGTCGGCCGTGCCCCTTTAAGTCCATGTGTGTATAAAGCGAGAGTTTCGTTAAATTACAAGGACAGAAAATTTCGCTTTTCACAAAAATGGAGTTGCCAAAAGACACTTACGTCCATTTTTTATTTTTTATTTTTATTTTATTTTATTTTTTAATTTTATTTATTTATTTAGTTTATATATATATATATATATATATATATATATATATATATATATATATATATATATATATATATATATATATATATATATATATATATATATATATATTTTTTTTTTTTTTTTTTTTTTTTTTTTTTTTTGGGGGGGGGGGGGGGGGGGGGGTAAAAAGCTCCTATTTTCATTGTATTACAATGAAGATTTCCCCAAGTTACACAAAATGGACTTGACAAAAGATAGTATGTCCATGTTTGTGAAAAGAGAGATTTTCATTGTAATACAAGGACCATTTCGCTTTTTACAACAACAAAAAACTCATACACACAAAAATAGCATGTCCATTTTGTGACAAGCCAGATTTTCATTGTATTAAAATGAAAATTTTGCTTTCACCAAAAATTAAAAAAATTGTATTACGATGAAACTTTCGCTTTAGCGGGGGAAACAATCCTGCAGGTCAGTCACATCCCAATTCGCAAAAGGCCATCGGGCCGACGTCAGTCGGCCCGATGGCCTTTTGCGAATTGGGATCTCCGAAGTAGTGGCAGTTGGTGAGAGATGTGAAACAGCCGCAAAGAGATTTCAGCCGCCTCTCCTCCGTCCCCGGCCAAGACGGGGAGGAACAACATCAGGATCGGAGATGAGTGGAGGTTACAGGGTGCAGGACAGTAGCGGGATGTTTTCACGCCAAACACTTTGCCTGCCGCACTTTTCAGCACATGGTTTCTAAGCGTACACATTTTTCCGTGTGACTTGCTGGTATGACGTCAGAGGTCCAAAGATCACAACTGCATAAAAATATGTTTTATATACATTGGGTTTTTTGTTTTTTTTTCAGTTTTTATTACGTTTTTAAGAATGGGTCGCGGCAGAGCAAATTCAATAGCATGCCCATGACGACATAGCTGGGCAGATCTAAGTGACGCAAAGCACCAGACACGTTATTGCTAAACATGAATTGACACAATGCTCTCTCTCTCTATGTCTCTCTCGGCTCTCTCTGTCTGTCTGTCTGTCTGTCTGTCTCTCTCTCTCTCTCCCGCCGTGAGATGGCCATAGTCGCTTGCTCGGCGTTAAACGGCCCAAATAACTCTCTCTCTCTCTCTCTTATTTGCATTGCTTTTCTTTTCTTTTTTTTTTTCAGTTTATTTCTTCATGTTTTGATTTATTGTGTTATTGTGTTTCTCTTACTCTTTGCTATTAATGTTTCTTTTCTAACAGGGCAGTTTGTAAGAGAGGCGTTTCGCCTAAAACTTTATCCTGTCAATAAAACTTTTCATCATCATCTCTCTCTCTCTCTCTCTCTCTCTCTCTCTCTCTCTCTCTCTCTCTCTCTCTCTCTCTCTCTCTCTCTCTCTCTCTCTCTCTCTCTCTGTGACATGTGACAGTAACCCTAACCATGCCTAACCTAACCCTAACCCCAACCCTACGCTATCAGTAGAACTACCTATCGATAGCACTACAGCCAGAATATCTATCGACAGATAGTGCTAATGACACGTAGACTTGTGTAATTTGGAAGCCGTAGTGATATCGACACGTAGTGCTATCGACCCATGTAATTTGTGCAGTGAAGGCCTGTTGGTACTGCCTCTGCCTGCCATTTTTCGTTTGGGTACTGAATGTCACACCCCAGCCCCTCCATTCTGAACTGCATCTATGGCTGATCCATGGGTGTATGCCCGTATCCATGCTTCCTGGGAATACTTTTCTTCGAGCATGGCCAGTGTCAGGGCTTTCTTGCTCACAGTGCTGTGCTCATCTTTGGTGGTGATGTAGGGTACCGTGGAAGAGATGGTGATGTTTTCTGGCTTACTTTCCCAGGGTGGAAGGTCGCTAGCAGGATTCAGAGCCTCTACATGCGCAGGGAGCTTTGCCTGGTGTTTTATCTGCAGTGCTCTCGTCTCCTTTACAAAGCTTGATCTTTTCAGTCTCCCTGAGGTTGGCTGTTTCATCCTGGTGTTCATAGGATGGTCTTTGGAAGACATAATAATAATAATAATAATAATAATAATAATAATAATAATAATAATAATAATAATAATAATAACGGTATTTATAATGCGCTTATCGAGTTATAATAATTATAACTCTAAGCGCGCACTCACAACTCGCGCACGCATGCGCACGCTTTTGACAATGAATCACGTACCACAAATACATTACAACAGTCGGCTTAGGGTGAGGAGTGAGGTAGCGTTATAGTGTTAGAACTGTTGAAAGAGGTGAGTTTTGAGGGCGGACTGGAAGGAGGAGAGAGAGTGTTTCTGACGGAGAGGGAGTGGGATAGTGTTCCAGGTGGATGGGCCGTAGACGGAAAAGGAACGGGGTCCGAAAGTGCTGATGCAGTTTCAGCTACGATGGGCAGACCAAGTAGCTCGTATGCCAGATCATCGGCTGCCAAAAAGACTTTTCTATGACGAGCTTCAGCAGGGAAAGCGCTCCCCTGTAGGCCAAAAGAAACGCTTCAAGGACACGCTGAAGACGTCCCTCAAAGCGTTTGGCATCACCCCTGACACCTGGGAGCAGACGGCTCAGGACCGGACCGAGTGGCTCTCCTCTCTCTACAAAGGGTCCGCAGCCTGTGAGGCCAACAGAACAGCCGCAGCTGAGCAATGGAGGAAGGCAAGGAAAGTCAGAGCCAGCGACCCTGCACCCAACGCTGTGGCCATCCCTGTCCACACTGCCAGAGAACTTTTCGGGCGCAGATCGGCCTCATCAGCCATCTACGCACCCACAGACCATCTCCACTCCAGCAACAAACTAGATGACAGAAGTGGTCCTCATCGCTTCGCGATGGACGAACAACTAAATTTACAGAAACGATAGTTAATAGATCATCGCAGAAATTCACCGGCGTCAAACCGTTATTGGCTGCTTCTACAGTGACTTGGATTGTTGTTTACGATAGACAGCGCCCAGGTAAACACGCCAGCACGTCAAACCATGAACGGAGTAATGTAATTTGATTTTAATATAGCAATATATTATGTTTAAAAAAAACCTCTCTAAATAAAACAAAACAAAACAAAAAAATAATTTAAAAAATTCAGACCCCCGAAACTTTTGTCTGAGAAAACATTTTTTATGTATGGTAGAACATCAATGAAAAGTACTGCGATGAGAACAAAATTGTGTAAACTTTTGCACTTGTGTGATTTTTCAGCTCCCGAAAAACAAGCCAAATAGCACTGTTTTCCCGGTCCACCAGCAAAAATCCTACATATCCGAAAATTCCCAGAACATTGCTTTCTTGGGCTTGCCTCAGCTCATATACTTTGAATAAGACGTTAATCATATATAGCCCCCGTCATTACAATCAATACACCAAACAGGTCAATGAACTACAAATGTGCTTTTTTTTAATAGATAAAGGAAATATTAACCATTTCCACAAGACACCTTTATTAAAATTCATGTATGTATTTATCGTATAACACAATAAAAAGAAAGCTTTGTAACAATAATTCAGCTTTATTTCTACACTGTGACACGATGGCTCTATGGAACTTTCAAACTACAATGATGACGTCATTTTTCCTGTCAATTGAACTTTCAAACTACAATGATGACGTCATTTTTTCCTGACAAGAGACGTAAACGTTAACTTTTGTTACCATCATAATGTGTAACGACGTGCAATCTTTTTATCTCAAAGGGGATCTTGTTGATAAAATGGCGGGACCTAGATCTAAAATCTCACATTGCAGTAGCTGTCAGGGGCTTGTGCATTGACTACAGCCCTCTACGTCAGTTTTTGGTGGAATTCACCAGGAAGGTAACAATTTTATACTTTCCTTTCTTTTTAATACACGCTTTTAGTGGCTACAGCACCGAAAGAGGTACGCGAGTCTCTCTCTCTCTCTCGTTTCGCCTAAAACATTATCTTGTCAATAAAACGTTTCATCATCATCATCATCATCATCATCATCATCATCATCATCATCTCTCTCTCTCTCTCTCTCTCTCTCTCTCTCTCTCTCTCTCTCTCTCTCTCTCTCTCTCTCTCTCTCTCTGTGTGTGTGTGTGTGTGTGTGTGTGTGTGTGTGTGTGTGTGTGTGTGTGTGTGAATCTCTCTTACACATTCTGAATACACGAAACAAAAACAAACAAACAAAAAATCCAAACAAAAAACGCCTATCGGCGTAAAACAATGGCCAGAACTGCATTTCCTCATAATATACACGATGAAATCCCACCTAGGAATCCAAAACGAACATGAACGTAACACGATTTACTCATTCCGAAAAATATCTGTCACTCGTTTCAACTGTTTAATTTCTTTAAGTGTTTGGCGATTGTTTCATACGTTCTGAAACAATCGCCACACCACATAAAGAAATTTATTTTATTTTATTTTATTCTATCTTAATTTACGTGAAAACTCTGTCGGCCTACATTCACAGCGTGGAAATGGCGTATTTCTCAACGAAAACAAGACAAAAAATTGGTTTGGGTCGACAGGAAACCGTTTTTAAATTTAACCCTCTTGTTCATGCAGTCACTGGTACTGTCTAAAGCACCGGTGACAGCACCTACAAGGGGGTTAGGCTGGCTGTTTATTCAATGTGCACCAGAATATTTTTACAGCATGTCACTATGAAAACATGGTACACCCTTTGCTTCTCATAATCAAAACATGTATTACGATTTGCACTAAATTACGGTTAACCCAATCAGCCCTGACGCACTAAAGCAGGAGATGGGTCGACCATGATAATTCAAGGGTAGTGCCAGATTAGCTTGGCGCCTGTCGGCGCCAAGCTAATCTGGCACTGCCCTTGAATTATCATGGTCGATCCATCTCCTGCAACTGGTGCATAGTCATTAGATGAAGCCTCCTAAATTTGGGAAATATGGCCGTCGGGCTGAATGAGTTAACAAGGGTCGCCCTAACCCATTAAAGGTCAGAGCAGAATTTCTATTTTGTTTTGTTCCCTGATGAAAGGTCTGTTTGGACAGGCGGCTAAACACAAATATGTGCGACTATATGCGCGCGCACGCAAACACACACACACACATACACACAAACAAACCCACACACAACTGACAACTTGACGCATGCACACACTGACAAAACACACACACACGCAAACACACACACACACACATACACACAAACAAACCCACACACAACTGACAACTTGACGCATGCACACACTGACAAAACACACACACACACACACACACACGCACGAGCGCGCACACACACACACACACACACACACACACACACACACACACACACACACAGACACGCACACACACACACATACACACACACGCCGAACTGATCACGTGAAAACAAAACGCACCGGACATCAAGTTCATTCACACACACACACACACACACACACACACACACACACACACACACAAACACACACACCACACACACACACACCTGTCATGCACACGTGCTGCATTTATAAGCTCATGTTGTGACTGACCGACTAAGGTGCATCCTAACCAATCATGCTGACATAACTGACCTACTGTGTAATATCATCCCATATCACACGCCTCAACTGACAAATTTAAACTTTCGGCAATTGAGCCGGGCAGCAAAAGGCACAGATCCTCATGAGCGCCCGCTGACGCGGGACCCATCTGGATCTATGCCTCTTGTATTTGGGTTGAATTTAATTGACGGATCATGTGCAGCCAAATTTGGATGCAAACGATCGTAAATTGTCAATTAACAGCCATCTAAGAGGATCGGGTTAATAATATGCTTACGGCTAAGTAGGCTAAGTTTTTACTACGGGTGGAATATATTGTAACGAACAGTGTATATTTGCTGGAGCGGAACCGACGTGTGTGTTTGGGGTGAGGGGGGGGGGGGAGGGGGGGGAGGGGGAGGGAGGGGGTGATGGTTCAAGACACATGCAAGACACATGTTTGTTGGAAATCACCACACCCCGCCTCTTTAAAATAAAAAAATGATTCGAATGAGATACTAAGGGTAGGAATGAGATGAAGAGAAGGACTGAAACCAAGAGTGAGATAAGTGGAGTTGTATTCATCCCTACGTCACACGACCAATCCCTCTAGCGCAAACTGTACCCCATAAACGAGCTACAAAAACCCGTGTACCGATAAATGGCAGTCTTCTTGTAGCCATCTTTGTGAAGCATCCTTGATGAGAGTGTTTTTCTATAAAAGATCGCCAAAACGTTCTAAAGTAAAAAAGTTACTTAGTGTCGTTCGAAACAACAAGCACACTACTGGAGATGGCAACGTCATGAAATATTTTAAAGTACGTCATAAGTCTATATGTATAAATGTATATTCCTTTGACGTCAGTTATGTCTGGCGTGATCCAGGTCGGAAGATTTCTTCTTGATTTCTTTTACGAAAATTGTGGAGGAATGAAAACAAATACGTTATTGCTAGCAGTGGCTTGCTGCACGGACCTTTGTAGGCCTTCGGGACGTCAAAAGAACCATTGTACCCCAAAGGCCTTCGGCCTTTGGGCTACAATGGTTCTTTTGACCTCCCGAAGGCCTTCAAGGGTCCGTGTAGCAAACCCCTGCTACCAATAACGGATATTGTCGGATACAATGTCAGATAAGTAAACTCCGGATTTAACAAATTGCCAGGGGACCCAATTTTTCTTGTTGTTATATCAGATGTTTGTTATAAACGAAATGTCTTGTTATGTCCAAATGTTGTCAAGTTCAGTATATCCCACCTTGCTATAAGTGGAGTCGACTGTGCATTCATTTGGGTGATTGGAATCATCTGTATTTGTCTCTCTCACACCCCTCCTCCTCCCCGTTCCCCCCCCCCCCTCATCCAACCCCCTCCCCATTCATCAAGTTCTTCTTTGCCAGAATTTCTACGGACCGCGCACGCCAAACTGAAACGGCATGTGCACTGCTCCGGAATGCGCTTAGACCAGCCCCATTTCAAAGTCTACCGTATTTTCAATACCGTAGATAAAAACGCCGGAGAGAGTTCTTCCTCTCTGTCGCTTTTCTGAACAAACTTGCTTGGTACGACTCCTCCCCCTCTCGGCCCTTCAGTTGCCGGTCACCGGAATGATCCCCACATCATCCCCGTTTAACCACTAATCATCAACTTTAGCACTTAATTGAAACTAACTACAACATTGTCTTTTCTAAGCGTGGTTCTTTCATCGTTGCGATTTTACTCGCATTTGACACGCTTGACAGTCACTCAAGTGCAGGTCATGTCTCATGACCCCCGTAAAGTACAATCCAGCTAAAGTACAGGCAGACTTTTTTTTTTTTCTTTCCTCACAGTCACAAAGAGAAATTACAGTACGTTTTTTCAACAGTCTCTGAAAGGCGTAATTTGTGCGCACGCTTATTCGCGTTTTTTGTTTGTTTATATTTTGGGTTGCTGTATTGTTAGGGTTTGTTTGTTTTTTTTTTTTCTTAACGGCAGAGAGCTCAAACGTGCGTCTGTTTGTTTTTGTTTTGATTCTTTGGCTTTTTTCACGAGTGCACATTTTAATTGCCATGAAGTTTAAAAAAAAAAAAAAAAAAAAAAGAGAACGAAACACGAAAAACAACCATCTCCATCTCTCTCTTTCTCTCTCTCTCAAAGAGAAGTTTGATGGCGCGGAAACTTCAAAGCTTGATCAGATCAAGGGGAACGTTATAAGGTACACAGGTACATTTTTATGGGACCTAGCCGACTTCATTCACGCACTTTCACTCCGCTCACAGCCTCCGTCTAGTCAAGAGTAAAATGGCGTACTGCTCTAGGAAGGCACAAGACAGCTAATCCTTTTTTGGCGAAAGGCGAGATAGTTGCAATCCAGACCAAAAACGGTGACTGCCAAGCGTGTAATATGCAAAGAAGTACCCAACGGAGAAAGAAACACGCTTAGAAAAGACGGGTATAACACAATTTATTAATATTTCGGGTAAATACCATTTGTCAAAATAGACAAACAAACAAACAGAGAGATTAGCCGCTACTTATCTTCATTGGCAGAAGGAATGTGGCAACTAGTTGCAGTTCAACGAAAATCTCGATTTTCACAAAAATAGACTTAGTATCTTTTTTTGTTTTCCTAGGTCAGCCAGAACTCTCCGTCGGGTCTCGCAGAGGCAGATGCTCAAAAACAGCGGTCTTTTCATCTGGCATCTCGGGTGGGGGAGGTCGTAAGGCGATGAAACTGCAAGGGCCAGTTGCACGAGTGAGTTTAGTCCGTCCTGCGCGCCAGCCACTCAGCGAGGTGCTCCGCTATTGTATGGCGCATGAGGTAAGCTTAGTCCTAATCAAGGTGCCCCGCTATAGCTTAAGCGTGGACTAGGTCCTGCGCCAGCCACTAAGCAAGGTGCACCTTGCTTATTGGCTGGCGCAGGACTAAGCCCTCTCATGCCCTAACCCCAGAAACTCCTGAGAATCTATGCCGCCTTTAAAGTAGAGGGGGATATTCTGAGATCATCATTCTGGGGAAGTGGATGCGTCAGCTGGGCGGAGTGTGTGTGTGTGGGGGGAGGATGGGGGGGTGGGGTGGGGGGGGGGGGAGACGGGTGCAGGAGAGGTAGGGGGTGGGGGGAAGGGAGGGGGGGGTGGGTTGAGTCGTTCCGGGCAAGTTTGTTTAGAAAAGCGACAGAGGGGAAGTGCTCTCTCCGGTGTTTTTGTTTCTCTTGATCGTCGGGGAGGTTCTAGCAGATACATCCCAGTACGCGCAATGCTGTCGGACCGATGTCAGCCCGGTGACTGTTTGCTCCCTAGTTGGCCGGATCTCTGCTCTGGGGCATTGGGAACACCTCCAAAGCATTGGAACAGGATTTCTGTTTTCCAAAGACATCCTGAGGCTGACATTTTTTTAATTTTTTTTTTAAAAGTTGCTTATTGTTATGTGAAGGCTACATTACAGACGAAGAGAGAGATGGGGGAAATGCGACTCCTCAGACTCCGCAAAATTCGTAAAACACAAATCATTAAAACAACCCGCCCCAATACAATAATTCACCCAAAACATATATATATATATATAGCCCTCGCGGAAGTCAGACACTTCAGACCAAAAGAAAACTCCGCCCCCCCCCCCCTTCCACACACACACACACACACACACACACACAAACACACACACACACACACACACACACACACACACACACACACACACACACCGTCACACACACACCAATAACTCACCCCAATACAATCATTTCCCCTCCCCCCACCCCCTCAAAGGTTATGTCTTTTACTGAAGAGATAGAAGGGATAGGACATATCTCAACAATTTTAGTTCAAGGGTGGTGCCGCCAGAATAGCTTGGTTCATCGGGTGCCAAGCTATTCTGGCACAACCCATGAACTATTATAGTCAAATTAATTTTAAGAAGTAGTATATCAGGATGAAAAGGGTTAACGCAAAATTTTCCATACTTGACTAGTCGACAAATTTTGACAGAGACCGTAGAGCGCCTGGGACGAATTTTTGGGCATGCTGTCCCTCCATCCCCATGACGGACAATTTAACTCATTCTACCCCAGACCCACCACAGGAAAATAAGGATCGACCATGATATTTCAAGGGTGATGCCAGAATAGCTTGGCGCCTATGGGCGCCAAGCTATTCTGGCATCACCCTTGAATTATCATGGTCGATCTATGCCCTGCACTGCAGTGCAGTCTTCAGAGGACAACGGCAAAATTTAAGGATTTCGGTGTTGGGGTAGAATGAGTTTAAGTACCATTACGCATAAATCCGAAGACACGTTTCTGCACCATTTGTGTTTGTTATGTCTTGTCGACACACCTAATGAACTGTAACAGCAGTTTAGACAGGCAGCAACAGCACATGCGTAATCGCACTTATTTATTCTGTGCAGCCGTTAGCGTTTCAAACTATTTTTAGCTGTTTCTCGTACTGATAGCACTGTATTTATAGAAAGGAGTGGCGTCATTGTCAGGTTACTTGATATTAAGACGACGTGTTCTGAACTGGATTGTCCTGTGTCCAAATGAACCGTAACTATACTTGTGTGTAGCTTTTCGTAACCGTTTGTTACAGAAATGAAACTTTGAACAGTTACGGCGGTAGTGGGTCTTCAGTGCCGAGAACGAAGTCGAATGGAAGCTTTTTATCCCAGAAGTTACTGTCACTGAATACGGTCATTCAGACTAAACATAATGTGTTTACCGGCGGCAATGGGTCTGTGTTCTTTATTCAACCCCTACACTACAAGAGAAAAAGTGAACACGATCCAACAGCAAGAGACACAGATGCGACTGCGGGGGTTCATGAGGATCTATGCCTCTCAGTCGCTGCGACCAATGGGCATCCATGTTTCTTGGACGGTTTGGGCGGCTTTTCAGCCGTGTTCGTTGAATAAACAAAAATTTCAGTAACAACAATGAAGGCCTACGTACTACGGCAGGGAAGGGATCAAACGCTTTTCAGAAACTTTAACGGCAAAACATTTTCTGCGTGTGGCCGTTCTTTTTCCTGCACTGCATTTTTCCAGCACTAACCTACGGGCATTCTGGCCAATCGCAAAGCGGGTGGCATCATCGTTGCCATTAACTTGGCCACGTTAACGACTGTCGGGTTACGCAGCCGACCCGAAGGTGCGTACTAGGCCATTTTACAATGGAAATTCAGTAGCTGTTTCGCAATGCCGCGCAAAGGCCATTGGGCCGACGTAGGCAACCCGGCGTTGCCCGCGCGGCACTGGCCAACGACGGCCCGATGGCCTTTGCGCACTGATCCACTCCGGCTTACTGATCACGCGGCTCTTCCAGAGACAAATTATACACCGCTCCATCTAAAACTCCCCAACCATGCCAGCTTCTGTCATAGTCAACTGAAAGTGACTCAAACGGCACGGTTTTTGGCCCACAGAGCCGGCACTGACTGAGATCAGCCGAACCATTCCGGCCGCGTGGTCCTTCAGTTTTTCGGTCACTCGGCAGGGTGAGAAAGACTGAACGAGTTATGTCTGCCCCCCCCCCCCCCCCCCCCCCCCCCGACAGTGGCGCTGTCACTGTGGTGGGGGGGGGGGGGGGAGGATGGCATAACTCGTGTAGACCTTATTCACATCCCGCACACGACAATTCGCGCGCATGAGCTGAGCGCACAGAAGTTCAGTGGAGTGATTTCCCTTCCGCAAGAATGACGTCTGCGTGATTTGGCGGTTGATTCAATTCCCGCGGGCCCCAGTGTCAGTGTTTGACAAGATCGTGTAAATACGACGTTTGCGATAATTTGCACTGTAGAGCGAAGTAAAAAAAAAAAAAAAAAAAATGGTTGAATGCTAACGTGAAAGCGAGTAAACTTACATTTAATATCTACTAGACCACCTCAGTACATGGACGTGGAAATTTGACGCCCTGTCACTCACTGTTTGCGGTCATTGGCTGGTAAAATCAGTGCTGCCTTACACCCCAATCTTTGGCAATCTTTGGCACGCCCCAACCAATACACAAGCACCTTCCCGGTCTCGATTAGTCTCGTAATGGCGGCATGCCCCTTGGTGATTGGTAGATCATTTGGGACGGCGCCATGTTTTCGCGCAAGCAAAAGTTGCTGCCCTCCAACGGGGTGCCAGCAAGCAAGACTGGTTCTTCCCTGGTTGCGTTCAGCCTCATTGTCTTTGTTTTCTGTTTGTGAATGGTGAGGCCCACTTGGGACGAGATGTCAGCAAGCCTCGTGGTCTTGTCCTGCATTTGTTGATGAGTGTGGGACAGTAATGCCAAGTCGTCTGTCTCACACTCATCGAACGAATCGGTAAAGCCAAAGCAGCCTTTCTCCAGTTGAAAAAAGTGTGGAGTTCCAGAGAGCTGTCACAACACACCAAAGTCCGGATTTTCAACTCCAATGTAAAAGCAGTTCTCCTATATGGAGCAGAGACTTGGAGATTGACAAAAAACCACAGTCAACAGAGTACAGACCTTCATGAACAGTTGCCTTAGAAGAATTTTGAAAATCCACTGGCCAGAGAAGATCAGCAACGTCAGACTCTGGGAGAGAACAGAGCAGATAACAGCAGAGAATGAAATTGGGCGAAGAAGATGGGGATGGATCGGTCACAGTCTGAGAAAGCCAGCTTCCAGTATCACTAGGCAGGCATTGTCATGGAACCCCCAGGGAAAGAGGAAAAGAGGTAGGCCGAGAAACTCCTGGCGTCGAGACCTCCAAGCAGACATCAAGAGACTGGGAACCACCTGGAGTAGAATCGAAGGAGAAGCACAGGACAGGAGTTGCTGGAGGTCTCTCGTCGACGGCCTATAACCGGGTAGGGGTGACAGGCGTAAGTAAGTAAGTAAAAGTTGCTGCAATCTTTTTAAACAGCTACTATGACGTTTAAATTATCTGTGCTACTAAATTAAGATTTAAGTGTGTGTTTTGTGTTAACTCACGGTAATTGACGTAATTGTTATAAGCAAAAGAAATAAAAGTGTGTGACTTTAACTGCTCCATTCTTATTTTGTCTGAAAGCGTAAAAAAAAAACAAAAAAACAAAAAAAAAAAAAACCCAGAAGGGACTCGCAAAAACACTGACAAGTAATCAGACTGAATTTTAAAAGAAGCTTTCAGCGTTTCGACAAATTTGAACACACCGACATTTAATTATTATTAGTATTATCAGTTTCATCAGACGCTCAGGTTCGTTTCGCCGTTGGCGACTGCAAGTCTGCATATCAGTCGTGACTCCCCAAGTATTTGCACGGGTCACGTGATGAATTCGAGACCAGAAGACCTTCTGTGTACATGGTCAGTTGGAGCGCGCCATTGTTTGGGGTGTAACAACGATGACGAAAAGCTCACTGGCTAAGCCGCTTGTACAGATTGCTTAAACTTTTGGTTGACATCAATAAGCTGAAATGTCAAATTGTTTAGTAGACGTTGTTCGGCAATCAGAAGCAGGTCAAATTTGCACGCCGCGTTTCGACGAAAAAAAAAAAAGTGGATTAAAAGCCCAGACAAACACGCGATATCACGTATTTGTCCGGGCTTTTAATCCACTTTTTTTCCGTGTAAACACGTGCAATGTTGACCTACTTCTGGTTTCTGGAAATCGTCTGTTCTGTTTCGGCAAAACTTCATTGTCCCACGAGAGAACATTTGGGTTGCCTTCTACGGGAAAGGCACGCCACAGCGCTGCCCTGCGATGGTAAAAGACAGTCAGTCTGCCGTTATTAAATCCACTAATGTACTCTTCTTTTTTTTTTAAAGAAAAGCGAGATTTTCGTTGTTAAACATTGAAAATCTCGCTTTTCTAAAAAATAATAATAATAAAATACTCCCCCCCCCCCCCCCCCCCCCCCCATTTTCGTGTACGTCGAATCCAGTTGGGGTCAAAATTTGTTCAGACCCTAATCGGTGCCCCTTCTTTCCTTCTTTGAAATCACCTTCGTGGTGGACAAAAGACGTTAAGCCCTAAACGTCAGTTTAACGTTGTTGTTGTTTTTTTCTCCACTATATAAAGACTAAATACGTTTTTGAGAAAATCATGCTTTTATTGTACAGCAGTATTAGCTATACTTAGTAACAGACTTAATGTACAATTGTATTACAGGGAAGAGTGCGGCCGACGTTCGTATCTTTTTATGTCATTGATTAGCAGACTGCACTGATTAGCACCGACTGTTGGACTTGGCTGCTTGAAGTCGTTGCAAATTGGATATACGTCAGGCAGTTTTATTATTGAGCCTCCTGATTACATGTTGGTTTTATTAACACCCACGCTGGGACAGTCCAGTGGCCATTAAACTACGCCATAAACAACACTCTCCAACATGCGTTTACTGTCAGTGTTCGTTTCTCAGTCTTTGTTCAGTAAAGACCTGTGACACGTGTCATATCCCAAGCTGCGGCACGCCACAACCATTATACAAGAACCTTTCTGGTCTCGAGCAGACTCGTAATGGCGGTAGATCTGGAAAATTAAATGACGTTTTAATGGATCTTACTTACAGAAAGCCTGTCTCAATTTAGCGGTAAGCAGTGAAATAAATCCGCAAAAGGCGCACATTCAGTCTCAAAGTCCGAAATGACAAGGCGCACATTCAGTCTGAAAGTCCGAAATGACTGGGGTTGGATACGACAAAATATTACCTGGGCACTTTCCTGCTTATTTAAAACAAACTGATCCTTAAAACGGTCAAATCTGCAACATATTGTTTTAAAAATATTTTGCACGTGAGCAATCAGCACCTAAGTCTGCACATCGTGACACCCCATGTATTTCCACTGGTTACGTGATGAATTGGAGACCGGAAGACCTTCTGTGCACGGGCTGGGGGTGTGCCATTGCTTGGGGCGTAACAAATATTTTGAACCAAGCTGGATTCGAACCCGGTACCTTTCGGTCGAGAGTCGAACGCTCTACCACCGAGCCAACCAGCTCCCCGACACGTAAGTTGTGTGTGTGTGTGTGTGTGTGTGTGTGTGTGTGTGTGTGTGTGTGTGTGTGTGTGTGTGTGTGTGTGTGTGTGTGTGTGTGTGTGTGTGTGTGTGTGTGTGTGTGTGTGTACACGTGCGTGTGTGATTGTGATTGTGTGTGTCAGTGTGTGTGTGTGTGTGTGTGTGTGATGGTGTGTGTGTGTGTGTGTGTGTGTGTGTGTGTGTGTGTGTGTGTGTGTGTGTGTGTGTGTGTGTGTGTGTGTGTGTGTGTGTGTACGCGCCTGCGCGTGCTGAAACTGTGAATCGATATACATCGTGCAACAGCTGAACTTAAAGGCATTTCTTAACTTCAGCCCCGACACACCACAGCAAGACAAGGATCGAGCATTATGGTGGTGCCAGAATAGCTTGGCGCCCATAGGCGCCAAGCTATTTTGGCACCACCCGTGAACTATCATGCTCGATCTGTCTCTATAATTGTAGTACAATCCTTCAGAGGGCAACTTTCAAATGTGGGGAGTTCGGTCCTGAGAAGAATGTCTTAACCAGCAGCGTCTGCGGTTTGTGCTCCGTATTGCAATAGCGTCGCGGGCTTTTCTCTAAGATTTAAAATTGTCCGTCATGGGGACGGAAATCATAACCAAAATAAAACTTTAAAAAACGTCCTAAGCGCTCTCTACAGTCCAGACCAACAAGATGACTGCAAAGCGTGTAAAATTCAAAGAAGTATCCAACGGAGAAAGAAACACGCTTAGAAACGACAGTTACAACACAATTTATTAATATTTTGGGTAAATACCCTTTTAAAAAAAAAAAAAAGACAAACAAACAAATATAGAGATCAGTCGCTACTTATCTTTCATTATCGCAGAAAGAATGTGGCAACTCCAGTAATGAATAAATTGTGTTGTAACTGTCTTTTCTAAGCGTGTTTCTTTCTTCGTTGGGTACTTCTTTGCTCTGCAGTCTGTCGCGTACTTGAAACAGAGCAGAGATAAGTTCGTTTTTTATGGTGGTTTTTTTTTTTGTTTGTTTTTGTTTTGTTTTTCTCTCTCAAGATTTGTCCATTTCGAGGTCGGATGGCTGTTCGAGTTTTTCCGTCCCTCTCAAAAATTATCAGTCAAATACGGACAATTTTCCGTTAACGGAAAGCCTAGCGTAAGAAGATATGTTTTTCATTTGTGGGGGGTAAGGGTGAAGAGGGGGGAGGAGCGTGTCTGGCACGTTGCTTCCTAGCCTCCAAAATATCAAACGTGAAAGGGAGGTGGGGGGAGGGGTGGAATGGGGGAGGGGGGGGGGGGGTCGGACACAGCCCAGGGTTAGAAAAATCAAACAAAGCGAGGCTTTATTAATTATACTTCCATCCTCTAAACAAATCAAACGTAAAATCAAAATCGATATGATTTTTTTTTTAAAGGGGGCCAGGGGATACCCTGCCACCCTTCCCTCCCCACCCCCAATATTTTCCCCGGTTCTTAACCTCTAGCCCCAACGCCCTGCAGCAGGAGATAGACTGACCATGGTAACTCAAGGGTAGTGCCAGATGAGCTTGGCGCCTAAAGGCGCCAATCTCATCTGGCACTACCCTTGAGTTATCATGGTCGATCCATTTCTTGCAACTGGTACTTAGTCGTTAGGTGACACCTCCAAACTTCGGGCAACGCAGCCGCAGGGTGAAATGGGTAAAGCAGTATTTTGGACAAAAACAAACAACTAAATAAAAATCATAATATATATTATTTATTTTTTTAACTAATATTATGAAGAAGAAATATTTTTTATAAAAAAAGTATCAGAGTTTTGATTTTTACGTTAGATTTTTTTTTTTTAGGCAGGACTGTCGATGCCGTGGCATTTCTCTCTCTCTCTCTCTCTCTCTCTCTCTCTCTCTCTCTCTCTCTCCCCCCGCCCCATCCCATCTTCCCGTTGTTTGATTTTTGGGGAGGCTGGAAAGTAACTAGCCGGGCACGCTGCCCCCCCCCCCCCTCCATCGCTCCCCCCACCCACCCCCTCCAAGAAAAATATCTCCCTACGTCACTGCGTCTATCCGAAAGTTAAGTAAGATGTTTTGTCCCTGTATTTTCGGAAACTTTGCTTTCACTAACAGTGGTTTTCCTGCATCATTCTACACGTCTGGAATTCAGTCTGTTGATCTCGACTCCATGTTATGTATACTAGCCTAAGTCTCACTTTCCAGCTGATTTTCCTGGCTGGTTGGCTGTGCACGTACCATGACTAGCCGCGGCCGCTCTCGCTGTGACAAAGTATTTGTTCTGGTG
The DNA here is from genome assembly GCA_036245525.1 of Semisulcospira habei. Lineage (NCBI taxonomy): Eukaryota > Metazoa > Mollusca > Gastropoda > Semisulcospiridae > Semisulcospira > Semisulcospira habei. The sequence goes on along the minus strand of BTPG01000002.1, from coordinate 25,114,640 downwards.
TGGGTGTGAAGGTGCAGGGTAACCTGAGCAGGTTAATTAATACCTGGCTGCTCACTCGAGTGGAACAGAATGCTCAAGGACCGTGTCGCCAGTTAACGCCTTGATTGATCGACCCATTGAACCCTGACACTACAAGGTGTGGATCGGCCGTGAGAGTTCAAGGGTAGTGCCAGAATGGCGCCAGGCTATTCTGGCACCACCCTTGGACCGTCATGGTCAACTGAATTTGTCTCCTAGATTGTAATGTAGTCTTCAGAGAAAAAACTCCCCAAACTGGGAATTTAACTCTAATGAATCGGGCTTTACTAGCACCACCCTTGAACAGTCACGGCTGACCTGATTTGTCTCCTGCAATGAAAGCGTGATTTTCACATGACAACTCCTAAAATGTGCAAACTTAAAGCGACCCACTCCAGGCATAATAGTTTAATAGATCGCTATATCGCTTGTATAAATGTTCACAGTATGTCTTCCAATAATACTGGGGAAAGGGCGGCTAACTGCTAAAATGATGAAACCTGAATGACGTAAAATGTCCTTTGTACACAGAAGAATTTCTTCCGTGACGCTCAAAACATGATCATTGTGGACAGTGGGAACTCTCTGGTGCGTGTGCCTACACACATGGATTTTGAAAACATTTTGTCTGCACGTGTTTTTGCGAGAAAAACAAGATGGGATGAACCATATCCCACAAAGTCTCTTCTATATGAGAGCCTTGACAATCAAAGTCCCTTTTATATGCGAGCTGTCCTCGCTGTCATGGGTCTCTGCCTGTTGTCTTTGACCTGATTCTGATATTTAAATGTTTCCTACTGAGACAAGATGGGATGAACCATAACCCACAAAGTCCCTTCTATATGAGAGCTGTCCTCACTGTCAAAGGTCTCTAACTTTTGTCTTTGATCTGATTCTGATATTGAAATAATTATCTCCTAATGAACAAGAAGAGGATTTCATCCCAAAGTCTACCGTACTGTGTGGAGCTCACATGCGTTTTTTTTTTTTAAGGAACATTCACAGTTGTTCGTATTTTAAAGCTTATCCTTCTGATCCATTTCAATCCTCTCCAAGCCAACCTCTGATCAACACACACCGCGCTGGCACACACAAATAAAGACGGACACACGGCACTTCCCGCCATAAGTACGCTTTCTGGGCTTGAGTAATAATAATAATAATAATAATAATAATAATTACGGTATTTATAATGCGCTTATCTTATAATAATTATAACTCTAAGCGCGCACTCACAACTCACGCACGCATGCGCACGCTTAGACAACGGCTCGCGTACCACAAAAAGTGAAATACATTTCGACAGTCGACTTGGGATATAGTGTGGTGATATAGTGCTAGAACTGTTGAAAGAGGTGAGTTTTGAGGGCGGACTGGAAGGAGGAGAGAGAGTGTTTCTGACGGAGAGAGAGTGGGAGAGTGTTCCAGGCGGATGGACCGTATACAGAGAAGGAGCGGGGGCCGAAAGTGCTGAGTTTGGTGCGGGGGGATGTGGAGGCGGAGAGGGTCGGAGGCGGAGCGGAGGGAGCGGGGAGGAGTGTAGGGGTGAAGTAAGTTGGAGAGATAGGCAGGAGCACAGTTGTTCAGGGATTTGTAGCAGAGAGACAGAATCTTGTATTGGATGCGTTGGGGGATGGGAAGCCAATGAAGGAGTTTGAGCAGGGGAGTGATGTGGTCGGATTTTTTCTTTCTGAGGACGAGGCGGGCAGCATTGTTTTGGACACGCTGGAGGGTGAAAGTGGTGGAGTGAGGGAGGCCGGAAAGGAGAGAGTTGCAGTAGTCGATGCGAGATAGGATGAGAGAGACAGCAAGTATGGTGGCAGCTTCGGTAGTGAGGTATTTTCTGATCTGACTGATGCGGTGGAGGTGGAAATAGCATGCCTGTGCCGTGGCAGAGACAAAGCTGGTCATGGAAAGAGAGGACTCGAGGATAACGCCGAGGTTTTTGGCCGAGTCAGAGAGGGAGATTGGGGTGCTGTCGAGTTGAAGGTGCAGAGAGGAAGGGAGCTGGGAAAGTTTATGGCGAGTGCCTACCAGCATGGCTTCCGTTTTGTCGTCGTTCAGTTTAAGCTTGTTTGCTGTCATCCAGTTTTTCACGTCTTCGTAGCAGTCAGCCGTGCGAGTCAGTAGTGACTGAGTGTTGTCGAGTTTGTCTTTTTCTAGTAGTTGTGAGTCGTCAGCGTAGAGGTAGTGGTTTATGTGGTGAGACTGGATGATGTTGGACAGAGGAGAGGTGTAGAGCGTGAAAAGGACCGGGCCCAGGACGGCCCCCTGTGGAACTCCGCAGGAGAGCATAACTGGGTTGGAGGAGACGCCGTCTATGGTGACGGACTGCTGTCTGTCGGAGAGGTAGGAGAGAAACCAGGAGTGAGCAGAGTCAGTGATTCCAAAGGAGTGGTGAAGGCGGTGGAGGAGGATAGAGTGGTCTATAGTGTCGAAGGCGGCAGAGAGGTCGAGTAGCGTAAGAAGGGAGATGTTGCCCGAGTCGGTGGAGAGAAGCAGGTCGTTTAGGATATGTAGAAGGGCTGTTTCAGTGCTGTGATGTTTGCGATAGGCAGACTGGAAGGGACTGAGGAGGTTGTTGTCGGTGAGGTGGAGGTTGAGCTGGTTGAGAACAACCTTCTCAAGAAGCGTGGACAGGAAAGAGAGATTGGAGACTGGGCGATAGTTTTTTAGTTCGTTTGGGTCGAGGTTGTGTTTTTTTAGGAGAGGACGGACGATGGCGGACTTGAAGATATCGACAGAGTAGCGACAGAAATTCTGAAAAAGACTGATAAAACGAACAGCAAAATGACGTTTGACGTCATGGCATCGCTAGTCTCACGACGCCGTGTACACAGTAACGAAACTGATGTTTCACGTCACTCATCCGAAAGGCACGCACAACCTCTTCCAGGACTGACTGTTTTGATCCACACAGCCTCTTTCAGGGTTGACTGTTTGATGGGAGTATATAGTAGATCCAAAATTTTCAAAAATGAATTAATTATTATTAAAAAAAGTTAAGAGGTACAAAGCTGGCTAACGAGGTCATCCAATGTCTTTCTCCAAACTAGCTAAATCTACAATTTCAAGTAAATATGACAAAAACTACGGACTCTAATCTGGGTCAACCGACTTTCTATAAACGGTCTTTGTCTTCAATGAGACAGCCAGTAACAACATGCTCGGAGGCTGTCTCAGCCACCCCTTAAATAAAGTATTTCGCTAAGTTTCAAGCTTGTACGTACAGCAATATCTGATATTCTCGTGTCTACATACATACGCGCGCGCGCACACACACACACACACACACACACACACACACACACACACACACACACACACACACACACACACACACACAACGCACAAACTCCTACATATGTATGTTCAGCAGCGAGGTTAGCGTAACTAGACATGACGTAATTTTTATCTTGTTACTTCAGTTGTCAGAGGTTTAGGCCTGCCCTCCTTTGACATCATGGCCATGCTACTAAATTCGCCCCAGCGCGACCCATCCTAAAAAAAAATCCCTTCTATGAACAGAATGGGACCTAAAAAGCCTCGCAGATTTGCCAATGTTTCAGTGAGCTCTGTAAGGGGCATAGTGCTTACCCGTCATTGGTTAGAAAAACGTCTTTAGTCATAACGTCATTTTAGTTTTTACGTAATTTTATATTTTACGTGACATATGTTCCACTTTGCCTTCTAGACTCCAGAAAATTGGTGACAATACTAGAATTTCACGGTACAGTTTCAGTCTTGCTATAATTTGTGTGAAGTGAGATTGACTTTACCTAGCTACATTATTTTCTACTGTACACGCGCATACTTTACTGACAGCGCGTATATGTTTGTACGTGTATGTGTGTGTGCGTGCGTGCGTGCGTGCGTGCGTGCGTGCGCGCGTGCGTGCATGAGAGAGAGAGAGAGAGAGAGAGAGAGAGAGAGAGAGAGAGAGAGAGAGAGAGAGAGAGAGAGAGAGAGAGAGAGAGAGAGAGAGGTCATATCTAGAGTATTGCGTCGATGTCAGCGCGGTGACGAAATTTCTGCTTTCATGATTTTCTTCAGAAGTCGCGGTTTTTTGCTTTTTAATTTTTTTTTATGAATAGAATTAATTTTTACTGAGTTGAAAAGATCCAAAGCTGGCCAACGATCTCATCCAAAGTCAGTCTACAGTCTAGCTCTATGCACAATTTCAAGTCAATATGACAAACATTACCGACTCAACCAACGTGGCACAACCGACTTTCTAGCCGTTGAATGATACACCAAATTTTATTATGCTCGGAGGCTCTCCTAGGCACCCTTTGAACCAAAGCATTTCGCCAAGTTTCAAGCCTGTACGTACACAAACATCGGAGATTCTCGTGTTTACACACACACACACACACACACACACACACACACACACACACACACACACACACACACACCGGCACACACACACACACAACTTGACTACTCAATCATACCGGCCTAAAATTTACTTCTGCACCTCAGGCCGCCATGTATCTATAAAGACTAACTGTCGTTCTGTGACTCCATTTTCCGACACTGTGATTGGTCAGCATCTAAAAATCGCAGGGGGTTCAATGCCCGATTGCCTACCTCCTACCTGTAATTTTTAATCAGCTGGCCAATCCGCTGTACTAGTATCGCGCACGAATCTGTCCTAGGTCTTTCGTCTGAACGCTTACGGATCAGGGCTGTCCGGCTCCTACCTGTAATTTTTAATCAGCTGGCCAATCCGCTGAACTAGTATCGCGCACGAATCTGTCCTAGGTTTTTCGTCTGAACGCTTTGATCAGGGCTGTCCGGCACCTTACATTATAAATAACCGGAAAACAGAAAGATCAAATGGTGGTAGACGATAGGGAAATAAAAGAATTGTACCTTATTTCGGCATGACTCAAGGCGGTGAGCACACTACACAAGTGCTACACAAATGTGTCGCAAATCAAACGGAGAGCTCGAAACTTTCCATTGTGCTCAATGTCAACATGTATGCTGTTTAGAAAGCATGACTGTTGCCATTCGTGCAGTAAGAGAGAAAGAGAAATAAATAAATATAATGTGACAGATCTATGGCATTTCAGTTTCTGTTGAAAAGGTCGAGTCATTGTGGAATACGTGTATAAGCTCAGTACCGGTTAACGAAAGCCAACAATACATGTATCACGTACGAAATCAGACCTACCGTCAGTGTTTCCAGTCGGTTGCCACGCAGTCCTGCGCTCAAAATTTAGAAGTGTAATCGCTTGAATCCAGTGAGAAAAGTCCGCACTTGATTGCTACAGATTCTGATCTTGTCACTGGCCGCTTAGAAGAAGCATCGCTGTAAATTCCAGCGGCAAAATGCAAGCACATTTGCATGACTGGGCATGGTAGCCTATTCACAAAGAGTCGCGTCCCCTGTGTATTTTCAAGAAAATACAGTCTGACGTAAAAAATATCATTGGCGTTTTACTCCTGACGTCATACACACATTCGAGGCTTCAAATCATTTTTGTAGTGCGTAATTCAGACTGACTGGCGACAATGGCATTGAACCGTCTGTGTTGGGGATGGGGGGGGGGGGGGGGGGTTACTTCTCTGGTTGGTTACTAACATTGTGGTTTGTAGTCCTTTGAAGCTGATTATAAGACCTCATCGCCTTCGGCGCGTCGGTCGCATAATCATCTTCACTGGACTACAATACCACGATGTAACCCTCGAAGTAACCCAACACAGACGAGTCAATGTCTAATTGTACCAACCGTGGGAGAGGTCACAGCCTCACTTTTTTATGTTGGTTAGTTCGGGATTTCGGGGTTTAACGTCCACGGCACCAGACTGATAATGGACGGCCCTAGCGGGCGGGTTACGGGGGACAGGGACAACTATTGCCTATGGAGTTCAACCTGAACACTGATCAGTTTGGCCGCACTGCAGCAGTACAACTTTGATTTACTTACTGAGTTTAACGGACGTGCTGTATGAACAAGCCCGTCGTTTTGCCTGGAAAACCTTTTCTTTAATGGATCGCTTTTAATACCCCCTCCCCTCACCCTCACCCCAAAAAACAAACAAACAAACAAACAAACAACAACAAACAAACAAAACAAACAACAACAAAAAACAACAACAACCAACCAAACAAACAAATCACACACACACACACACACACACACACACACACACACACACACACACAGAAAATTTAATAACACACCAAACAAACAACAAAACAAACATATATAAATAAAATAATTAAGAATGAAAATGCAGTGTCAGCAGTAATGGTTTTGGCACGGTATTTTGTAATCGATATTTTGTTCTGTGTGCTATATGTGCACTTCGTTCACACTGACAAATTTTAAATAATCAGTTAATTGATATTACTGATGATAAAATTTATTACCGTCGATAAGCAATTGTTAAATAAACACAACTGACAGGGTCATCTTACACTTCAGCGGGCCGACTAAGTCGAGTGGACCGTGCGTAGTGCCGCCACCGCCGAGGACTACAACTTACATGACCCTCTTCATTTACATGCACGCGCCACGCACGCTTGACACAATTATCTGGCCCTGCCGGCAGGCCGCCAAGTGTGCGCGAGGACCGCGAGCCGTGTCGTGACCGCTAGTTTGTACACAAAACCGACTCGATGGCAGAGTAGTGGAGCGAACGTTTGAGTCTTTTCAAGAGGCATAGATTCTCATGAGCCCCTGCAGATGCAGGGGTTCATGAGAGTCTATGTCTCCTGCAGCTGCAGGGTCAATCAACATTAGTCACTATCTACGCCATCATCGCAGTGCGGGTAGTCTTTGAAATCACATCGGTCTCCTCATATGGTGTGGATTCAAATGCGCCTTTGAAGTAAGGAGGGGCGCACTGATTATGGAACGTATCTATAGCTTATTGCTTATACCAATTATTACTTATATCTATAGCTTATACCAACCAATATTGCTCCCGCCACCCCTCCGATTGGGCGGGGGGGGGAATTGTTTTACTTGTAACATCTCAGCACAGTGCCCTTTATATGACCCTCGTGCAAGCAGCATAGATTCCCATGTGCTCTGGCAGCGGCGGGGACACAACAGAATTTATCCGGCGCAGTGCCTCAGTCTTGCTGTCGGCGGTAAACTTGTCTGACTTATTTCCTCTCTGTACTGTGGAGCCCAGCGTTGTTGTCGCTGGCTCTGTCACACGATCACGGCTATACGGTGCGTGTCGGTACTGTGAGGTAACTTTACGATCTGGTTTTAAGCTACACCGGCCACGGCGCGCGACGCGGCATACACTTTGGCGGTGTTCAGGACGCGTTTCCGTCCTTTGACGGTTGGTGTCATTGCTTTCACCCAGTACATCCTGAGGCCGGATTAAAAAAATAAAAGCTGCTTATTGTCCTACGAAGGCTACATTGCAGATAGAGCAACCATTTTAGTTCAAGGGCGTTGCAAAAATAGCTTGGCGCCTCAGGCGCCAAGCTATTCTTGCACCACCCTTGAACTATCAGTCAAATTTATTTCAAGCAGTAGTGTATATGTGAGGGGGGAGGGGAGGCGGGTAATGCGGGAGGGGTGGGGGTTGGAGGATGGGTGGGTGGGGGGTGGGCTGTTCATCATGTACGTAGAATAACTGAGAACCGAGGGAAAACAGCCCATCGAAGAAAGAAGCCAGCTTATAAAAGACAGTTACAACTCAGTTGTTTTTTTTTTTTTTTTTTTTTTTTTAATATTTCGGTGAAAACCCATTTTCAAAACAAGAATACGCTTGGCTACTCACCTGCTGTCACTTCTACAAACACCGACGCCCATACGATGAGTAGCGGCCAAGCCTATTACCGTTTGTTTCATTTTGAAAATGTGTTTTCACCCAAAGTCAGTATTAATAAATATTGTGTTGCAGCTGTCTTTTCTAAGCGTGCTTCTTTCTTCGTTGGGTTATTCTCTGCACATTAAAAGATTGGCAGTCACCTTCTAGGTCTGGATTTTGATAACCGACGACATAACTGTACGGGCAGCTGAATCAGCATAATAAGCCTAAAAATATGAACAACTCTGAATGTTCCTAAAAAATAAAGACATCTTAGCTCCAAACAATACGGTAGACTATGGGATGAAATCCACACACACGTCGGCGCACACGGCAAATAAAGACGGACACACGGCGCTTCCCGCCATTAGTACGCTCTGTGGGCTCGTGTAGCGACAGAAATCCATCTCCTTCTACTCTAACCCACCCTCTGATCCACACACACTGGCACACATAAATAAAGACGGACACACGACGATTCCCGCCATTCGTAAGCTCTGTGGTCTGGCGTAGCATAGCTATTCTGAAGAAGAATAATAGCACGAGCAGCGAAATGACGTCACTTCAAGCTTCACGTCATGGCATCATTAGCCCCACGACGCCGTGTTCATAGTGACTTACTTAATTACTTACGCCTGTCACCCCTCCTAGGGTATAGGCCGTCGACGAGAGACCTCCAGCGATTCCTGTCCTGTGCTTCTCCTTCGATTTTACTCCAGGTGGTTCCCAGGCTCTTGCTGTCTGCTTGGAGGTGTTTCTCGGCCTGCCTCTTTTCCTTTTTCCCTGGGGGTTCCATGACAATGCCTGCCTAGTGATACTGGAAGCTGGCTTTCTCAGACTGTGACCAATCCATCCCCATCTTCTTCGCCCAATTTCATTCTCTGCTGTTATCTGCTATGTTCTCTCCCAGAGTCTGACGTTGCTGATCTTCTCTGGCCAGTGGATTTTCAAAATTCTTCTAAGGCAACTGTTTATGAAGATCTGTACTCTGTTGACTGTGGTTTTTGTCAATCTCCGAGTCTCTGCTCCATATAGGAGAAATGCTTTTACGTTGGAGTTGAAAATCCGGACTTTGGTGTGTTGTGACAGCTCTCTGGAACTCCACACTTTTTTTAACTGGAGAAAGGCTGCGCTGGCTTTACCGATTCGTGCTCTGACATCTGCATCAGTGCCGCCTTTTTTTTTTTTTTTTTTTTTTTTTTTTTTTTTTTTTTTTTTTGTTGTCTATGATGCTCCCGAGATAGGTGAAGGACTCCACCTCCTCCAACGCGGTGCCAGCAAGCAAGACTGGGTCTTCTCTGGTTGCGCTCAGCCTCATTGTCTTTGTTTTCTGTTTGTGGATGGTCAGGCCCACTTGGGACGAGATGTCAGCAAGCCTCGTGGTCTTGTCCTGCATTTGTTGATGAGTGTGGGAGAGTAAAGCCAAGTCGTCTGCAAAATCGAGGTCGTCAAGCTGTGTCCACAGTGTCCACTGTATTCCACTTCGTCTGTGCTCTGTGGTCCTCTTCATGACACAGTCTATGGCCAGTAGGAAGAGGAACGGAGACAGCAAACACCCCTGCCTGACGCCGGTTCTGACCTGGAGCTCCCTGGTGAACTGCCCTTCGTGGATCACGCGACATGTCATGCCATCGTAGCTGCTCTTGATCAGGCAGACGAGCTTTGTGAGTACACCGTAGTGTCGTAGGAGTTTCCACAGAGTCTCTCGGTCCTCGCTGTCAAATGCTTTCTCGTAATCCACAAAGTTGACGTAAAGCGGGGAGCTCCACTCCAAAGACTGTTCCACGATGATGCGGAGAGGATCTGGTCTGTACATGATCGGTTTTTCCTGAATCTTGCTTGCTGGTCTCTCAGCTGGGGGTCAACGGAGCTCTTCATTCTCTCCAGGATGATCCTGTTCAAGACCTTTCCTGGTACTGACAGCAAGGTGATTCCTCTGTAGTTGGAACACTTGCTGAGGTCGCCTTTCTTGGGAAGCTTGATTGGGTACCCCTCCTTCCAATCAGCCGGCATCACCTCCTCTTCCCAGATCTTTCCAAACAGTGGGTACAGCATCTCTACTGTTGTCTCTATGTCTGCTTTCAGAGCCTCTGCTGGGATGCCATCTGGCCCTGCTGCTTTGCCGTTCTTCAAAAATGCCACTGCTCTTCTGATCTCTTCCCGGCTGGGTCTGTCACAGCTGATGGGTAGGTCGGTCTCTGCTGGCTGGATGTCTGGGGGGTCGGGTGGGCTGGGTCTGTTCAGTAACTCTTCAAAATACTCGGCCCATCTGTCGAGTTGGTCTGCTCTGTCTGCAATAGGATTGCCTTCTTTTTCTTTTACTGGTCTTTCTGTATGACCATACTTGCCCGACAATCTTCTGGTAATGTCGTAGAGCTGTTTCATGTTACCGCTGCCTGCTGCCTTTTCTGCCTCTGCTGCCAGGCTGTCTGTGTAGGCCCTCTTGTCTGCCCTGATACTCGTCTTCACCTCACGGTTGGCTTCCGAGTATTCCTCCTGTGCCCTTGCTTTGGCTGCTCTCGTGCGACTGTTGTTGACAACTGCTTTCTTCTGCTTCCTCACTTCTATCTTTTTCAAGGTCTGTGCCGACAGCCAGTCCTTGTGATGGTGTTTCCTAAACCCTACAGTGTCTTTGCAGGTTGAGTTCAGAGCCTCTCTAACTGCCTTCCACTGCTGCTCTGTGGTGACCGCCTCCTCTTCATTTACTAGCTCCTGTAGCGCTTGAAACCGGTTGGACAGCACCAGTTTGAACTCTTCTCTCACTCCAGTCTCTCTCAGGAGGCCTACATTATAGCGCTGTCTTCTTGTTGTCTCTGTGCGGCTTTTCTTTAACTTGAGCTTTATTCTTAAGGTAAGCAGATGGTGGTCTGAGGCGACATCTGCTCACCTCCTCACTCGAACATCTTTAAGGGATCTTCTAAATTTCTTGCTTCCAGAATGAGTGGTGGACCAGACTTGCACAGAGGACCCAGCTTTGTGCTGACAATGGTGACTACAGGGGCTTCTACGAAGCACTGAAAGCAGTGTATGGCCCCAGGCGCCTGGTACAAAGTCCCCTGCGAAGCGCGAATGGCCAGGCACTCCTCACAGATAATACCTCCATCTTGAACCGCTGGTCGGAATACTTTCAGAGCCTCTTCAGCGCTGAGCGCACTGTTTAAGAAGCAGTCGTCCTACAAATCCCACACCTCCCAGTAAAGGTTGAATTGGACGAACCGCCCACCGCTGAAGAGACCCTCACAGCCATCCACCAGCTCAAGAGTGGCAAAGCAGCAGGCATTGATGGAATACCGCCAGAGATCTGGAAACATGGAGGCACAGCACTGCACAACAAGCTCCATGACCTCTTTCTCTGCTGCTGGGAGGAAGGAACACTACCAAAAGATCTCCGTGATGCAGTCGTTATCACCCTGTACAAGAACAAAGGCGAGAAGTCTGACTGTTCCAACTATCGGGGAATTACCCTGCTGTCCATTGCTGGGAAAATCCTTGCAAGGCTGCTCCTGAATCGGCTGGTACCTGCCATCGCTGAAGACCAACTCCCAGAGGGCCAGTGTGGCTTCAGAGCAAACAGGAGCACCACCGATATGGTCTTTGTGCTGAGACAGCTACAGGAGAAGTGCCGCGAGCAGAACAAAGGGCTGTACGTAACATTTGTCGACCTAACAAAAGCGTTCGACACTGTGAGCAGGCAAGGCATGTGGCAGATCCTGGAGCGACTTGGCTGTCCCCCAAAGTTCCTCAACATGATTGTCCAGCTACACGAGGACCAGCAAGGCCAGGTCAGACTCAACAATGACCTCTCAGAACCATTCCCTATTCTCAACGGCGTAAAGCAGGGCTGCGTGCTGGCACCGACCCTCTTCACCATCTTTTTTAGCATGATGTTGAAGCAGGCCACAGTGGACCTCGATGATGACGATGCAGTGTACATCAGGTATCGTCTCGATGGCAGCCTGTTCAACCTCAGACGACTGCAGGCCCACACGAAAACCCTAGACCAACTGATTCGTGAGCTGCTTTTTGCTGATGATGCTGCCCTCGTTGCACACACAGAGAGAGCCCTGCAGCGCATCACGTCTTGCTTCGCAGATGCTGCCCAGCTCTTTGGACTCGAGGTCAGTCTGAAAAAGACAGAGGTCCTCCATCAGCCGGCACCCAAGACAGTGTATCGCCCTCCTCACATCACCATTGGCGAGTCTGAACTAAAGTCAGTGCACCAGTTTACTTACCTTGGCTGCATTATCACATCGGACGCCAAGCTGGACAAGGAGCTTGACAGCAGGCTGGCAAAAGCGAACAGCGCTTTCGGGCGACTTTTCAAGCGGGTGTGGCACAATCAACAGCTGAAAACAGGCACCAAGATCAGCGTGTACAGAGCTGTGGTCCTCACCACCCTACTGTATGGTTCCGAGTCCTGGGCCCTCTACCGCAGCCAACTACGACTCCTCGAACGCTTCCACCAGCGCTGCCTGCGTACCATCCTGGGCATTCACTGGAGTGACTATGTCACCAACGTCGAGGTCCTTGAACAGGCCGAAACTGTGAGCATCGAGGCTTTGCTGCTGCGGACACAGCTCCGCTGGGCGGGGCATGTCTCCAGGATGGAGGATCATCGCCTACCAAAGATCACCCTGTTCGGCGAGCTTGCTACTGGACACCGTGACAGAGGGGCACCAAAGAAGAGATACAAAGACTGTCTCAAGAAGTCACTTAGTGCCTGCCAAATCGACCACCACCAGTGGTCTTCGCTTGCTGCGGACCGTGACACCTGGCGCTCCACCATTTACAAGGCAGCTGTCTCCTTTGAGGACTCTCACAGAGCTAGCCTTAAGGACAAGCGGCTCAGGAGAAAAAACAGAGATGCCGCAACTCAGAACTCTGGCCATACCTTCCCCTGCAGCCACTGCGGTCGAACCTGCCTGTCTCGGATTGGCCTCCGCAGCCACGAACTAGCCTGCAGACGTCGTGGGCAACTCCTATAAAATCTTCGTTCGCGAAGTCAAGCCAAGAGAGAGAGAGAGTATGGTCAGGTGAGACCCAAATTGCTTTGTGTATTCTTCTGTGTGGGAAGATGTTGCCTCCAATGACAAGTCTGTTTAGAGCACAAAATTCTACAAACCTCTCCCCGTTCTCACTCATCTCCCCTAGTCCCTGTCTCCCCATCACCTCTTCGTATCTAGTGTTGTCTTCCCCTATTTTGGCTTTAAAATCGCCCATGACGATGGTGATGTCTCGCTCCGCACATTTGTCCACAGCACTCTGGAGTCGGTCGTAGAACTCTTGTTTCTCTTCCTCGTCACTGTCATTAGTGGGCGCATAACGCAGGATGACGTTGAGCTTGATCTTTTTCTTGGTTCTAAAGGCTGCTGTGATAATTCTTGGCCCAAGAGGTTCCCAGCCCATCAGCGCTCTCTGTGCCACTGGTGACAGCATGAATGCTACACCTTCTGTATGGGGGGCATTCTCCTCTTCATGACCTAAATACAGAATCATCTCCCCACTTAACAGCCTTTTCTGGCCAGACTGCGTCCATCTGGCTTCACACCTAGCAGGGAAAGGTTGTACTTTTGCATTTCCGCTGCTATCTGGGCGGCCTTGCCGCTCTGGTACATGGTCTTGACATTCTATGTGCCCATGGTTGTGTCCCTGGATAGAGAGAGGCGGCTTGGTCCTGTGGCTTCCGAAGACTCCCGGCTTTCACCACAGGACGTCATAAATCTTCTGGTGGAAAAACCTTCCTCCTCCAGAAAAGAAATTGCTGTTTGTCTTTTCGTCGGCGTTTTTGTAGCTATTTCCTTATTTGCAGGGTGGGGAAGCTACCCCCACGCCCAACCCCCTTACTAGGAGGACCAGGGGTTTTCTATCGGGGTCACCTTCCCTTAGACCATGTTGGTTCACGGCACCTTATTTCATTCGGTGCACCCCTCTCGCGAGGGACCCCCTATCCACCACTCAGGGGACGCGCCTCAACGCCATATGGTCCCAGCGCGATTTTCTTGCTTATTTTCATGCCTAAAGCTTACAGGTCACAATTTTGACCTAATCCTACCCCAGGGTCGGGACAAATATCAGGCTTATGCAAACACTATGAAAAATCATGCGAGTATTAATGAGAAGATAGCTTTTATATATATATTTAATAATCACTCAAAACGTTCTAGAGGTACAATGCTGGTCATTCAATATCTCCCTTTTATCTAGCTATATGCATAATATCATCTAGTAAAAATAAGAAAAGTTACGGACTCCAGTGTGGATCAACCGGTTTTTTGTGAAACTGCCATTTTCTCGCCAATGAGGTTCTTAATCAAAACATCGGAAAAAAAATGTCTCGAGATAATTCTTTTAGGGACAATATCCTAAAATTTCAATCTTGTCCGTGTTCAAACTGGGGCTCTAGTCGCTGTCTCTCACACACACACACACACACACACACACACACACACACACACACACACACACACACACACACACACACACACACACACACACACATTAATAACCATAGTGGTCTAAACGTAAAGGCAATAAACAAGATTCCAGAGTAATACTAACTAACTAACTAACTAACTAACTAAAGAATAGTCACGTCACTGCTTACATGATAGTATGGGGGAGGATGTATGACTATCCCCCTCCCGCCCCCCCCCCCTCCTCAAAAACAATGAAAGGACAAAGCAAAAAATGCAAAACTTATATTCTAAACATGAATGAATGGACGAATGAATGTTCTTTGTTTGTTAAGAGGTGTTGGGTTTTATTTTCTATATATTTATAAAACTGGACCCAGTCTCCGGCAGCTGATTTTTTTTTTTTTTTTGATGGGCAGACATTAACAATTTCTGCAAACACTAAGTCGTGACAATACATCCCTTCACATGTCATAATTTGAACCCGACAAAAAAGGGGATGGGGGTGTGTAGGGGATGTCAGCACGCCTGTTATCAGGCACTGAACAACAGAACACAGGGTTTGATTCGAGCATGTTAAGCACTGATTACCGCCGATAAGCAATATCAACGCAATGCAAAGGAGGAAATTCACAGCCTCATATCATCAACATTGGCAATAACAACTTGACAGTTGACAACAACAATAAAACTTCCACTCAAGCGTACCGATTTTAACCTGCTCAGTGCCAGCACTGACTTCGTTTCTGCAGTCTTCATTAACTCATTCAGCCCGGCGCAAGTATTTCCCAAATTTTGGAGGCGTCATCTAACGACTATGCATCTTAGTGCGTCAGGGATAAATGGATTAATTCAAGACAAACAAAAGAAAAAAAAAAAGAAGAAAAAAAAAAAAAAGAAAAGAAAAGAGTAATTAGATGCCCCAGAAACACGGATTCAAAGTGGTGTTAGCAAGAGGCACAGAGCCTCATGAGCCCCCGCAACTGCGGCGGCTCATGAGGATCTATACCTCTTGCAGTTGGGTAGTGTTCAATACTCAAGTTCTCAGCACTGAACTGCCTTACGATTTATTTAACTCATTCAACCTTAAGGCCAAATTTTGTAGGCGTCATCTAACGACTATGCACCAGTTGCAGGAGATGGATCGGCGCCAAGCTAATCGGGCACTACCCTTGAATTATCATGGTCGATCCATCTTCTGCTATAGTGCGTCGGGGCTGAATGAGTTAAAAGAACACAAATAATACTAATAATAATAGCAATTAATAAAAACAATTAATAATAATAATAATAATAATAATAACTATTAATATAATAATAGCAATTATGATATAATAAATAATAATACTATATACTGTTAATAATAATAATAATGCAAATAATAATAATGATAATAAATAATAATATAACAACCGAAACATCATCAGTGTAATTACGATTCGGAAGACCAAAGTCATTCTGCTGGTTACAGACACTAACCGGTTTCATAGGCTAACTTTGAAAGGGATAAAAATGTGTTACTACATCACTGTGAGTGAAACATGCGCCCCAGTCAACGCAGTCACCGCATACTGGGAAATGAGAGTCATGGCACAGTCGGCCGAGGACGATTGCCTACTTTCTGCTCAGAGTAAAACTATACATAATATTTTGTCCTGTGAAAATAATGATCCAACACGTATGGTCAGTGAGGGGGTCTGTGTGGAGGCACAAGTCAGTAAGTTCATTTTTGTGAACAAGATTTTCATTGTAATACAATGAAAATCCGTTAACAATGAAAATCTTGCTTTTCACAAAAATCCACTAGCTGCGTTTTGCCTTCTCATAGCAGACGTGCACACAAAGCGGTAATTTGGTTACCGGCCGCTGGCTGGTAAATTCAGTTGTTGCTGTTTCACCGACAGTCTCCGTCATGTTGTAGCAGTAGTCAGTCAAGGTAATAGATAACAGTGTTAGCCCGGGCTGTCCGCATCAAGTCAGCCTATGCCAGTTTTACTCACTGTAAATATTTTTCTCAGCACCTAAAGTGTAATCATTTTTTTCTCATTGACTGAAACAGATCTGTGCTTGTGACTTAGCTGCATGAGCCCGCGACACCTAGCCCGCTTTCTCGCGCCCTGATTGGTCAACTCAGAGCGATATCGATCAATAATATCGGCTGCCCTCAGGAAGAAAGGATGAAAACACAGGTTAAGGCACTACATATCACTGCGCGTGCACTACACATCTACGTCCAGAAACCCGTTTAGTGATCGACAGCACGAAGTTTGTGCGGCAGACTGACAGAGCGAAGTCTAGTGCGACCGTGTGTGCTGGTTGGCGCAAAGCTACACAGCTGCGCGGAGAAACTAGGCCAAGCCGGCTTTTGTCCTGGCGCGGAGGGATACGCTACGAGGTTTACGCGAGAAGGCTACCATCATCACAAAGAGAGAGAGTGTGGAGTATGTCAGAAAGTCTTGTGTAGTTTTGTGCAAACCTCGGGAGTCCATCTGTCGACGCAATCCTTGGGCGAGCAAGGTAACCCCTGAGCCAGGTGGGAAGGGGTTTGGAGTAATGCAAAGTCGTGAGACGCAGTCCAACAACCTAGCCTGGGACAGGATCGGCGAAAGGTAAGCAAGTCAACGTGTACCGCTGATTCGGCTCGTGGTCGCCATTTTGCTCGATTCAAATCTATCTTTTGTAAGGGTTCCCCTCCTCACACGATCCACGCATCCGATCAACCCTATCTTGTAGGACGATCTCACGATCGTCCTACAAGATCGGTTCGATCGGATGCATGGCCATGATAATGCCGCGCTGTCTTCGCCAAGCGAACCAACAATCTTGCAGCGTTTACGAGGGCAGAAAGTCTCGTGTTTTGGTTTCTCTTGGACTGCGAGTGAGACAAGAGAGGCAGCTAACAGAAGAGAGATTGGGGTCGGATTGAAAAAGTAGGTTGCTGGATGGAGGATACGAAGTTAGGTAGACCCTCGTGAAAGCCTCGGACTTTTAGCGGACGGGCAGTATACTTTTGTTGCCGACCGAGAGTTGACCGAGATAACTTGTTGCCCTGGTCTGGGATGCATGCAGCATATGATGCCAGCAACACGAACCCCGGACCTTTTCCTCCATACGTTATGGCCTTAGCATCTGCTGCTCGCACCGACTTGGCTAGGATCTCGCTTTACACACCTGTCCAAAAACGCACATGTGCGCGTTGGCAGGAGCCAGGAACTATGCACATGTGCAGGGCCTCGCATCTGCTGTACCGTTATTAAAATTTTTGATGACATCTGCGTGCAATATAGTGGCGTGTCAGTATATAGTGAGCAAAAGGCCCTCCGGCCGATTTTGATCGCAGTTGGTCCGCACATCCGTGCGCGGGCCAGCTGTGTCCGAAATCGTCCCGAAAGGCGTTTGCTAGCTAGGCAGTTGAAACACAGATGGGCAGACTGGGGTAGCACGTGCAACGTAGTGGCGCATAAACCTGTGCATCAGCTGTGTGGGGAAATCACAAAAGTTTGTTGTAACTGTACCAGGTGACATTCTAGACTGATACTGGATGACACACCATTCATACTTTGCTTTCTGACTTGTAATTTTCTGATGACAGCACCCCCACCTGGGTCTGCCCTGGGGGACTTGGGTGGGGTTAGGTATTTTTTAGTTCCCAGGGTCACCCTGGTCAGCCCCACAGGGTGGGTTTTTCTCTCTATTCTGGGGCATGTATTTCTGTCTACCCTTTGTCCATTCACCTGTATTTGCCTTTTTCAAACTCTCCCTACTGTCTGCACTGCCTGTAGCTCTTGATATTGGATGTGTGTTGCTAAATGGTCTTAGCTTTATTTAGGCCCCATGTGTTAGGTTTATTTAATGTATTTGACCGGCTGGCGACATACATTCAATGTTCTGTTTATTTTTTTTTTCACAAGCAGTGCAGGCACGTCCTGAGAAAGCCTTGTTGCTGTCGGGACGTTAAGCAATGTACAATCAATCAATCAATCTGATGACAGCACTAGGAAAAAAACCCCACAACAGGTGTGTAACAAAGATAACATCACATTCTTCGTGGTTATTTTTCTGAGAAAAAATTACTGCAAATCAAAGGATGTGGAACTTTTTTCTCTGAGAAAAAAAAAGGAAATTTGTGCTGTGAGTTAGTACATTCAGTAGGTGTTTTTGGCCTCAGTTAACTGCACATTCTATGTTGTCCAGAATAGCTTGCGGTCTTATGTCCTCGGCCTCTGTTTATTTTTCTTTTAATGTGTGTGAATTTTTCCAGAATAAGGGTGCTTTCATTGAATGTTAGCTAGTATACTGGCCTGAAGGTAGTGAAAAAACATTTAGTAATCTGCAAAATCTTAAGCATTTTGATAAACATGGATGTGGGTTGGGATACATTATAATATTAACACGTTTCATCTGGATACACTATACATGAAATATGTTTGACTTTGATGGTATGATAGTTCAAGGGTAGTGCCAGAAGAGCTTGGCACCCAAGAGGCACTAAGCTATTTTGGCACCACCCTTCACCTAAAATTGTTGATAATGTAGCCTAAAGATGTAATGTGGTATAGGGCTCTGGAAGTTCCCCGCATTGCCTAGGGGTGTCGGCTGCTGCGCCGCCATCTTGAGAGCAGACGCCTTAAGATAGTAGTGAAGTAGTGTTTCAACACGTTTTTCTTCATGTTTCTTCCTCTTTGGAAACAAACAAAAACAGATTCTGGTTAGTGATTTCATACGGTGATGGCAAGACTTGCTGTTATTGCCTATAGCACGTCAGGATTATCCTGACAGTGATTTCCCATTGAGCGCATGAGTTGTGTATCCTCTCAAGATGGCCTCACTACTAGCGTGATGACGTCAGTTTCCCGCGCCCTATTCATAAGAATATACACAAATCTGAAAGAAAACTCACCCTAAGGATGGATGTAATAATAGGCCTAGTTCTCTGAAACTCTTCAGTGGTAATAGAAGGGACCCTAAGCATCAGTGTATAGAGGTCACTCCACACAGCAGAGTATCATAGAATCGGTTAAAGCGTGGCAAGATCGTAGGCTCCCAAGTGGATGTTTCAGAGTAAGGGTAGGCTTCTTACTCCGTTTTGGCTTTGTCTATTGCGGAACAGGATTTAGTGGAAATCAATAGGCATTGTTAGATCAGGACAGCACATCACCTGTATTATCAACACACAATACACGCAGCTCAAATATTACTCCTGGCCTCAAATCATTACACGAGGTTTTGCATCGAGTCAAAGCTGTGACTGCATTGATTTTTACGGTGTGTGAACAGCTGTCCTAAGAGCAGAGAACAGAGTCTTAAACTCAGTCTGAGCATGCAAGAGAACCGGATCCCTGCGATCAAGAGGTATAGATTCTCATGAGCCCCTGAATGATGCAGGGCTCATGAGGATCTATGCCTCTTGGTGCTGCATCAGGGTCTGGGTGGGTGACGTGACAGCTGTACTGTAGTGGGTATACAGTGTACTTGGCTGTGAGTTATAAATAGGCGATTTTTACCACAGTTATGCTATTTGTGTACACTTTCAGAGGAAACTATGCATTTTGATGGATTTATCTTAACACATTTAAGCAGGGAAATTTGTTGCCTTATCATCTTATGCATAATGATTTTTTTTAAATGTATGTTGATAATGTAAATTAGTGTTTCGAAGTAGTAAAGTTTCTTTTTAGAGTACAAACATTGCCAGTTTGTGTCATGGTCAGCACGCATTGTTTTGGTTCATCAGAGAAATTTTTGAAATACATGGCTGAAAGTTTGGTCATTGTGGTTTAAATTTTGTTCGGGATCTGTTGACCTATTAAGCGCAGTCATTACCATGTGCGATGGTCAGCACAATTTATTTGTTTGGTCTCATTAAACAGGACAGCACTGAAGGGTAAAAATGTGGCCTTTATTTCGTTGCTTTAACCCTTTCCATCCTTATATAATTTTGACTATGATAGTTCTAAGGTTGTGCTAGAATAGCTTGGCGCCTTAGGGCACCAAGCTTTTCTGGCACTACCCTTGAACTAAAATGGTTGATTTATCATCTCCTGATCAGTAATGTTGCTTTTGCAGGACACAAAACAAATCTGAAAAAAAATCAGCCTCACAGTCACAGTTGAATAGGTCAAGTTGGGGCATTACTAGAGTGCCATGGTCAACACTTGTGTATCTTGTCTTCTTTCACAAAGAAGACAGTATTGAAAGTTGTCTCAATGTCTGATTGTCAGTGTTTTTCTACCCTGAAGAACCCCACTTTTGAGTTTTTTATTTTTTTACTGTTGGGCAAAAATTTAAGAATGTGTCATGATTCCTATAATAAAGTGTTTTTGGTTGCTGGCTATATAAACAGTCAGTATAGTATTTTCATTTTTTGGGTGGGAAATAGTGACTATGGAAGTAGTGCTTGAAGTTGAGGCATTGCTTGTGTTTTCTTGTGTCAAGAAAAAAGTGCTGAAAGCTTCAGACAGTTCCTGTATATTATTTCACAAAAAGTAGTTTTAGCCACTACTGGTCAGACACTGTATTTACTTTCAGGAAAAAAGACTAACTTTTTTTTTGCTCTTTTGTTCTGTTTAAGTTCACTGTGCTTTAAATACTGAAAAGGCCAGTGATATATATGTATCATGGCCAACATATGATAATAGTTGTTTTTTTCCCCACCAGATACAGAGCTGGATGAATAGTGCTGAAAGTTCAGGCAGAGTGTTTTTTTTTTGGCGATTCAGGATGCTGCGTTGATTGCATCAGTTGTCACTACACTGTTGTCTGTGTGGAAATATGGTACATAGGTCAAGTTAAAGCCATTCCGCGTTTTATCTTTCAGTTAAAGCTCTACAAGATGGATCAACTATGACATTCAAGTGTAAAGCCAGAATAGCTTGGCACCCATAGGCACCAAGCTATTCTGGCAATACCCTTTAACTGTCACATGCAGTCCATTTTGTCTCCTGAACTGCCGAAGTGTACTGATGACAACATTCAAATTTAGGAATTTCTGGGACCACGCTTGAACTATTGCTGTGGTGATGGATCGATGATACGCAAAACTAATCTGACACTACCCTCGATCTCTCATGCCAAGCTGTCACCCATAGCTGGTATACAGCCATAGTGGACACCATTTGGAGACGGAAAGCCATTACATGTATCAAACAATTTAATTGAGAGTGTAGGGTCAGTACACTTGTAAAGGGATGGTAGTTTAGATATTGTGTTGTGTGTAATTGTAAACTGACTGATAATAGTTCATACGTGTTGTTTTTCAAAATGTCTTTGTAGGGCGCCTAGAGCTCCAACTGGTTAGGCATTATGTAAGTCTCCACTACTGCTAATACAATTATCAAAGTCATTATTGTTACCACTCCTAGAAACTGTTTTAGTTCGAGGAACAACGGTCGATGAGCGAAAGTTGCCTTTCACATCCCGTTGTGCTAGTAGGCTTCGTTTGCAGTTGTCGGCGTGTAGTGTCCGGTCGCCATCGCGGCAGACCGGGGACGTGACACCACCACATCCCGCCCACCTCCCCTCCTGCCATTGCACCACCCAGCCCCTTCCACCCATTTTACACCACCCGGCCTTTGTCCTCTCACCCCGATCACGTGCGATACCAGCCTCTCTGAACGACCCACGTCACAGTCTCGCTGGTTGGTCCTCGCTACCCCGGTCTGTTCAAGGCTTAGTCCTGCCAACACCTGTGACCACGGCTGTAATGCGCACACTGGTTGACTCCCCTCGTTTCGCTACCGCTGTCAGCTTATACTAATAAAAAGAACCAGAACACCGACGATGTGCACACGCAATCGTACATTTTTTTGTAAACACAGTGGCTGTTCTGGGAGTTGAACAGGCTGGTGTGTATTTGAACACTTTCATCCTGGTGCGCAGCTGTTTTGAAATTAGTTTGAATATGATACTTTTTGATAGTTCAAGCTATTCTGGCACCATCCTCGAACTGAAATGGTTGATCTATCTCCTAATCTGTAATGCAGCCATTACAGGACAATGAGCAAACTTTAAAAAAAAATCTGCCGCAGGATATAATGGGTTAAAGACATGTACTTACACAGGAGGGTTATAAAATGGCTTGATACCCGTAGTGGGATCAATAACAGTTAACCACAGATCGTGCCATAGCGGCTGACACTACACCCCCCCCCCCCCCCCTCCTTTTTTTCATCCTCCCATTTAGAATACGTCAGTATTGCACCATCAATTTGTGGCTCATGGGAGTCTAACCCTCTTACAGATGGAACGGGACGTGTGGATGTGAGGGGTTGTACCCATTTTCGCACACCCGAGTTCTCCCACCGGCGCAAGCGCGTGGGGTATACAGTTGTGTATTGTCAACTGCTAGTGGCGCGCCCCCCTCCTATACCCGCCATTTTAACAATGTCTGTCTACCATGGGCAATTAGACGGAGATAACTGCTTGTGCGCCTACCAACTAAACTTTATATATATATATATACATATATACAGTACCCTCTTTTGAGAGCTTTGGTGTGATTCCTTAATTAAACCATTTCATCCTAATGGTTTAAAATAAATTTGACTATGATAGTTCAAGGGTGGTGCCAGAATAGCTCAGGCGCCAAGCTATTCTGGCACCACCCTTCAACTACATGCTTGATCCATCTCAAAATCTGTAATGAAGCCCGCATAAGACAGAGCAGTTCCAATAGTAATAAAAAAAATCAGCATCGGGATGTAATGGGTTAAGCAAGAAACACTGAGTCACACTTGCCCTTGTGGTTGCAAGGGCTCCTAAGAATCTGCTGATGTTTCTTTCGGTCCAATATTTCGTCCTCGTGGCTAGGAGGCATTTGGGATTACGTGTCACAGAGTGCGATGTCATCTGTGTCGAAGTTTGCCACAAGGGGCCAAACTCCTGACACCTTCTTGATGGGTGTTGCCCCTTGGAGTGTGAGCCCCTTTTGTGAGATGTCACCTACCCGACTGGGCCGTGACCGAGAATGTTGTGTGTTTGTGTTTCACGGTTCAGTGACCGCGAGTGGTATTGAATGGCCTGAGGGTAGATGCTATTGAGGGTTTATAAAGGTTTGCAGAAGTAGGGAGAGATTGAGTTTTATTAGCAATTGTTGAACTTGAAAATATATTTAAATCGTCAACAATGGTGACTAGTACCATGTACATTATGTAACCAGTTCGTGCTGTGAGGGTGGGGTTTCATTACCAATTGTTCAGAATGTCCTCAACAGTGATCAGTATAACTTGTTCGTGCTAAGTGGAAAGTTTTATAGTTGAATTTAAACTTGAAATTAAATTTAAATTAAGTCGGAGGAATCGACGAGCTTAGCACAATTAACAATCATGCAGCTTCTCTCCCGCACTTTGCTACTGCTGCTGTCTATTGAAAGCTGTTTAAAAGTTAAGAGTATTTTCCTGTCTGAGTCTCTTTATGTCTGTGTTTGAATTTCCAGTTGCATTTTTTGTCAAAGTCTAAAATTCGCATAGTAAAATGTACTTTTTTTGACCAGATGCCATTTGCCACAAAACATACCATTTTTAACTGATAAGTTCTTTCGGCAGTTTGCATGCAGTTCACTTGCTTGGTTTAACCCACAAAGCCATGAAATGCTAGGACAGGATGTACATCGACCATGATAGCTCAACGGTAATGTCAAAATAACTTGGCGCCCAGAAGCCAAGCTATTCTGACACCACCCTTGATCTGTCATGGTCGGTCGGTCTCAAGAACTGTGACGTAGACATCACAGGATACCTAAAAAAGGATAATTTCATCCTCAGGTTGTAATGAGTTAAGTTTGTGGGGGGATGGGGGGAAGTTGACAAATACCAGAAACAAATAATGCTTATTTTAGCGTGCTACCAACAGTGGTTTTACAAAATAAGTGTACGCACATAAAATAACCAGCTCCTCGTCAGTTTTTCTACAGTGCTATTACTGGTGCTGTACATAATTCGCCCTCTCCAGCATTCTCATAATCATAGACGAAAACAGTGCACTGCCTCAGTCTCTGAATCTGATGAGGTAAACTAGGACTATCGTTCATAGCAAGCGGCGTAGATTCTCATGAGCCCCTGCATGTTGCAGGGGCTCATGAGGATCAATGCCGCTTGCAGATGGAGGGAGGGATGTTATGGGAGAGAGAGCTGTTCTTTTCCTGATACGCATTTTCTAGGAGGGAGATTTTTGTGTGATTGTATTGTATTCACGTTTTCCTGAGATTCCAAACAACTACCAGATGCGAGCAATTGTGGAGAAGGCTAACATTATGATTCATGAGACAGCAATGGAGTGTGTGTTATACCCCCTCCCTCCCCCTCCACACACACCATTCTGAACTCACGTACGCACGAAATGTACGATAAAAATTTGGTGGAGGGGGGGGGGGGGGAAGCCTGCGGTGTTTTATCATCTGCATAGAAATATATGATAACATTGTAGAGGGAGAAAGCTGATTGTGTATTATATTATTCCCCCTCCTCGGTCCCCCTCACATTTTCAACACAGAAAATATGATGATAAAATCGGGTGGGGGTTTGAATGCTTGTAGCCTTCCTCTCCCCTCGCCAGTTGTCAATTACAGAAAATGTAGGGTGGGTGGGGGATGGAAGGTTATTTCTTTCATGAGGTGGCAGTATATCAGTATATTGTACCCTGTGCCCAGAAATATACCATAAAAACAGAGAGGGGTTGGGATAGGGGATAGGGCTGTGTTCCATGGAAATTTACCCGAGTTTGCGTTGGATTATTAACTCTTATTATTCGGAATACACCATTGTGTGAAATAAGTTTGACTAAAATAGTACAAGGGTACTGCCAGAATAGCGCCAAGCCATTATGGCACTACCCTTGAACAAAAGCCATTGGTCTATATCCTTATCTGTAAGTACTGTAAGTGTAATGTAGCTTGCATATGGCAGTGTACAAATTTGAAGCTTTTAGCCTCGGTATGATATGGGTTAATAGGAAACTTTTACAAGGTTGCAGTGGATTGTTTTAGTCTGTCGATTCCTGTAGTTTGTACAGTCACACCACATACAGCAGAACCTGTTGTGGATGACCACACTTATGAGAGCTCACCAGTCATCAAAGACCATCATTTAGGTAGCTGTGGCTGTAGCCACCTAAATGATAGTCTTTGATGACAGTTGACCTCATCTGCCTTTCAAGACTTCTTGAGAGAGGGCCTGTTTTTGTTTAACCCATATCATGCTGAGGCTAAAAGCTTCAAATGTGTACACTGCCATCTGCAAGCCACATTATGGTACTTACAGATATAGACCAATGGCTTTAGCTCAAGTGTGGTGCCAGAATAGCTTGGCACCTAGAGGCACCAAGCTATTTTGGCTCTACCCTTGGACTATTTTAGTCAAACTTATTTCTCACACTGGTGTATTCCGAATGATAAGGATTAAGAATAGGCTCACACACAGGTCTACTGTTATACTTTAATCTAAGGATCAAAGTGGGGTTTATGGCATCAATGTAAATTGTAATTATGCATAGATTCACACGATTACATGAGCACATCAGAAACTACCTGGTATCTGAGTCGGTCAGGGCTATAACCTTTTGGCTGTAAGGAACATTATTTGTCATGATGATTCCTGCAGGATAAAAATCGCCACCAACAGCTGCGGGGTTAATCACTTAATGTGCTTTGAAGGACTGATGAATGTGTTGTTGCAGATCCAGCTCTGTCTCATTTGGAGCGAGGATGAACGTGGGGGACAAGGAACTTAGTGATTTGCTGGACTTCAGTGCTGTGAGTACACTAGCCTAGTGCCATCATTTCTTGACCCAAAGTCTGTCAATGTCCTTGTGTATGGCATGATGAATGCTGCAGTGAGAAAACAGAGCGTCTGTCACATTGACGCTATGAGAAAACCACGACATTGGCATCTACTATCTAGCCCGACCTCTATGTCAAAGACCAGAAACTATCATTGCTAGCTGTTGCAAAGAGAAAAGTGTCTGAGCAGGTCTTTGTTGAAAATATACAGTCAAGCAAAAGAAACGCACCATTTTTTGAATCATCGGAAACTCAAGTGTTTCCGATGAATTTCTTTTGCTCATCGATATAAAATTTTCAAAAGTTCTGTGGCTTTCACAGATTTGTTTTCATATTCAACAGTTTGCGAAATGTGTTAATTGAACATGCAGCTTTGTGTCGTCACTGCTTTGTACATCAATACCCTGCATGTGGGTGAAAGTTGTCAAAAACAAAATATGGAAATCATTTACCAGAATCTCTCGCAAAACTTGCATTTCAGTATTTTAAAAATCAAGTCAGGCTTGAGAGCCCAGGGCAACACTTGGAATATATAATTTTAAATGACAGACCTTGGTTTGCATCCACATTTTCACAATTGCCAGCTTGTACCCACGCATCATATTCATAATCATTTCAAGACTAGATCTGTGTTCAGCTTTTTCATGGCTTGCTGTTTGTGTTACTGGTTGTTTGGGTGACATTTTATTCCTGCATGATTGTGTACTTTGTGATGCTGCATGTATTTACAATCATTATCTCGCTTTGCATGGCTGACGTGATATTTTACACATTTTAAGACGTGTTGCATGGGATATGCTGCTTAATGCCACGTATCCGGATGCAGCACATCTTGAAGGAGTTAACCCCCTTCTGCATGCAGTTGCTGTGCTGTGAACAGTACCTGTGGCAGAATGCACAAGGGGAAGTAAATATGTAATACGTATGTTGTAGAGTTCCTTGAGATACTTCTGACCAGTCAACAGCGAGTAGCTTTATTGAAACACAACACAACTTAGGCAGACATAGCCATGTACCTGTCTCTAATTCCATGGTTACAGGCATTCCATTAACAGAAAGTTGTTTGTAGTTGACGGCCAAATTTTGACATGTATGAAAAAATAAAAGGCCACCAGTCATCGGGACTTGACGGACTATAGAGCGTCAGGGACAGATTTCTTTTATGCTGTCGGACAATTTTTAATTTTAACAGAAAGCCTGTAGTTTTGTGAACCTGATGTGGTCATTGTTTATAGTCGTTTGTTTAAACAGGTTTTGTTGTATTTTTTATTTTGTTTGTTTGTTCAAACTTTTGTGGTGCCCTGTCGCTTCTCAATGTTGTGCATGATCTGTCGGCTTACATTAGGATGATTTGAATTGCCAGAGGTGCATCTACCTTGAGAACCAAAAGTTTCATTTGGAAGGCTCATGAAACATTTTATTAAGCAATTAGTGATAAAAATACGAAACAATTTATCATGGCGTCATTAAGAAGACTTTGACAAAAAAAATTGAAAAAAGATTCATCTAAAGATGATGATTCAACCCAAAAAAAAAAAAAAAAAAGGATGTAAGAGGAAGTAAGTTTTGAATTTGTTAGTAAATGCATGCAGTAGAACCTGTTTTTAGCAGTCATCTTTGCAAGAAAAAAGTGGTCGTGTAGAAGACGGGTGCTCTCTCAAGAGAAGTCTTGCAGGGCAAGTTGCACCAGTCATTAACCCTTTTTCTGTCGGTTGCAGTTTTAGTCACGATGATTCCTGTCGGAATCATCGCGACTAAAACTGCTACTGACAGCATAACGGTTGCGACCATCATTTAGCTGGCTCCAATTAGCATTCAGCCACCGAGATGATTGTCTTTGATGACAGGTAATCTCTCATAAAGATGGTCGCTCCAAACAGGCTGTGCTGTAATTGTGCCATATTCTGTATGATTCTTTCACTTTCAGTTCTAAAGTTTAGAAGATCAACTGACTATTTACACCAATTCCACAATGTACAACCCTGAGGATTTACCCGCCTCTCAGAGCCTAAGCGCCCAACACCACCCCATGATGAATGCTTATTCGGGGCCTCCAGGAACTTTGCATGCTCTCCCTTCCCAGGCTTCATATTCAGGTTCAGGGGCCCTGGGCCTCCCTCCCCATCACGCAGCTCAACTATGGGCCTCTTCCGGTCCTGGTGGAAATGTTAGGCCTATGATGGACCCTGGCATGAGAAATTCTTTGCCTGTGAGTGCAGAAGATTTATACCTTTTTGTTTTCCGTAGTGTGTGGCTTGCTTCCTGTTGTTTTTTTTTTTTTTTTTTTTTTTTCAACCAACCGATAAACATGAACTCTTTTCCTTGAACCTTGTCACCTTTTTTTTGTGATTTCAGCCACTGATACTGTTTACAATTACCGATGGCTGCATTCACGAGGTTTGAGACCTGCCATGTCCGGATACATGTGGCATTTAACCCCATATTTGAGGGGTGTCCCTTACCGATATGAATCCGTGGACCGACCGTGCTTCAAGGGTAGTGCCATTTTAGCTAATCTGGCACTACCCTTTAAGATGAACTATCATGGTACATCCATCTCCTGTAGTGCATCAGGGCTAAATTTGTTGAGCCGTGTATCTGAATGCAGCACGTCTCAAATGTGTGAAAACTTCTTTTATCAGCTTTCAACCGTTCCTCCACTAATTTATACCCCCTAATGTATTTTCATTAGTTTTGTGTTTGGGTTTGGCATGTGCTTTTGGTGCTTTGCTTGTGTAACAGCTTTTTGCATTTTATCTTCTTTCGTGGCTAACACAGCTGCTTGCACCACTGATTTCTGTGTGGTTTTGCTTAGAACAGTACAACAAGCAATTATGTCGAGGTCTGCGGTGTTTTACCATATGCCTCAAGGCTTGTAGATCCAAAATCAAAGGCCTGCATGCACAGATGCTTGGTTGTGTGCTGAATTTACTGACAAACTGCTATACTATTAATATAATTATAAATACTAACGTTTGTATTGGTTAAGGAGCTTGACCAAGAAAAAACTGAATTTTTTAGTTTTTACTACTTCATTCATCTGTGCACAGCCCCTGCTGGGTAAGGAGCATATGCAGGGAAGTGTACGTAGCCTGCTTCTTCTCAGCAGGTTGGAAGCGGGGATGTATATTGTTGATTTTGATTGATTTGACCAGCACTGTTGCCACTAGTCTTGTTATCTTGGCCTAGTAACAAATCAAGAGGATTGGGTTTTTTAAAAGTTTTCCTCTGAAATCATATCAGTTCTGAGGAGACGTTGACCATGATACTAATAATAGTTCAAGGGAGGTGCCAGAATAGCTTGGTGCCTGGGCACCAAGCTATCCTGGCACCCCCCTCGAACTATCACGATTGATTCATCTTCTTTTGTACTTTAGGGTCTTTCAGGGATTAATGAGTTAACCCGCGTATCCCCTATCATACTGAGGCTAAAAGCTTCAAATTTGTACACTGCCATATCTGCAAGCTACATTATAATACTTACAGATATGGGTACAGACCAATGGCTTTAGTTCAAGGGTGGTGCCAGAATAGCTTGGCGCCTAGAGGCGCCAAGCTATTCTGGCTCTACCCTTGAACTATTTTAGTCACTTATTTTACACACCAGTTGGTGTATTCCGAATGATAAGCCTAAAGGGTTATAGGGTCAGTTTAACCACACTATATGTTCGCGCTGACGGCCAGGATTGAAATGACTCATAGGGACAGCACACACATTTACATAGGCCATCTAACGGTTTGATGCCCAGAACTAAGTGACTTCCGGTCTACAGGATGGGAGTTTCTTGTTTTTTTGGGAGTCAAACTCAAAGAGTTAAACATATTTCAGTCCAGCACACTTGTACTGTGACATTAATATCTTCATCATATTTTATTACTGCATGTATCATAGTTCAACTTGAGCACCTGGTTGATATGGCAACACGTGTGGAGTAAGGGTTGTTGATGACATGTTGTCAGAGTGTAACACATGTTTACACTGAGTGAACATTATTGTACACTGAAAATGCCCTCAGTGGGTGGGTTATGTTTTTTGCATCTCCTTTCATTAACTGGCCATTTCCTTTTGTTGATATACGCATGTCAGAATGATTTTTTGCTGGTGCCACATCATGGAATTGCCCTGGTGTGGGATAAATAAAGTTTTTTGACTTGAACAGATTACATTGCAGTTTGCCAGAACTGTTTTTGGAGCAGTAGGTGATATTCAAAAGTCAGAAAGAAAACCTGTATTAAACTTTTAAACTCCCGGAACTAAATGACTTCCATTCTGTACATTGTAAGTCATTTAGTTCTGGGTATTTAATTAAAAGTCAGTGAAGATTAAATTTAATCGTAAAATTGTAGTGTAGCAATACTGATCAGTGAATAACTAATCCATAAAGTAATCTGTTGTGAAAGGAAGATTGATAAACTACTCACACCTAGATCCAAGATAGGGTTAGTAGGAACATTTTTCATAAGCAACAGTAAAAGGTATGTGGTAAATAATTTGGATATGTGCAAGTAATAGTTTTAAAATTAGTAACGGGTTGGGGAGAGAGATGATGATGAAACTGTATTAGGCAAGGATGTAGAATTTAGGTTTATAAAAACCTGTTACAATATTCGCAATCTTTTCCTGGTGTTTAACCCTTATCATTCGGAATACACTAGTGTGTGAAATAAGATTGACTAAAATAGTTAAAGAGCCAAGGTATTCTGGCACCACCCTGTAACTAAAGCCATTGGTCTATATCCTAATCTGTAAGTACTATAATGTAGCTTGCATAATTATGTGGCAGTGTACAAATTTGACAGCTAGTCCCTTATCATTTCTAAAGTCATAGGAACAGTAACAGTAATTAACTGACAGAAACAAGAACAAAAGCATATACATACAAGTGAAGCTAAGTTAACTTGAACAATGAATTTAGATGAAAACAACGTGTTTAAAGGTCTTTGTCGAGGATGGGGCGTGCGGAGGTGGGTGTGGGGATTGGAGAGCGAGATTACTGGCCGTTTAGCCGAATGGAAACCATCATGGCCGTGTGGCTGGTGTTTAGGCAGCTGCGCTTACGAGAGTGAACATACCGTTAGTTCGCCTGGTCTGCCAGCTGCTCCGTCCACCTGCAAAAAAACCCAGACCATCATGAGCCTCTGCACAGGAGCAGGGCCTTATGAGGGTCTGTTTCTTGCAGTCGAGGCTAGTGCGATTTTATCTCAGCCCGTCTCAGGTACAGGGTATCAAGTCACAAGGGAGCATACTGCTGACAGCTGCAAGCTGCCGAGGTTCTCTGCCTCTGTGGGGTTATTTCGGGTCACAGAGCCGAAATCTTGCAGGCAGTGCAGACTGTGGCACCTCGATAGCCCCAAAGTAGTGCACGATAGTGATACGACTCATGATAGTGAGTGTTGGAAGCAGCGAATGGAATTGCTGCACCGATTGTGCAGTTGTTTCAAAGAAAATTCATTTTAAAAGGCTCAGTGGTACACCACTACAGAATGGTTACATTTATATGGTTAGGGTTCTGTGTCGTCAGTTGCAGGACATTAACAAACAAGGACGCAGCTTCTCAATAGCTTCACAGTTTCAGCGATCCTTCTTTGTTTCATTGGATGACCCAAAATGTTGATTTCACCATCTGTCTAGCGTGCATACGTTACCACACAATTTTATTTTGCTGATGGGGAAATAGCTGTGCTGGCATGTGCTGTTGGCTGCAAGGCCCAAAATGCCAGAACAGCAACATGTCCTGTTTTCAGTAGTGTAATTCAAATGAATGAATACATTACAGAAATGTGGTTCTGCAGTCATGATATTATCAAAATTGCTGGCCTGTTTGGTGGTGATTACATTCCCCAGTAGCATAACGCCTTTGGGACCACGACGGCCGCAGTGGGCCCGCGCACAGCTGTGCGCGGGCCCACTGCGGCCGTCGTGGTCCCGAGGCCTTCGTCTTCCTGGGTTGTCTGATTTTGGGATCATGGTGCAGAGGTTGTATTGCGCTGTGTTTCGTCAATGCAGACGTACATAAGCGCATTGTTTTGACTGCAGGTCAGAAAGTCAGCTGATTCTGGCTGGAAAATAATTCACAACACGTGTGCGCATAGCTCTCCCTTTTTGTTTTTGTGTCTCGCCTGTGCTCCAAAGGGATTATGGGGGGGGGGGGGTAAGCAAAGGTCTTGGTGTGCCCGAAGACGTTTTGCTAATAGGGGGGGGAGGGGTAGTGCTATGGCAAGATGCGGGAATCACGCACGGGTGATTTCACACAGGTGTACTCACGTGCACGCAAAGAGAGGATGGGGGGTGGGGTGGAAAAGATAGTTACCAAGGACTGATACATGATGTACTTTTTTTTTTTTTTATAGATAGGTACCAAGACCTTTCTTCTGTCAGGTCAGACAGTGAGAGGGAGATTAGTGTCAGATTTCGGAGAGTAGTATCAAGTCAAGAATCTGTAGTATCTCTGTTAGTAGAAAATCCTCTAAAAATGTGCAGTTAATGCTCTCTCTCTCTCTCTCTCTCTCTCTCTCTCTCTCTCTCTCTCTCTCTCTCTCTCTCTCTCTCTCTCTCTCTCTCTCTCTCTCACCCTCAGTAGCGTAATCCAGACTTCGCCAGCAAGTGGCATAGACTCTCACGAGCCCCTGCTTCAGCAGGGGCTCATGAGAATCTACGCCGCTTGAAGATAGCATTGGGACTCCTCCATGTCGATGAGTTCCAGGCCTTGGGCGGTGAAAGAGGCGCCACTTGCAGGCCGGTCTGGCAGTGTGAGAAGCACAACAGCTGGCTCCGCATGCAAGAAAAAGGTCTGACACCTGGCACTGGCAGAAGTGCCAGAAAGCGTGCAGCAACAGCAATAGAAACACGCGGCTGTGGGATGGCTGGCTCCTGTCCGAGCCACTCACTTCTTCCTCCATGCCTTCAGCCGGTGTAGCTCGCTGGAAAGACACCCTTACGCCAGACAGATCCGCCTTTTTGTGGGCGTTTTGTTTGTTTGTTTGTTGTTCGTCTAACTATTGAGTTTTACGTCCATCGGCACACAGTGTGACGTGTTTTTTTTTTTTTTTTTTTTTTTGGGGGGGGGGGGGGGGGGAAGGTGTCTCAGCAGTGGATTAATTTTAATTCACATTAAATCTAGTGGTTGAAAATTTTTTCAAATTTGGGTGGTGTCCTACAATTCAGCTCGTGATAGTTCACGGGTGGTACCAGAGAGACCTGCAGTCTTTTTTGTTGTTGTGCGTGGATGTGTTTGTATCTGCATTCGATTAATTTGAAATCCCATTAAATCCTGAGGTTGAATTTTTTTTCTTCAGATTTGTGTGTTGTCCTATGAAGGCTACATTTCAGCTCATGATAGTAGACAGGCAGACAGACCCGTGGTCTTTTTGTGTGTGTGTGCGTAGACGTTTTTGTCCCAGCATTGGTTTAATTTTAAATCCCACGAAATACTGAGGTTGATATTGTTTCAGATTTGCTGAGTTGTGCTGCAGCTCAGGGGATAGACTGACCATGATAGTTAAAAGGTGGTGCCAGGACATCTTGGCGCCTCTGGGCACCATCAAGCTGTCCTGGCACCACCCTTTGAACTATCATGTTCACAGTGTGTCAGGACTTAAATGGTTCTACAGGGCGGAATTTGACTCCTTAGTCCTAATATTCACCCAAAATATGGGTTCTCAGTATGTGTCTTGCTTCAGGTAAGACTTCCCTACCCATCTTTTTGCACTTTAGCTTGGCAGTCCTATTCGCCAATAATACAGGTTCTCAATTTTTGTCTGTTATATAAGACTTTCCTACCCATCTCTTCACACGTCATGCACACGAAACAGACGTGTGGTTACAGCCCTTCCAGCCCTGAACATTTATTACTAAACAAAAGTTTGAGTTAGTCCGATTGTAATGAACACCCCAAGAACATTTTACAACGGAGCTTTTTATGAACCATTTCACTTTGTCTGGAGAAAGTATTGTTGCTTTCGGGAAGTTATGCAATCTTCAGCAAACCAACAAAAGAACTGATTAGCCTTTTCAAGCTGCATGAAAATCGGTTCCTTTTGCTGAACATTCCTACGCTCAGATCTCCAGTATCGCGCCCCTCAGATGAGGGATCAAAACCAGAAATACTGTCCAGGATTGCGCAGACAACAACAGCACTGACAAGATTGAAGACCATATGGAAGGACAGAAACATCACGCTCTGCTCCAAGATCAGACTGATGCGCTCCTTAGTCATCTCAGTGTTCTTGTATGCCTGCTAGTCATGGACCCTCACAGCAGACCTTGAAAGGAGGATACAAGCCACTGAAATGAGATTTTTCGAAGGCTGCTTGGCATTTCATACAGAGATCACATCACGAACGAGGAAGTGGGAAGCAGAATCAGGCAAGCCATCGGGCCCTATGAAGACCTATTAGCCATTATGAAAAAACGCAAACTGAAGTGGTATGTCACGCGTTCAGCAGGGCTTGCCAAAACAATCCTGCAAGGCACTGTGCAAGGAGGACGAAGGTGAGGAAGACATAGGAATAGATGGGAGGACAATATCTCAGAGTGGACGGGAATGAGGATGGGCGATACGCTAAGAATGGCAGAGAACAGAGTGGAATGGAGGGAGCTGGTTGCCAAGTCATCGATTGTGCCCGAACGGTCGGCAAGATTACGGGATATAGATAGATAGATAGATAGATTAAGTAGATCAGATGCCAGAACCGAGCTGTCGTATTTACAGATCTCTTCCTGCGGTTCATTTCAGCTTTTGAGGTATTAACTTTTTTTTTTTTTACCAGGGCTGTTAGCATCTCGTGGTAACAAACACTACAGAATCAAAATCCCGCGGTCATTTGCATAAGTGCGTTAAAATTCCTGAGTCATTGGCTTTTAACCTCTTGGCTGCCGAGAAAAACTGAACACAATCCAACTGCAAGAGACATATATCCTCATGAGCCCCCGCGACTGCGGGGGCCCATGAGGTTCTATGTCTCTTGCGGAGACCAATTTGTATCCATGTTTCTTGGGTGTTTTTTGGACGGTTTGGGCTTCTGGTCGTTCAATCTACAGATTTCAGAAACAAAAATATGCGCACAGTGGCAGGCGAAGGGGTTAGCTTTTGTTCTCATGTGCTGATTGTGCTGGAGTTAAGCTGGCTCGTGCAACTGAGCCCCCCAGTTCTTTTGACTTTGAATATTTCGCCGCCATCATTCGAGCCTCATCGTTTTCCAGTGATTTGGTCTCAAGTTTATGTTCTCCCAGACAAAACTTTAATTAAATAAATTTTCTTGATGGACGTAAATAGACGTATGTAGACTTTTTGCCCGTGATAGAGTTACCTGTGGCCTCAGGTGCGCGGATCAGGTGTAAATTGACTGGTTTCTATCGCAGATAGTTATGTATTGGGTTAACTCGTTCGAGACGTGTAGCCTCCGGATACGCTGCATAAGCCGCGTATCCGGAGGTGGCACGTCTCGAATGAGTTAATCTATCTTTAGAAAAAAAAAGGTGTTGGGGGAAATGAGCTGAACTGAAACTTTACAGGCCTTTTTACACATCTGTCATTAATAACATTTAAGTAAATGACCCCCCAAAAAAGGTAACAAGACAAACAAAATTAAAATTTTAAAAGAGACAATAATAATGTAATAAAAAAGGAGGGAGAAGAGGCTGTACTGAGAGGTTTTTTTTTTTTATTAAAAAAAAAAAAACACCTCTCAGTACAGCCTCTTCTCCCTCCCTGTTTTTTATTACATTATTATTGTCTCTTGTAAAATTTTAATTTTGTTTAGTTAGTTATTAGGCGACTAAGACCATCCCACGGCGGCTTTTAACCCTTTGCGTGTGGGTAGCGGTTTTAGTCGCGATGATTCCTACACGACGTGAAGGATGTTGTTCCTACAGGAATACTCGTGACTAAAACCGCTACCCACACGCAGAGGGTTAAAGACTGGGGTGGGTCGGGGTGTCGCACATCCAAAAGAGTGAAACTTCAGACGGAGATTGGGTGGGTTAGGGAATAGAGATGAACCCATCGGAGAAAGAAACACGCTGAGAAAAGACAGTTATATCACAATTTTATTAATATTTCGGGTAAAAACCCCTCTTCAAAATAGACGAACAAATATAGAGATCAGTCGCTACTTATCTTCATTATCGCAGAAGGGCATTCTATGTTTGTTTTTTTTTATTTTGAAGAAGGGTGTTTACCCGACATATTAATAAATTGTGTTATAGCTGCCTTTTCTAAGCGTGTTTCTTTCTCCGTTGGGTTCTTCTCTGCATTGTATAGGCTTGGCAGTCATCTTGTTGGTCTGCATTGGTTTAACTCATTCTACCCCAGACACACCACAGCAAGATAAGGATCGACCATGATAGTTCAAGGGTGATGCCACATAGGCGCCAAGCTATTCTGGCATCACCCTTGAACTATCATGGTCGATCTGTGTCCTGCACTGCAATGCAGTCTTCAGAGAACAACGGCAAAATTTGGGGATTTCGGTGTTGGGGTAGAATGAGTTAAGGGATGGTTTGTTGTGCTATGTAGAGTTTCTTTTAGTTCTACTGCATTATCGCTTATTGTAGACGTGTGTTCATGCCTACAATAGTAAGTCGCTTTCTTCCAACTTCTTTCTTTTCTTGAGCAGATTGTAAACTGGCTTTGTAATTCTACACACACGAATGGGACTAGGATCGCTCCTTGACTGTTAACCCACTCGTGCAAACAACCACCGGTACTGTTCACAGTACCGGTGACTGCATGAACTACGGAGTTAATACACCATGGAGTTAAACGCCTGGAGCCAGTTGCACGAGCGAGCTTAGTCCTGCGCCAGCCACTAAGCAAGGTGCTCCGCTACAGCGTAGCACCTTGCTTAGTGGATGACGCAGGACTATGCTCGCAAGCGGATCACCTTGCTTGGTGGCTGACGCAGGACTAAGCTCGCTAGTGGGTCACCTTGCTTGATGGCTAGCGCAGGACTAAGCTCGCTAGGGTCACCTTGCTTGGTGGCTAGCGCCGACTAAGCTCGCTAGTGGGTCACCTTGCTTGGTGGCTAGCGCCGGACTAAGCTCGCTAGCGGGTCACCTTGCTTGGTGGCTAGCGCCGGACTAAGCTCGCTAGCGGGTCACCTTGCTTGGTGGCTAGCGCCGGACTAAGCTCGCTAGCGGGTCACCTTGCTTGGTGGCTAGCGCCGGACTAAGCTCGCTAGCGGGTCACCTTGCTTGGTGGCTAGCGCCGGACTAAGCTCGCTAGCGGGTCACCTTGCTTGGTGGCTAGCGCCGGACTAAGCTCGCTAGTGGGTCACCTTGCTTGGTGGCTAGCGCAGGACTAAGCTCGCTAGTGGGTCACCTTGCTTGGTGGCTAGCGCAGGACTAAGCTCACTCGTGCAACTGAGCCGTGAAAAGTAGTGCTGGTGAAAGCGTTGGCACTGCGAAACCCAGTGCCATCTTTCCACAGCGCCTCAGTTTATGCACCTGTTGTGTGTGGACGTAACTGTGCGTCTTTCTGCGTCAAGCCGCGAGCATTCCGCATTGTTTGGACTTCCTCCAAGTCTCGGGGGAAATTCTCGTGGTGCTAAGCCGCAGGGATGCCTGAGCGCACTCGAGTTCTCTCCTGGAGATTTAAACTAACGCGGCATTGATACTTTTGGTTAATATTATTAATGCCATGACTATCATTCCCCCTCCCCCCACCCCTCAGGGTGTTAGTTGTCACGTTGCCGGGATTTTTGCTGTAACCCCTTTGCTGCTGGTTGAGGCCGATTGTACAACAACTATGGTCAGTTCAACGCCAAAGGCGTCCCAAGGAGCGCGAATACAAAGTGGTGTCAGCAAGAGTCATGGGTCCTCATCAGCCCCCGCAACTGTGATCAATGTCTCTTGCTGTTCATACGTCTGTTGGTCCGTGTCTTTCGACCTTGCGGTTCAAAGCCCTAAGGTCGAAACTCGGATCAGCCTAGCTGAGTAGCAAGTATGTCTTTAGCTGCGAAGTCAAACTTGTCCGTACTTCATAAATTATGTCTTTGTACTTGAGCTGAAAACACTACACTACAGTATAGTAGAGTTTAAAATTGTAAGGACAGAGGCTGCAGCAGCAACCACCACCACCATCAACAACACTAGCGGTCTGTGTAGTGTTGATGTTAGGAGGTGTGCAGTAAAGCTGTCCACACTAAACAGTGGTGTTTGAACCTAATGCCCAAAACACTACACCGCAGGACCAAATTCGGTAACCCATATACTGAGGTTAAAATCGTCAAATTTGTACACTTTCCATATGCAAGCTACATTACAGTGCTGGCACTACCCTTGAGCTATTTTAGTCAAACTTATTTCACACACAGGTGTATTCCGAATGATAAGGGTTAACCACTCGATCAAATAGTGTCTTGAGTAAGTCGGTCGTTGGCTGAGTACTACGTCAGATGTGTACAATCTCGTACCCGCCGGCCGTACTTACTCTGCTACTGAGATTTTGCGCAGCCGTCGACGTACCTAGCTTAGCTCAAAGCAAGAGGCATAGATCTATCCCTCTTGCTCGGAGGATCAGTGCCTCTTGCTAGTGTTTGTTTTATCCTGTGTAACTCAGTCGGGGCAGGTATGTAGGCGTTCAGTGTACGGTGCTGCTCGAGGTGCTTGCGTCATGACCCTGTGAATTCTTAGCATGACTTTTCACACCTCTGTCCTCCGGGTAGGAAGGGGGTCGGGGTACCTTTGCGGGCGAGGGGGTTGGGGTTTTATACCCGATTAAAAACCCGGTGAGGATTACGCGCGGAGGTTGGGTGTGTGTGGGGTGGGGGTTAGTATATGTAGGGAAGCCGAGTTACGTATTAGAAAGGACGGATTGAGTGCAATGGACGGACGGGTGGGTTGTGGTGGACGCATACGAAATCTAGCTACGGAAACTGGGGGAAATGGCAATTGGGTTGGTGTGGTGGGCCGGGGGTGTTGAGGGGGACAACTGGAAATCGGCTTCAGAGGTTTCAGTAGAGAGTGTTTGTGGGATGGGGTTGGCGGGGTGAGGAGGGGGGGGGGGGGGGGTAAAGAACTGGTCTCAGTTGCATGAGTGAGCTTAGTCCTGCGTCAGCCACAAAGCAAGGTGCTCCGCTAAACCTCATGCAACCGGCCCCTGGGCTCAATAAGTACATGGATAAAAGGGTGGGGGTGGACACACATTTGTCAGTGTGAGTATGCATTTGTAGTGGAGGTATTGTTGGGGGGGTAGGGCGGGTGTTGAGTGGGGGTGTGGATGGGTTTTTTTTTTTTTGGGGGGGGTCTTGAGCAAAAAGCAAGGTAAGCCATACCTCGACGTTATAGACACCCGAGTAATCGCTTTGACTGGGGCCAGTGGCTCCGCGCGACATGAAATTTGTTGTTTCATAGGAAATACCCAACAAGGAGACAATCACGTTCAGAAAAGTTAAACACAGCTTATTACATTTTCCGGTTAAAAACGAAAAAAAAAAAAAAAAAAAAGGAAAAAAAAAAAGGAGAAAAAAACAAAACAACTTTTCAGTGCTAGAATCTCTCCTCTCTCTCCTCTTTCTCTCTCCCCCCCCCCCCCCCCCCCCCTTTTCACCCTCCACGTTATGTGAATAGCACTTGGTTATAAATACTTTGACAAAAAAATTAATTGATCTTTGCGTTTGTTTGCAGACTTCAGACAAAAAGGGTTGGCTATATTATAGAACAGTATTTGTGTGATGAATGTGTGGTGGTCTGTGATTTGGACTTTACGGCTTTCAAAGGTAAGATCCAAAATCACAGGCCAGCACTCGTGCAGGTGTGCCGACAGAAAACCAAGCTTAACCCCTTCCCAACCACTTGAGTAAAAGTTGTTTGAAGCGATTGTTCACTCCACGACCAAACGCCGCAACCTGTCCACGGGACATGGGTATAAATTGGTCTCAGGAAGAGGCGTAGATTCTCTTGAGCCCCCGCTCCCGGGGGCTCATGAGGATCTACACCTTGCAGTTGGGTCGTGCAACCTTTTCTCGGCATTACGGGGAGTAACCCATATCATGCTGAGGCTAAAAGATTCAAATTTGTACTCTGCCATATGCAAGCTACATTAGAGTACCTACAGATAAGGATATAGACCAATAGCTTTAGTTCAAGGGTGGTGCCAGAATAGCTTGGCGCCTAGAGGCGCCAAGCTATTCTGGCACCACCCATTAGTCACACGATAAGGGTTAAACGAAAACTGGGGTTGGGGGGTGAGAGTCGGTAGGTGGCGGAATAATAATAATTAAAAAAAAAAAATGCTATGCTAGCCCCTGCCTTAACCGACGCATGATATTATAATCATAAATTAACATTAATCAGACCCGACAAATTTCGCTCTACGCGACGCGATTAGTGTGCTACATTTACATCAGCCTTATCGCGCCCACGCCTTAAACGTTCATAAATTTGTAAGTACGCTGTAGCAAGTGTGCCATAAAAACTAATTGAACAAAATTCTTGACACCGCAGCAAGTGGTAGGAGGCATATACCTCGCCTATTTTGTACTTATCTGACAGGCTCGCTATCGCCTGACCCGGCGCTTAACTAGCGGTATAAAGTCTCGAGGGGATGAATTGTAAACACTATCAAAAACTTCTTATCTATCGCGCCTCTAAAGCGTGGTTATTGTGCGTCATAACAGTACTGTACTATACATTGTTTCCTTTAAGAGCTCAAACGCGTGTTCTTTTTCTTTAAAAAAAAAAAAAAAAAAGTATGTAAATGTCTGGACATTGGTAGCTGCACAACGCCATCCTATGAATTGGACGTCACACATTAAAATTTGACACCAAACGGTAAGATGTCATCATTTGACGTCACACAGCTTTTGTTTTCGCTGTGTCGTTTTCGCTTTGACGCAGTTTCTTTGTCCTTAGCAGTCTGCCTGCATGTTAGTCCATTCGAGACGCGTCGCATTTGGATAAAGCCGCGTATGTGGATGCAACACGGCTCGAATGCGTAAAATGTCCTCTTTGGCACCTGCATCGCCGCTCATAGACGTTGAGAATGAGAGCCGTAAGTTCTGAAATTAAACACGAGCACACATGTGCGTCTCTGCGTCCTTGAAGAGTGCTGTGACGATCAGCCTATCTCTATCGGCAGAAATCACTTTATGGAATATCCCAAAGCGCAAAAAGGTCATGGCCCGACGTCGGCCCGATGACCTTTTGCGCACTGGAATGCGAGCTGATCTTTGGAGGAAAAAATGAGAGATTATGACACTTCCCTCTGCATGTGCGCTGGGTTGTGCGACACGTCAGTAAGGTCCAGACTCACAGACCAACACTTGCTGCACAACATATTGGTCGAAATCTTTAGCTCCTCTCGTAAACATTTAGTGTTATTAAATTTTAAAAAAAAAATGCCTATCGTACACAAAACAAAAGATACGGTCTGCCTGCCGCTATCTTTCTGTTTCGATGTGTGCTGGTCTGTGATTTTGGACTTTATGTCTAAAATCCGTAAGGTCCAAAATCATAGACCAGCTGAACGTTAACAACACACCCCATGTGTCATAACCTTTTCGCGGCTGATGCAAAAAGTCGTTGTTATGAAACTTAAAAAAGGCATATCGTGGACGAAGCGAAAGATACTGTCTGTGCTGGTCTGTGATTTTGGACCTTGCGGCTGCACGCATTTAAGGTGCAAAATCACAGACCAACACAAAGCATGCAGAACCCATTGGTCGTAATCTTTTTCGCAGCTCGTGTAAATATATTCAGTGTTATTAAAATTCAAAACTGCTGATCGTGGACGGAGCGAAAGATAAGATGGAAGTTATGTGTGTAAGATATCTGAAGGTGTCATGCTTGCGTTTGGACGCGCGAGAAGTCCTGAGGGGGAATGTCAGTAGAGTGTGGAGCAGGAGGAGGGGGGGGGGGGTGGACATTGCCTAGCAGTCTCAACGAGAAACAGAACTAAACGTAAAACGATTCTGCCGATCATTTTTTATCAGTTTTTCTTTTGCCCTGTGGAGACGATGAACGTTGAACGTTTTCGGGCTTAACCCCTTTACTACCGAGAAAAAAGTGAACGCGCCCCAACTGGAAGAGGCATAGATCCTCATGAGCCCCCGCGACTGCGGGGGCTCATGAGGATCTATGTCCCTGATTTCAAAGACGGGGCACCGAATAGGGTCTGAACGAATTTTGACTCGCCGCTAGATTCGAACCTGCCACCTTTCGGACAAGGGTCGGAACGCTCCGCTACCCAGCTCCCCCCTGTTGAAAGGGAAGGACGGAAGTCCAATTTCGTGAGTAGTAAGATTTTTTTTAAAATTGTATTACAATGAAAATTTTGCTGTTCACACAAAAAAAAAAATTAAATATCTGTCTATGCTTAACCCTTGTCATTCGGAATACATTAGTCTGTGAAATAAGTTTGACTAAGATAGTTCAAGGGTAGTGACAGAGTAGCTTGGCGCCTCTAGGCACCACCCTTGAACTAAAGCCATTGGTCTATATCCTTATCTGTAAGTACTATAATGTAGCTTGCATATGACGATGTACAAATTTGAAGCTTTTAGGCTCAGTATGATATGGGTTAAGCCTTCGTCGGGCAGTTTGGGAGCGGAGCGCGTATGGGCCTGACCGATCGCAGGCCGTCCCGTTGTCAACACGGAACTGAACCGCGTTTTGGCTGATGACAACGTTTTGCCTTTTGACGTGACTGGATACCTTCAGGTGTTTACCCCGCCGCTTCGCGTTCACAGGCGGGGTTAGCCAGCTCGGTGCGGGGGTCACACACCTGCAACACTCGGGGGATGGTGGTGGGGACGGAGGGGAGGTACATGGGGAACTGCTGAGCCGGGCCGGGTGAGCTACCGTCTTTAATACAATACGAGTCCGCTGGTTTCCTGTTCGTCTCTTATCTTCCGCGTTGAGGAAAGGTTGTTGTCAGGATTTCTTCCTTCAGTGCGGTTATTTCTTGTGGTGATCTTTAATATGATGTCGTCTGCTGCAGATTCAGGCAGTAGCTTTTGACAATAAACAAGCTGCAGGGGCTTGAAGAAATCTTTTCTCTCATGCTGAGGAAGGCAGAAGGAGTGGTTTCCTCCAGGAGCAAGTTTACAAGCGTCCGGACCCATTTGAATACCAAAGCTGCATTTCTGAAGTTCTAGATGTGTCACTGAGATACTGTGTACCAGTTGCATGTGCAGGGGTTGGGTTGGCCATGATAATCCATGGGTAGTGCCAGATTGGCTTGTCTCCTGATGGAACCAAGCTAATCTAGCACTACCCTTGAATTATCATGGCCAATAAATCTTCTGCTGTAGTGCATCATGGCTTAATGGGTTAACAAGGCCGCAAGCGTGTGATTCTTTATCTTAACCCTATTCATCCTGATACACTATTGCTTCAAATAAATGTGACTATGATAGTTTAAGGTTGGTGGTGTAGCCTTCATAGGGAGATAAGCAAATTTTAAAGGAATCAGTCTCAGGATGTTATGGGTTAATGACAGAGCTCTTTTCTTAGCTGATGAGAATCTTTTCCCTCTGAAGTACTGTAATATAGGGAGATCGTTTTAGGCAGAATTTATTGACAATTTATGGAAGGTGGTCTGCTTGCAGCCTCGAGGCGTCTGGCCTAGGGAGCGTTTATTTGAGCAAGTATGGTAGGGGCGCCCCCGACACCGCTAGCCCATGTCTGAGTCGACTTGAGCCCTGCTATCACAGGAGA
Organism: Semisulcospira habei; assembly: GCA_036245525.1. Classification (NCBI taxonomy): domain Eukaryota; kingdom Metazoa; phylum Mollusca; class Gastropoda; family Semisulcospiridae; genus Semisulcospira; species Semisulcospira habei. Next base: position 25,070,989 of record BTPG01000002.1, on the reverse strand, counting down.
CAAGTAAACTGCAAGAACGAACACGGCATAGCTTGCCTCTCGCCAGAAATTTCTCTTTTTGCAGTTTTCAGACTTATTTTTGTGGAGTACAGTGTGAAATGATGACACGTCTTCTGTGAAACTAGCAGAGTTCTGTGCTGTTTGCAATGGTGTGAAATTCAGTTTTGGGTGGCAGATGTCACGTGTCTGTTACGTCAGTGTGCGGGTTCTGTTTTCAATGGCGGAGTAACGATAAGAGGATCTTATGTACGTGTGTGTAGATTTGTGTGTTCCGTCTCCAATAGTTCTGAACACTTTCCACAGTCTGTTCATAAAATAGCCACTCTTTAACTCATTCGAGACGTGCCGCCTCCGGAAACGCGGCATAAGCCGCGAATCCGGAGGCGGCACTTCTCGAATGAGTTAACTTAAATTTAAGCCATATCACTGCCAGCTGTCTCAGCCTGTGTTTCTGAAATTTTGTGAATTAAACGCTGAGTTGCCCAACCCGTCCAAGAAACATGGTTGGAACATAGGATCCAGGCAGAAGCATGGAAACTCATGAGCCTCCCGCACCTGCTAGGGCTCATGAGGTTCTATGCCTCTTGCAGTTGGGTTGCCTTGGGTTTTGGCCTGAAAGTGAAAGGATTGAAGTTTGAAATGAGTCTGCATTGACAGCAGTCACAATTGGGTAAAAAAGAAAGAAAAAAAAAGCATCTTCAAATAAGCCCGCCACACTGCTGTTTGTTGTGTAAGTCTTGTGCTAATGAAGTCAGTGTAAACACAAGAGTAAGCGCTGTTATATTGCTCTAATTTCGTAACACACAAAGCATAGTACTGCGTAATTTCCTGCAGCACAGGCGACGTTCAACACTCGAATCAAACAGTGCTGGGCGATTTCAGTGGTGTGCAATTCAGTTCTTAGTTGTCAGCTGTCATCAAGCCGTCACAATGTAGGGCCTGTGTTGACAAACGCAGACGTTCTCGGAGGTAGACGGATCGGCGATAATAGTTAAAAGGTAGTGCCATATTAGCTTGGCGCCTGGTAAGGCGCCAAGCTAATCTGCAACTACCCTTGGACTGTCGTTTCCCCGTTGCACCAACAACAGCAGCCGTGCGGTATTTTTAGACGCATTTAGAACTTGAAAGTCGGTATTTCGTGTGAAGTCGAACGTATTACACATTCGGGTTGTTGTCAGAGGTTTTTGCGAGACTTTTTGTTTCTCAACTGTGGTAAGGTTTTACTACTAGTTCTTTCTATGCGCCAAACTAATCTGGCACTACTCTTGAACTATCATGACCGACCCGTTTCTTCGCCGGGGCGTCGAAAAGGGGGATATGCCGCACAGATGTGTCTGTAGGTTGCGTTGAAACTGTGTCAGTGTGCACCATATGTTGAGTGTCTGTGAAAAATTGTGTAGCTTCCTTATACCCCCCCCCCCTCCCCCCACCCCCTCCCCCAGCAGCCCCCCCCCCCCCCACCCGAACCCTCCACCCCAAAGCACCCACTTCCATCCACACCCTTCATCTTACCTCCCTTTTTCTGTCTCTCACTATATTGGCCAATCAAAAAAGCTTTCACGACGGCCATGTTGGGTCCTTTGTCGCTTCGGTTTATCCAAGTACAGTTTCAAGTTGTTATTTTAAACGAAAAGTAGCGATGCTATAATGCTAAACTACTTTTTGTCATTGAAAAGAAAGAAAAAAGAGGTTTATGAAATTTTAATTTTTTTCTTAGGGTGATAATATCTTTTTTCCCTGGAAATTTGTTGGAACCGTGACAGCTTGCCGTTTCAATGTTCTGCCCTGTTCAGGGTCTGACGGATTAGAAACGCATTAAAAACGCCTAGTACGGAGACATGGTAGCGAGTATCGTGGGCTGATACTGGAGGTTTTATACGTCCGCAAACTGGAAATTAGTCGATAGCCCTTTTGCCCCCCAGGCCCAACTGGCTCTCACGATACATTTTCTGCAAGCAATAGGTAGTGCACGGTCGAGGACAGTGCCTGTTTAGCCGGGCGCTGGGAGGATAAACACAATAGTTTAAGGGTTGTGCCTGTTTAGCTTGGCGCCTGTAGGCGCCAAGCTAAACAGGCACAATCCTTGAACGAAGTTCGAAAGCTCGTTTTCATCACCACGCGCTACAAAAATCCTACAGCTTTTCGTGATACATTCGTCGCCGCGGTTGGCACGGTATCATGGTGACTTTATCACAGTTGACGGAGAGGCTGAAATGGTTTGTTGGCGCGAGAAGGTGTAATTTCTATTCTCGGAGGAAAGTATGCCTGGTAATTGAAATTTGATAGATCTGTTAGTCCTGCAGTATAGCTCACGAGACTGAGAGAGCCTCTCTCGCGGGGAATACGAGCTGTATATTTGGCCAGCGCTCACTTTTGCGACTTCCCAGCGCCTTTTGATGGAACAGTCGAGGAATGGTACACCCCCCTCCTCCTCCTCCAAAAAAAAAAAAAAAAAAAAAAAAATAATAATAAAAAAAAAAAAAAAAAATGGAAAGAAAGAAAGGAGAAAAACAACAACCACTGCGAATGCCAGAGTTTGGATTGTGAGGACCCGCCCCTCCCCACCCCCCCCCCCCCCCCCCCCCCCTCCCCCCCCCCCCCCAAAAAAAAAAAAAAGTGTACCAAAAAACCCCATCAAAAAACAAACAAACAAACAAACTAAAAACTAAAGGGGATTACTCTACAAATGCAAAGCCCTAGCAAAATAAAAACTAATTCGTGACGCCTTTTTACGTTACCGGTGACATCCATGGGTATTTAAAATCCATTGTAGTTGAGTAATTTCTTGGTGAAATATGGTCGGTGTTTAGGTATATTTCTTTCTTTTTTTTTAACATCCCTTTTTTTTTTTTTTTTTTTTTTTTAATCACACGCTTGTCTCGAAGTGAGATTTAAAAGCTTTGAAAAGTCTGGTTCTGGCAGCTACAAATCGTCGTTCTGAAACCGTCGCGGATGAAACAAAAAACTTGCTGAATGCGTTAGGCGAATGTATGCATATATTAACTATTTATGAATGAGTCTAGCAAGAGGCATAAATTCACATGTACCCCCGCAATTACGGGGGTTCATGTAGATCTATGCCTCTTGTGGGGATGTGTTCGCATGTGTGGTGTCTTGGCAGTGAAGGGATTCTTGAGTGGCGTAGTCTCTGTGCTTTGGCGCTATCCGGCACTGAATTTGAGGAGGTTAAGCTCACAGCTTGAGGGAGAAAAAAAAAAAAAAAAAAAAAAAAAACACAACGGAAAACTGGCGAGTTCGTTCCTCTCGGGTTTGACGGATGACATTCGCCTTACACTGTGCGTCGATGCTTGTGTTGGCGCGTCAGTTGGATTTACCCACTGTCCGCGTTCTGTGGCGGATAACGTTGTACGCGGCAGCTCGGATTACCACTCTCGTCAGCCATGTATCCCAGGCCAAGGGGAGGCTACCACCCCATGATGATGTACCCGGATGCTCAGAGAATGAGCTGCATGTACCGGCCGTTTTACGGGCCTCCACAGGTAATGAATGCAGATGTAGCTCTGTGGCCGTGAATTGCGTTTGCAGTTGGCTTGTTGTCTTTTCAGTGGTGATCGTGGCAAGTTTTCTCAGACCCGAAAAAGACGACTTCCAAACGCGGAAAATGCGTAAAAATGCACAGCGAAGAAAGAAACGCGTTTAGGAAGAACAATTACAACCCACTTGTGTTGTAATTGTCTTTTTAAGCGTGTTTCTTTCGCCGTTCTTGCTTAACTTTAATCACAGTGTCTTGACTGCAAAACGGTATCACTGAGAGCACAAAAAAAAAAAAAAAAAAATGTCGAAATTGCCAAGTGAAGATTACACAGATTACCACCAGTTAACCCTTTCGCCTTGAGACATTAGTGCAATGAAATAAAATTGACTATGATAGTTCAAGGGTGGTACGGGAATAGCTTGGCGCCTAAGGCGCCAAGCTATTTCCGTACCACCCTTGAACTGCAATCGTTGATCTGTCACCCACCCAATCTGTAATTCAGTAGTCTTCATAGGACAATAAATTAGAAGAAAGAAAAATATATCAGCCTCAGGATGTAATGGGTTAAGGCGTGAAATAAATCATGGTAGCTCAAGAGTGATGCAAGAATAGCTTTTGCGCTTATCAAACCCGCTCGTGACTCGTGCGATCGTCATGTTAACTTCTACGGCCACGAACAGTTATGGCGCACCCTCCCCTGCAATGAATTATCATGGTCTATCCACGTTTCGCTGTCTTGTGTCGTGGCTGAACGGGCCGTTTGGTTAAAAGTTTGGGAGTGTGTGTGTTTGTGCGCGCTTGCGTGCGTGCGTGTGTGACTTACGCGAGTCAATAGTGAGTCACGGTGGCACGGCACGATTGCTGTTTCATTGTTCAAGGTGTGACTGGATTTAAGCCAATCAGTCCTACGGACATCCGCAGCTACTACGCCTTACCGTGTCACTTCGTGCACAGCAGTAGAGTTTGGTCGCTTGCTGGTCTGCGGTTTTGGTCCAAAATCACAGACGAGCTCGCACAATTTCATCAAAAACTAAAACTAAAAAGCTATGCGGCCTACAAAGTTCACTGCATGCCACAGTTTGGTGTCAAAAAAATCCCGTAATGTTTCTCAAATTTCTGTTGCGAGAGGTAATCTATGGAATTGTTGAAACATGAGCCAGATGATATCCCCACTAAGTATCGTTTTAAATATTTATTTTTTTTTATTTATTTTTTTTTTGGGGGGGGGGGGGCGAGGAGGGGGGGGGGGGGGGGCTAAGCAGACAGCTCCAGAGTTCCTATCTTCGGAGTTAGTTGTGCGAACACTGTGACACTTTGTACAGGTCATGAGGATTATTGACCATATGTGGCAGAATGACCGAGTGAGGTGCACCAAACTATTCCGGCACCACCCTTGAACCATCATGGCTTGTTGCAATGTAAACCCAATTGGCCATGATTCAGATGAATCTTTCTGTTGTGACCACCCTTACAGGAAATCACCTAATGTTGAAGACCATCAGTTGTCTTTGCTGCAGCCACCTAAATGATGGTCCTCAGTATTAGTGACCCTTTTCGCCCTTCAAGGTCACTCTTCTACAGAACATGAGAACCTGTTTGTTGCGACCACTCTTATGAGAGGTCACCTAATATTAACTCTTTTTTATTCTGATACACTACTGCTTTGAAATTAGTTTGACTATGATAGTTCACGGGTGGTGCCAGAATAGCTTGGCGCCTGAGGTGCCAAGCTATTCTGGCACCACCCTTCGACTAAAATGGTTGATCTATCTCCTAATCTGTACTGCAGCCTTCGTAGGACAATAAGCACATTTTAAAATTCAGCCTCACGATGTAATGGGTGATGGCCACCGAAATAATGGCCTTTAATGACAGGTGACACTTTCTGCCCTTGTGAAAAGCAGCGGTTCTAACAGAACCGGCAGTTCAGTTAACCCATATCATAAAAGCTTGAAGTTTGTACACTGCCCTATGCAAACCTCATTATAGTACTTTTACAGATAAGGATGTAGACAAATGGCTTTAGTTCAAGAGTAGTGCCAGAATAGCTTGGCGCCTAGAGGCGCCAAGCTATTCTGGCACTACCCTTGAACTATTTTAGTCACACTTATTTCACGCACTGTTGTATTCACACACAGGTGTATTCCGAATTTTAAGGGGCTAGCTAGAGGTAAGGGGGATGAAGGGAAACAATTTAGACTTGATGGTAAGGCAGGCAGACCACCACACAACAAGATTTATATTTACAGCCGTAGTGTACAGGATGTTGAGGCTGGGGAGAATGTTTGTAAAACTACAGAGGCGGCCATTTGAGAAATAAGGGGGTGGCTCTTCGCGGCTTACTTGACTGGAAAGTGTCGTTGTTTGCTCACGGTTCACTGAGGATCCTTTAATCTTTTAAAGGGGCTTTCGGGGGTTTTCTTGTCCAGGGCATCCCTCGTCTCTGAGCGGCTAATCCCTGGAAAACCCCCTCCGAGTCTGTGCTTTGAGGGCTCCATCGTCGGTTGAACATTGTATGACAACACGAGAGTGAAAAAGGGTGTAGATTCGTCTACTAACAAAAGGCGCACATCCTCATTAGTCCCTGCAGGTCGGTGAGGGCCCATGAGGATCTATGCCTGTGAAGAACAATTCGCTTCGAGTCTGACTGTGGACTCCGTCGATGGTTTGTTAAAAATTTTGTATGACGACATTCGAGTGAAAATGACGTAAACGTGTGATGGTGTGTTCGAGAAAAAGCGTAGATCCTCACGAGCTGCGGGGGGTGCATGAGGCGCTATGCCTTTTGAACGTCGATCAAGCAGAAGAGTGATTTAAGGGGAAAAGGGTGTGCCAGTACAATCACTGTTTTCCGGACACACCACACTCCCCTGTTTCATCGCAACAGTTAGCGTGACGCTTGGGAGGGGGGGGGGGGGGGGTGGGGAGCTAAAAATTGTAACTTGCAGCGTGTGGTTGGGTAGCAGGAGGAGGGGGGGTGAGGGGGAGGGGCAGGTGATACTGTTGAGTGAACTGCAAAAGTTAACATTTGCGTGAGAGCTTAGTCTTGCGCCAGCCACTAAGCAATGTGCTCTACTACAGTTTAGTCCTGCACCTTGCTTAGTGGCTGGCGCAGGACAAAGCTCTCTCATGCAACTGACCGCAGGTTTCAACGAGTAACAGAAATATAACAGTAATAACACAAGTTAAAACCATTTACGATGACTTGTTCTCTATAATGCCTAAGGGGTTACAATCTAACTTTTGCAATCGGAAAGTGTGTGTGGCTGTTGAGCAAGGGTGAGTTTTTCCAACCCAGAGGTGATACCGAAAGCAAACAATGCTAGAGCAAACAGCGCTATTTTTTGAACTTGTCAAGCCTTGCAGTTGTATGTATAGAAAAGATGTCGGGCTGTGTATCATGGGTGCCCTTCGGCCACCCCAGAAGCGATACTTTTAGCAGCTAAGCTAGCCGAGTTTCAGGCTATTCAGACCCTATTGTTTTGTCACAACAAACACTCGGCGTGACGCAGTAAGCTGGCGCTTTGAAGTTGAATTGTTAAGGAGGTTTGAGAGGGGGTGGGGGGGGGGGGGGGGTGGGGTGGGTAGTTAGTTATTTGGGTTTAACGTCGAGCAGGTTGTGTGTGTGTGTGTGTGGGGGGGGGGGGGGGGGATGGACGGTGGAGGCAGTGAAGAGATGGTTTTGCCACCTTGGAAGTGATAAACACCATTTTCAATTCAACTTCAAGCTGTCAATACTTGCTCGTTGCTTATTTAGGGTGCAGAGCATAGTGGGTGGGTTTGCATGGTTATGTGTGTGAGAGAACGAACAAACACTACCTTGTATGGCTTTTACACGCCTTTCTGACAAGCAGCATTAGAGAGAGAGAGAGAGAGAGAGAGAGATTATCAGTATTCACTTATCTTGTCTTGGGTTTTAATCACTTTTCTGCCAGCGCAATGCCTACCCTATCATCCGGAGCATTGCTGAGCAAAGTTAACTTCAAGAAGAAAGGGAGAGCGCTCACACTGGGAGACTAATTCGAAATTTGTGCTCTGGTCTGTAATTTTAGGCCTTACGGCTCTTCAGCCGTAAGGTCCAAAATCACAGACAATCACACATTAAAAAAAATCACTTTAAAAGAAATCGTCAACTGATATTGTTGAAGTAATTCGGATTTCCTGATCAAGAGCTAGGTAAGCTTGCGAAGACCATCATTGAATAATGCAGGCATAGATCCTCCCGAGATCTTACTGCAGAATTTATGCCGCTACCCGCCGCCGCTCGGACAGACATTATAAGCGAGCAAGACTCTCCTGCTTGATTCAATCAATTCCGCTTTGCACACCCTCTGTTCGACCGAAAGCGCCTAGAACCTCTCTCCGCGCGAGTAAAAAAAAAAAATGATGGAGAGATGTCATCCGCAAAAGGCGTAAAGCTTGCCGGGCTCCCGAGTTGATATTACCAGCAAGATACTCATGGATACTCATGGGCTACCGTAGTTTACTCATGAAGATCTGTGTCTCGTGCATCTCACTGCAAAGTTTGTTAAGTTTAAATGACCCTCCCCGCACGAGTTAAAATTTCGTAATCGGCTAGCACCAAGAGACATAAATCTTCATGTGCCCCCGTGTTCGCGGGGGTTCATGATGATCTATGTCTCTTGCAGAGCGGCACAGCACGCTTGCAAGATTGTTACTTGAAGTGTCGAAAAGGCGTTAAAAAAAATCTGCATCGTCGACTTGTTCGATAAATCCATTTGATTACGGGGGTTGGAGTGCTAAGGGCCGCAATTTGAAAATAATTCGCCGGCAAATTGGAAAAGGGAGATAATTGGTATTTTGGGGCGAGAGCGATCTCCCCTTTTCAAAATAGGACGAGAGATCAGAGCGTCAATGATTTGATGATGTTAGAGAGGGTTGGATGTGACGTATTGATGATAAGGTGGGGAGGGGGTGGGGTGGGGTGTTGTAGAAGATGGATTTGGGAACCCATGGATGAATGTTGCATTACGCTGCGTCCGCATGATTGATGTTTGCGTGTATGTTTCCGTGTGTGTGTGCGCGCATGCACGTTGATTATTGACCCTTCTGATACAATACAATTTAGTTTAAAACGCCAGATCAAAAACCAAATTTGTCTAAACCATTTTTTGTTCTTTCTAAAAATATATCCTCTAGTTCTAAATTTCTTATTATTATATGGTTGCAATGACTTTTTATTGTTGATAAATCGGGAGTTTTGTTCGTCGGCCAGGATATTATTATTATTATTATTATTATTATTATTGTTGTATCCGATGAGCGGACAAAGGGTGACGATGGAGAAAGAACGGGGGAGTAATGATGGGACAGTGGCCGAATGATTCCCGCGCGGTTATCTGACCATAATTCGAGCCCCGTAATTGATTGGGTGACGGTGCTAATTGAAGCCCGATTGGCTGATGAGACGCAGCCGTTAAATTCGATTAGACCAATGGCTCTGGCGCCCCTCTTCCCAACGCGATTCTATAGGCCGAAAACTCGGTGACGTCCATGATACTGTGGCAAGAGGCTTAGATTCTCATGAGCCCGCGCAGACTGCCTTTCGCAAGAGCATTGTGTTCGCGGAATACGTTTACAATTGTGGCTGGGTGTTCCTCCTCCCCCCCCCCCCACCCCTCCCATCGACGCCTGTAAAACTCTCTGTAACGGACGAGAACGCGATGACGTAAATGCGATCAGCAGGAAGACTTGGATTCTCACTAACCCACATATTAGAGAGGGACAATGAGGACCTGTGCCTCTTGTAGAAAGAAGAAAGGAAGGGTTTTGCAGTTACGGGAATTTTGCAGCCAGGCTAGCATTTCTTGTCCGCAAACGGCCACTTGGATCAAGTCGCCAGGAAACGCAGGATAAGCCGTGAAAATTTGATTAACAAGTAAGGGACACCACTCTAGAGATCAATGGCGGGGCGAGTTACGGGGTATGAGGTCAGAGAATTGGTGCGAGAGAGACTCCACAAATTTGCAACAAAAAGGAAGAGCAACACGAAAGACGGTGAAATATTTTTATTTTTAAAATGTATGATTTTCACACACTATATTTATTTATTAATTAATTTACTTTTGTTTGATGATATGGGATCTAGAAATCATCCATACAAGTTTTGAAATATCTTGGTCTATCCAGCTCATACTTGGTCTCAGTGCTGGTTCACGCATTTTTTTAATGACTCCTAAAGCTGCGAGGGGACATTAGCTTTTCGGGTCATAGGCATAATGCCTTTGTTTGCATAACCTACTAACCTTTTCACTAACATCCCTTGATGTTGGCTCTGCACAGTGTACATTATGTTGCAATGTAGACTTACTAACAGTAATAATTAATCTGTACATTATAACCCCTTCACTGGCAATGGGCGCAGATTGCGTTCCTGAAATCTTTGTGAATTCTACTCCAGCTATCAAAGGGACGTGGATGCAAAGAGGTGTCAGCGAGAGGCATAGATCCTCATGAGCCCTCGCGACTGCGGTGGGCCGATGAGGATCCATACCTCTTGCATAACGTTTGCAGTTTGGTTTTGTTTAACCCATTACATCCTGAGGCCGATCTTGTAAAATCTGCTTGGTGGTCTATGACGGCTACATTACAGATTAGGAGATGGATCAAGTGTTGTAGTTCAAGGGTGGTGCCAAAATAGCTTGGCGCTTCAGGCGCCAAGCTATTCTGGCACCACCCTTGAACTATCAGTCAAATTCTTTTTAGCCATTAAGCATATCAGGATGAAAAGGGTTACATTTTCTAGGGCAGGGAAGGGAGATTAACCCCCTTGTGCAAGCAGCCAGCAGTACTGTAAACAGCACCAGTGGCTGCGTTTGCAAGGGGGTTAATGTTATTTATGTGCTTGTTCCTTGTGCTTGGTGTTTGAAGCTTGCCTTGTTGGCCTGCAGTTTTGAACCTTACCGCTCGAGGCCGTAAGGTCTAAAATCACAGGGCAGTACACGTTTCAGCTATTGCTTGCTTGCTCTGGACAAGTTTTCGTAAATAGTACAAATGATCTCACTAACATGAATTTGTTTATGGTTTCACAATTAATTTGTCTTATACCTATTGCCATACAATACATCTATGAACTAATCAGTGTGTAAATTAAATTGTTTCTAGTAACCACAGCAGTTTTTATGCATTTGGTTTGTGCATTGCCTGTGTATAAATTTTGGTATAATTACTTCAAATCTGCGGAATCTTTGTTATGATTCTTTGTTTCCTGTGTGTTTTAGACTTCTGTTGTTTGAGTCGGCCCCTCTTTAATGGCCTGTTTCAACATGTTTAGCAGAACGTATTTGTTTTTACAGCTTATGAAATCCAGCATTACTTTAACCCTCCCTACTGTCTGCACTGCCTGTAGCTCGATATTGGATGTGTGTTGCTAAATGGTCTTAGCTTTATTTAGGCCCCATGTGTTAGGTTTATTTAATGTATTTGACCGGCCGGCGACGTACATTCAATGTTCTGTTTATTTTTTTTTCACAAGCAGTGCAGGCACGTCCTGAGAAAGCCTTGTTGCTGTCGGGACGTTAAGCAATGTACAATCAATCAATCAATTACTTTAACCCTCATCATTTGGAATACACCAGTGTGTGAAAGAAGTTTGATTAAAAATAAAAAATATGTCAAGGGTAGTGCCAGAATAGCCAAGCTATTCTGGCACCACCCTTGAACTAAAGCCATTGGTCTATATCCTAATCTGTAAGTACTATAATGTAGCTTGCATATGGCAGTGTACAAATTTGAAGCTGTTTTTAGCCTCGGTGTGATATAGCTTGTTCTGTGTGTATGAAAATTCTGTCTGAAAATTTGTTGTCTGAAGAAGCCACTGTGTCATTATGTGTTACTGCATTTGCCATTTTATGCATTTGTTTTAACAACCTATTAAATCTGATGAGTCTTTGCTAAGATGTTTATGATCTTGTGTGTTTCAGATGTTCTCCCCTCCCGTAGGGGGCGCCAGTGGTAGTGGAGGGATGAAAGGGGGACCACCCAACGTGGATAGTTCACAACTGTACCACCAAGGCTATAAACCGCCAGGTAAGTGGGTTGTCTAACTTTTTTGGTTTCTAGATCTAAAGTGGCTGACATAATGCCAAGGGAATGGTTGACACAAAAGTGGTTAGAAATTCACTTTGACTTGGCTTCATTTGAGTGGCACAATGTAGATAAGCAGAGGCTTAACCCCTCTGCTGCTGAGAAAAATGGAATACCACTTAAGTGCAAGAGGCATAGATCCTCATGAGACCCCACAACTGCGGGGGGCTTGCGAGGATCTATGCTTCTTGCTAAGACTACTTTGAATTCCATGTTTCTTTGAGGCTGAATTGACAAATAATTTCAGACATGATCTGGGTCAACAGGCAGTGAAGGGGTTAAGTAAGTGAGAATCATTAACCCTCTTTGGCGTACAGCCACCGTTTACAGCACCAGAGGCAGCATGCACTAAGGGGTTATGACACTTTACTGATGTTATATCTGTTATTTGGGTTGAATAAGATTAACTCATTCTACCCCAACACCGAAATCCCCAAATTTTGCCGTTTTTCTCTGAAGACTGCATTGCTGTGCAGGACACAGATCGATCATGATAGTTCAAAGGTGATGCCAGAGTAGCTTGGCGCCCGTAGGCGCCAAGCTATTCTGGCATCACCCTTGAACTATCATGGTCGATCCTTGTCTTACTGTCGTGTGTCTGGGGTAGAATGAGTTAAAGTATTTGTCTACGGTGTTTACGGATAACATATGTTGTGGGACATATTTGTAACGATGCTTACCGATTTTTTTCCATAATGTGTGTTTTGGGAACAAATTTGTAGATTTTTCGTTCAGATGACAATAACACTTATTCATTCTAACCCGTTTCATCCTGTTACATTACTGCATAAATTTGACCATGATAGTTCAAAGGTGGTGCCTTATGGTGCCGAGCTATTCTGGCACCACCCTTGAACTAAAATTACTGGTCTGTCTCCTAGTCTTCACTGGACAATACGCAAATTTTAAATAGATCATCCTCAGGATCTGATAGGTAAACAAATAAATATTGGATAAAAGAAGTAAGCAGCAGGTGGGATGGGGGTGGCAATTGGCCACAATTAAGAACTGTGTTAGACTTAATAGCATAGTATAGGATCAGAATTGTATGAGACTTATTTGCTTAGGATAAGTATTGATAAGAATTGTGTGAGACTTACTAGCATAGGATCAGAATTGTGTGAGACTTAATATAATAGCATAGTATTGTTGTGTGAGACTTACTAGCATAGAATCAGAATTGATCAGAATTCTGTGAGACTTACTAGCATAGGATCAGAATCATGTGAGACTTACTAGCATAGGATCAGAATTGATCAGAATTGTGTGAGACTTACTAGTATAGGATCAGAATTGTGTGAGACTTGCTAGCATAGGATCAGAATAATGTGTGAGACTTGCTAGCATAGGATCAGAATTGTGTGAGACTTACTAGCATAGGATCAGGCTTACTTAGTCAGCCCACGCACACCATTCTCGCCTCTCTGGCGTACACACTGCCCTGATCTTGGTTGCGGCTTCGCCCATTCCCAGACTCCCCCCAAAAACAAGACATTGGAGGTTAGAACAACTCCGCACCAGCTGGACACCAGACGGGTTCAGCTGTCTGCTGGGATTCTCCCACTTGACTGCCTCCAGCCCCAGAACTAGCAGTGGAACCCGTGCTATCAGCAAGGGGCACAGATCCTCATGAGCCCGTCTTCAGGAGACGTAGATCCTCACGAGCTTCTGCTGATGCAGGGGCGCTTTAGGATCTGTGTTTCTTGCTGAAGGTTTTGGTCTGTGTTTTTGAAGGGGAAGGGGGAGTTGAGGGTTTTGGGTTGTTCATTGTTAACCAGTGCAAACAGGTCTGTTTGCAAGAGGCATAGAGCATCATGACTCCCTGCTTTAGCAGGGGCTCATGAGGATCTATGCCTCTTGCTGAAAATTATTTTCTTCTCTTATTTTTGAAGAGGGAGGAGGCGATTTATTTTGGGTTGTAAAACAGTTGACGGAAGATTTTCAGCAAGAGGCAAAGGTTATCACGAGCCCCGGCGACCCCAAGGACTCCTGAGAATCCATGCCTGTGGTTTGCACACAATTTATGTCTTTGTTTTTGAGAAGTAGGAAGGAGTCGAGGGTTTCGTTTGTAGGTCGTCGCTAAATTGAGGGCCTAGCACCTGTGGCTTTTTAGTAAGACAGTTGACTTGTTTGACACACTGAGTTCGAAAACCGGAGGCCTAGATGCCCCAGTTTATGAGTTGTCCCCGTGAGGACTTCGTGACGGTTCAGGTCAACCATGATAGTTCAGTGTTGGTGGTCAAATAGCTTGTCGCATAGAGCTCGAGGGTGATGCTGCAACTGTTCAAGGGTGGTGGCAAAATTAGCTGGGTGTCTGCATGATCTGGCCAACACCCTTGTGGTCGATTTAGAGATTGTAGTGGTGCGTCAGGTCTAGATGGGATAGAGAAGATAAGAGGTGATGGATGTTGAAGGGGAGTGAGTGGCGGGTGGGACTTGGGGCAGAGGGTTGGTGGCATTATTTTTGGTCAGCAGTGAGTGGTGGAAGTTCATTTAACCCTTTAGGTGTCGGCAGCGATTTTGGTCGAGGTGATTCTACAGGAATTCTACAGGAATCACCTCGACCAAAATCGCTGCCGACAGCCAAAGGGTTACAAAATGAGAATTAGGCGTTGAAGGGTGTGAGGAGGGTGCAAAATCACTAGGTCAGTGTGGGACGGAGGATTGGGGGGGGGGGGGGGGGGTAGGGTTGGGTGGGGGTGGGGGGGTGCTGATTGGATTAAGCGGCCCTAATGGTGGTACACCAATTAAGAAGTTCGGTTTAGGGGTAGAAGCGGAGGCGAGGGGAGTGCAACGACTAGTTCAATCTAGGAAGGGTTTTGTGTGGGTGGGTCGGGGGGTGGGGTGGGGTGGAGACATCAGTGGGTCAAGCGGTACTGGTTGTAGGGCATGTGTTAAAAAAAAAATGTTTCAGGGTCTCAAAAAGGAGGAGAGGAGATTGCAACATGACTGGGGTTGGATAGGAGTGGGCTGATTTGTTCCGATAATTGGCCGAGAGATGTAGTGTTTGCAACGCAGAGGATCAAATAACACACACACACACACACACACACACACACACACACACACACACACACACACACATTTAACAACATTCGTTCAGTCTGATGGCAAACACAAGTACCCTCAACCTGGAGTAACAACTAACACCCTCAACCTAAAATCAACTTCAGCAAGTACTAATCGGCAAGAAGCGTGGATTCTCATGTGCCTCCTGCGACTGCAGGGGCTCATGAAAATCTACGCCTCTTGCAGATAGTGCGTTCATGAAGATAGAGATAGAGACTGCAACTGCAAGGGCAGGCGAACTGTAAAAGTTGAGTCAGGGAAAAAAGAAGGAAACGCACGTGCGCGCGCGCACGCACAGCACACACACACACACACACACACACACACACACACACACACACACACACACACAAAAAGAGACGGCAAAAAGTCCCATATGGTGCACAGAGCCTCCACTTCTGTGCAGCAACGCCAGGCCAGACAGCCCGCACCTGCTCTTTCTTGGCGGCTGAACCTGTGGCATTGAAGATGTAGTTTTCTGTGAGATCTATTAAGATCTGTCTTTTTCACTGCCCGCGCCAACTGCGCCATGAAGTCCGCCGTGAAAGGTTATTACTAAAGGCTTTTAGTGTAAGGTAGTATGGTGCCTGATGTTAGTACACTTCCCTTTTTTTTTTGTTGTCTTGGCTGTTGAACTTGCATGCTGGAACCCCCCACCCCACCCCACCTCCCACGACCACCACCTCCAGCAAAACACTATGCTGACTTAACACTTTACAGATCGTGGACGCTGACTATGTTTCTGAAATATTACGTCAACGGTCCCCAGCCGTTTAGAAGGCACAAAGTGGTTTTAGCATTAGGCATAGATCCTCATGAGTCCCCGCAGTTGTGGGGGCTTATGAGGATCTATACTTCTTGCAGTTGGGTGGTGTTCATGTGTTCGCGTTTTCTCGACAGTGACGGAGGGGTTAATGCCACCGTGTGTCCGGGCGCACCACACAGCACCGTATCGAAGGTATTCAAGCGATTGGCATCAGGAGTTAGTATAGGCGAGACTGACAAATCTGAAACCAGATTCGTGTAATCGGAAACTCGATTCGTGTATACGGTGAAGGAAGGACCTTT
The DNA here is from genome assembly GCA_036245525.1 of Semisulcospira habei. NCBI lineage: Eukaryota > Metazoa > Mollusca > Gastropoda > Semisulcospiridae > Semisulcospira > Semisulcospira habei. The sequence continues at coordinate 25,055,250 of BTPG01000002.1, read as the reverse complement.
GATTAATTAGGCTTCAAACCTTTCGGGAGGAAACATCTTCTCGTTCAGTCACGATCACAGAAACCGACCAGATTCGGCGTCTGGTGGACAATTCTTCATCGGAAAGCAAAAAGACTATAGTCCACTTCTTTGTGAAAAGCGAAATTTGTATTGTGCATGTGTTGCAAGGAAATGCTCGGTTTTCACAAAAAAAGGACTTGCTGTCATCTGCCTCCACAGGGTAGTATTGAAATAGATGGTATCACTCTCAGACCGGTTGTATGAAACCGGTCACCCTGTGAGATAATGCTGCAGAGAGTGGCAAATGAATTCTGAATGTAAGTTTGCCATCACACGCAGCTGCAGCAACAGCACATCAGCCCATCAAACCACCCCCCTCCATTGCGCTTTCCCTCCCTCCCCCCCTCCCTTATCCCTTTTTACCTCTATCCCCCCCCCCCCCCCCCTCTCTCAGTTTTGGCCGACTGCCACTGTTTGTCTAGGACATTTTTCTAGCTACGCACAGCTCCATCGGTAACCGAAAGATATCGCCCCCCCCGCCCTAGAAACAAAGAGGTAAATAGTTTAACAAGAGGCATAGATCCTCATGAGCCCCCGCATGTGCGGGGGACTCATGAGGATCTATGCCTCTTGCAGGTGTTAGGCGTTTCTGCTTTTTTAACCGATGTGTGCACGAGGCTGCAGGTGTGAAGTAGTCTTGAATCAGGGCGCGTTTTACGCAAAGAGAGCAATAGATAATTTTAAGTGTTTCGGCGGTTTTTTCAAGGAATGAAGAGCCAACTTTCAAGTCCCTTTCTGTTCCAGTGAGCAAATAGATCATTTTGAGAACACGCCCGCCCAAATGCTCTTTCTCTAAATTCACGTCAACAATATATTGTTTCTTAGAAAATGTTCCAAAGGTTTGAAGGGCGAAATTCAAGGTTTTTCCTGTAAGCTTTAGCAACAGAAAATTGTAACGCTATCTACTGTTTTCCATGAATTTAAAATCGCAGAAGTTCTCTTTAAAGTTTTTTCTTCAGTTCCACACTGAAGCAATAGATAAGAGATAATGTTATGTGTTTCTGCAATTTTCAATGAATTAAAATCACATTTCTGTGGCTTTTTCCGTATCGCAAAGCAACGCACATTTTTCCTTGGATTTTTTCCCCATGGAGTGAGGACACCTTTTCTTTCTGTTCCTTTCACGTGTTCGTGCGATTCTTTTTCTTCAGAAAATAAGAACACGCCCCCAATGCTCTGTCTAGTCCACATGAACAATGTAAGGTGTTACCGGTTTTTTTTTACCCCCCCCCCCCCCCCCCCCCCCGAATTAATTGAGAACACACCTCGAAGGTTCCAAATAAACAAGGTTTTGTTTTAAATGTTCTTGCGGGCTTTTTTCGTAACCCGCTATGCCCTGACCTTGAAATGCCTAAATTTAAAAGGTGTCCTCTGAAGGCTACAAACAAGTTTGGAAGATGGATCGACCATGATAGTTCAAGGCTGGTGCAGAACAGCTCGGCGCCTGTAGGAATTCAGAGCAGGTTTCAAATTTGGTGTAAGCAGTAGGTAATTTTATTTATTTTTTTTTGTTTTTGTAGGGGGTTAGAAAAGATACTAGATGCTTTTCTCCTATCTCCTAAGTCGTAGATAGTTTTAAGTGTTCCTGTGATTTTTTTTTCTCAAAGAATTAACTCCTTCCCGCGACACACACCACAGCAAGATATGGATCGACCATGATAGTTCAAAGGTGGTGGCAGAATAGCTTGGCGCCTATAGTTCAAGGGTGGTGGCAGAATAGCTTGGCGCCTATAGGCGCCAAGCTATTCTGCCACCACCCTTGAGCTATCATGGTCGATCTGTCTCCTGAATTGTAATGCAGACCTCATAATATGATAACTCCAAAATGTGGGTATTTCGTACCGCGGGCACCGTGAGCACAGCTGGAAAGTTGATTTCTGTGCCTTGACTTCGTGGTAGTTCTTACTAAGCTCTTCCGTGATATTTTAAAAGAAATGGAGAAAAATACAAGGTGTACCTGGTGCTGCACTTTTGGCATGAAACCTAACAGCCGAACTTCAAGCGTCTCGCAGTTTTGTCTCAGTTATTTGATCATTTTCAAGCGGGTTTTTTGTTGTTGCGATTTTTCAGGTAATGAAATTTACATCTTTAGGAAACTTTTTGGTCCATCCAGAGCGAGGGGTTAACAGGGTGCGTTCTATTTTAACCCCATTGTGCTCGCAGCCCCTGGTACGGTAAACAGAACCAGTGGCTGCATGTGCAAAGGGTTATGGTGATGAGCAGATAGTCTTTCTTGTGTTGCTCATGAGGATCAAGCCATTTGGACCCCCACCCTCCCCTACTTTCCAAAGGTATTTTGCTAAAGAAAGAACTTGCCGACTTCTTTCTTAATAATAATAATAATGATATTAAGACAATATTAGATGAAGAGAGGGGTTAATATAATATAATATAATATAAATATTTGACATTACACATAAAAGCTCCTATGCTCATTAATGTGCTAAATAAAGTTTTTCATTAATTGACGGATGCTCTTAGGCTATGTCAGATTAGGTTCTACATAATAATCATGGTCAATCCATCTCTTGCAACTGGTGCATAGTCGTTAGATGACGCCTCCAAAATTTGGGAATTGCGGCAGTGGGGCTGAATGAGTTAATTTGAAACGATGAACTGGGTCATTACTATCTTTAACCATATTGATGTTCTTTGGTTACGCGTTGCTATCTGAACATTCGTGTGCTAGCCTGCTAATTTCATCTTGGCGGCGCTACGGCTCACGTTTATAAAAAAAACCAAGAAAACAACAACAACATTATACCATAGGCCCCGAACACGGGTATGGCTGTAAAACTCTCTCTTCTCCTCCCACTTCACAATCTGGCCGTGGGACTGTCACAGCTGGCCGCCTATCGATTCTCTCCTCTTTGTTGACTCTCTTGCGTTTAAAGGTATGAATGGTACAGGTCACATGATGATGGCCGCCAGTCAGTGCCGTGTTTGCCGAGTAAACTATTCCCGTGTTGTTCTCGTGTTGAGTTACTTCTCGTCTCTTTGTCAAACATTTCTTCGATAAATCGTATACTGTCTGCCAGAGGCATAGAACCTCGTGAGCCCCCGCAGGTAGTGGGAGCTCATGAGTTTCTGTGCCTCTTTGCTTCGCTTATTAAATCACCCCCCCCCCCCCCCCCCCCCCCCCCCTATGTTAACGACGGTTTTGGTCGTTTAGTGTGAAAATCTATAAAGATTTACGTCAATACTTAAGTGTGGTCAACTTCTTGCTCGTTTTTCCGACTGTTTTCATGTGTGCACCTACAAAAATATGAACAAAAAATGCAATGTATGTGCAGAAATGTGTTTGAGAACCTTGCACGACAGAATTGTGTATTTAGTGAATTTTTATATTATGAATTTATATTATGAAAAAAAGAGAACAACACACCGTTGTTCTGCTTCTAGTAGCAAAATAGCAAATGCCATATATGTGCACGTAATGGAATCCTTGTGTGCAGAAAAAGAGATTTGATTTCAGAAAAAAGCGTGTTGAGGTTTTTGTTCAAATTCAATCACATTTTCTCGGTTATCTGAAAACGCCGTGCAAAGAGTGGATATGGCAAAGCAGTTGTTTTAATTGTGGGATTAAAAATGTCTTGATTAATTGCTGCAGCGATGGTACTTTTACAAAATCGGGAACAGTTTACATTTGAAATAAATTACACGATGTTAAATTAAGTGATAATAATTTAGATTACTTTTAATGTAATTTAATTTGATTACATTTAATGTAATGTAATTTAATTCATTTCAAATTCAGTTCAAATTATTTTTCGAAAGTACAGTGAGTATGCGTTTGCTTTGCATGGCGTAACACCAAGTACAAATCTAAATTTCTATTGACATTGCAATGGCCATTTTAAATTGCTATTGACATTGCATAGGCCATTTTCAAATAATAGGATCCTGAAAATGAGACCAAGTTTTGTTTGCAATAAAGCAGTGAAATAAACAACCATTTTATTGTTAAGTGTAATGACAATATGTCACGATACACTTGCTGTTTTATTCGGCTCGGCGTGCAGTGCTCTCCTGCGCACGCTTTTCGAGTACACGGAACTGTGCGTTGTCTCCTTGACCCTTTTCATTCTGATACACCCATTGCTTGAAATAAGTTTGACTGTAACTGTTAGTTTAAGGGTGGTGCCAGAATAGCTTGGCGCCTGAGGCGCCAAGCTATTCTGGCAACACCTTTCAACTAAAACGGTTTGTCTATCTCCGAATCGGTAATGTAGTCTTCATAGGTCAATAAGCAAATTTACAAAATCAACCTCATGCTGACGACAGATCTAGTTTTAACCCGTTCAGTGTCGACAGACGCGTACTGTGTTTCTGCGATCTTCCTGAATTCAACACTGGGGGGCGGTGGGTGGGTGGGTGTGGGGGGGGGGGGGGGGGAACCTAAATGTCCCAGGAGCATGGAGTCAGCAAGAGGTATAGATCCCCATGCGCCCCCGCGACTGCGGGGGCGCATGAGGATCTATACCTCTTGCAGCTGTTTTTTTTTGTTGTTGTTTTGTTCAGAAATGTCCTGGGCACTGAACAGGTTAAGACGAGGGGAGACCGAGAGTACGGGAATCAAACCCAATACCATATACCACCCTCCCGAGGTTTCAATCTTCACAAAGTGGCTAGATACACTCTTGTGTAAAATACTGTGTACGCCTTAGTCCAGCGTGGTGCCTATTCCTCGTGGTGTTTGCACAGCAGAATCTGTGGTGAGCGACCGCCTGTCGTGAATGCCATTATCTTACCCTCTGGCTGTGGGTAGGGCGTTTTGTCGAGGTGATTTCTCCAGGAATCTCCTCGACAAAAAGCGCTACCGACAGTAAGAAGGTTGCGTGTCTGCAGCCCTTTTTAATGACAAGTGCCACGGTTTGGCTCTTGAAACGATAATTGTGGTTGAGCAAAACAGGTTTTGTCGTATCTAAAGCCTTTACATTACAGATTCAGAGATTGGGTGATAAATCAACTGTTTTAGTTCAAGGGTGTTGCCAGAATAGCTTGGCACCACACTTGAACTATCAGTCAAATTCATTTCAAGCAATAGGTGTATCAGAATTCATCAGCGAGAGGTAGAGATTCTCACTAGCCCCCGTCACGAGCCCCCGTCAGTCTGCAGGGGCGTATGAACGTCTGTGTCTCTTGCTGACAGCAGCAATGATTTTTTTTTTTGTTAAAGCCTGATTGTTATCCCACAGCAAGAAACAGAGACTCTCATGGGCCCGTTTAAGATGCAGGGGCTCGTGAGAATTTGACTGCTGTCGGTTTCATTTGCGTCTTCAGACTGAGGGACAGTATCCGGATTAACTCATTCTACCCCAGACACACCACAGCAAGATAAGAATCGACCATGATAGTTCAAGGGTGATGCCAGAATAGCTTGGCGCCTATGGGCGCCAAGCTATTCTGGCATCACCCTTGAACTATCATGGTCGATCTGTGTCCTGCACTAGAGTGCAGTCTTCAGAGAGCAACGGCAAAATTTGGGGATTTCGGTGTTGGGGTAGAATGAGTTAATACAATCGACTTCTTCCTACAAATTCCTGGTGTAACAACACTTTTTGAGACTCCGACAAGATTTTCTCCATACAAATTACTTTGCTTATAAGAAACGTCGGATGTTACTGCGAGTGAAGTTGGGTCTCCGAGTGATCTGTCAAATCCGAAAATTACAAGACTAGGATAGCTCGTGAGGATGCCGTACACAGGTACACCCACACGCCGGGTTGGACCAACAGTAGTTTGAAAGCTGGGCTTACATGGAACTCAGACCAGACCCAATATGCAATCAGGTTCACAGCAGTATTGCGTCACCGTCTCTGCCCCGTGGAAGCAATAGGCAGGAAGTCCACTTTTGTGCAAAGCGAGATTTTCATTGTAATGCAGTGAAAATCTCGCTTTTCACAAAAAGTGACTTGCTTTCCATTACAATCCAGACCAAAAAGGTGACTGCCAAGCTTGTAAACTGCAAAATGTAATGTAAAGTGATTCCTTCATCGCTGATAAGCGACTGATCTCAGTACTCCAGTCTGTTTTTTTTTTTTTTTAAACTCATTCAGCCCGCTGCACATATTTACCCAAATTTGGAGGCGTCATCTAACGACTATACACCTGTTGCAGGCGATGGATCGACAATGATAATTCAAGGGGCAGTGCCAGGTTAGCTTGGCGTCGACAGGCTAATCTGGCACTGCCCTTGAATTATCATGGTCGCCCCATCTCCTGCTGTAGTGCGCCAGAGCTGAATGGGTTAAGAAGGGTATATTAAGAAGAAATATGAATAAATTGTGCTGTAGCTGTCATTTCTAAGCGTGTTTCTTCTCCGTTGGATTCTTCTCTTGCTTTCTTTTGCCATCACAAGTCACAGGGCTGACAGGTAAAACGCAGAGGTGAAGGATATCGGCAGAAGTGGCGACCCCTTTCTTCAGTTTGTCCGTCTGGTCAGGTCGTGGGATAATGTGTAAAGCCAAGGTGTGCCGTGTGTCCGCCTTTTCACACCTAGACTGTTTGCCTGGACTATACAGTCCCCCTTTTCCCCCTCCCCCCCCCCACCCCCCAGCACACACACACACACCTCTGCACACACACACACACACCTACACACATACACACACACTTTTAGTTCCCAGGGTCACCCTGGTCAGCCCCACAGGGTGGGTTTTTCTCTCTATTCTGGGGCATGTGTTTCTGTCTACCCTTTGTCCATTCACCTGTATTTGCCTTTTTAAAACTCTCCCTACTGTCTGCACTGCCTGTAGCTCTTGATATTGGATGTGTGTTGCTAAATGGTCTTAGCTTTATTTGGGCCCCATGTGTTAGGTTTATTTAATGTATTTGACCGGCTGGCGACATACATTCAATGTTCTGTTTAGTTTTTTTTTTTTTTTTTCACAAGCAGTGCAGGCACGTCCTGAGAAAGCCTTGTTGCTGTCGGGACGTTAAGCAATGTACAATCAATCAATCAATCATACACACACACACCCCTACACACAGACACCTGCCAGACCGGTCGCAGGTGCTCATGAGAATTAATGTCTCTTGCCAGTTGGGAATAGTTCCTAGACAGTGATACCTGTTTGAACAGCCTAAGTGTTTATAAAAGACGCGTGCTCTCGCAAGAGGAAGTCCCTGAAGGGCAACAGGTGACGCCTGTCATTAAAGGCCATCACTTTGGCCGCTCTCTCTCTCTTGGCTTGACTTCGCGAACGAAGATTTTATAGGAGTTGGACCACGACGTCTGCAGGCTTGTTCGTGGCTGCGGAGGCCAATCCGAGACAGGCAGGTTCGACCGCAGTGGCTGCAGGGGAAGGTATGGCCAGGGTTCTGAGCTGCGGCATCTCTGTTTTTTCGCCTGAGCCGCTTGTCCTTAAGGCCAGCTCTGTGAGAGTCCTCAAAGGAGACAGCTGCCTTGTAAATGGTGGAGCGCCAGGTGTCACGGTCCGCAGCAAGCGAAGACCACTGGTGGTGGTCGATTTGGCAGGCACTAAGTGACTTCTTGAGACAGTCTTTGTATCTCTTCTTTGGTGCCCCTCTGTCACGATGTCCAGTAGCAAGCTCGCCGAACAGTGTGATCTTTGGTAGGCGATGATCCTCCATCCTCGAGACATGCCCCGCCCAGCGGAGCTGTGTCCGCAGCAGCAAAGCCTCGATGCTCACAGTTTCAGCCTGTTCAAGGACCTCGACGTTGGTGACATAGTCACTCCAGTGAATGCCCAGGATGGTACGCAGGCAGCGCTGGTGGAAGCGTTCGAGGAGTCGTAGTTGGCTGCGGTAGAGGGCCCAGGACTCGGAACCATACAGCAGGGTGGTGAGGACCACAGCTCTGTACACGCTGATCTTGGTGCCTGTTTTCAGCTGTTGATTGTGCCACACCCGCTTGAAAAGTCGCCCGAAAGCGCTGTTCGCTTTTGCCAGCCTGCTGTCAAGCTCCTTGTCCAGCTTGGCGTCCGACGTGATAATGCAGCCAAGGTAGGTAAACTGGTGCACTGACTTTAGTTCAGACTCGCCAATGGTGATGAGAGGAGGGCGATACACTGTCTTGGGTGCCGGCTGATGGAGGACCTCTGTCTTTTTCAGACTGACCTCGAGTCCAAAGAGCTGGGCAGCATCTGCGAAGCAAGACGTGATGCGCTGCAGGGCTCTCTCTGTGTGTGCAACGAGGGCAGCATCATCAGCAAAAAGCAGCTCACGAATCAGTTGGTCTAGGGTTTTCGTGTGGGCCTGCAGTCGTCTGAGGTTGAACAGGCTGCCATCGAGACGATACCTGATGTACACTGCATCGTCATCATCGAGGTCCACTGTGGCCTGCTTCAACATCATGCTAAAAAAGATGGTGAAGAGGGTCGGTGCCAGCACGCAGCCCTGCTTTACGCCGTTGAGAATAGGGAATGGTTCTGAGAGGTCATTGTTGAGTCTGACCTGGCCTTGCTGGTCCTCGTGTAGCTGGACAATCATGTTGAGGAACTTTGGGGGACAGCCAAGTCGCTCCAGGATCTGCCACATGCCTTGCCTGCTCACAGTGTCGAACGCTTTTGTTAGGTCGACAAATGTTACATACAGCCCTTTGTTCTGCTCGCGGCACTTCTCCTGTAGCTGTCTCAGCACAAAGACCATATCGGTGGTGCTCCTGTTTGCTCTGAAGCCACACTGGCCCTCTGGGAGTTGGTCTTCAGCGATGGCAGGTACCAGCCGGTTCAGGAGCAGCCTTGCAAGGATTTTCCCAGCAATGGACAGCAGGGTAATTCCCCGATAGTTGGAACAGTCAGACTTCTCGCCTTTGTTCTTGTACAGGGTGATAACGACTGCATCACGGAGATCTTTTGGTAGTGTTCCTTCCTCCCAGCAGCAGAGAAACAGGTCATGGAGCTTGTTGTGCAGTGCTGTGCCTCCATGTTTCCAGATCTCTGGCGGTATTCCATCAATGCCTGCTGCTTTGCCACTCTTGAGCTGGTGGATGGCTGTGAGGGTCTCTTCAGCGGTGGGCGGTTCGTCCAATTCAACCTTTACTGAGAGGTGTGGGATTTGTAGGACGACTGCTTCTTGAACAGTGCGCTCAGCGCTGAAGAGGCTCTGAAAGTATTCCGACCAGCGGTTCAAGATGGAGGTATTATCTGTGAGGAGTGCCTGGCCATTCGCGCTTCGCAGAGGACTTTGTACCAGGTGCCTGGGGCCATACACTGCTTTCAGTGCTTCGTAGAAGCCCCTGTAGTCACCGTTGTCAGCGCAAAGCTGGGTCCTCTGTGCAAGTCTGGTCCACCACTCATTCTGGAGATCTCTGAGCTTGCGCTGGAGACTGCTGCAGACGAGGCGGAAGGCAGACTTCTTCACAGGGCAGGAAGGCTGGGCTAGGTGGGCCTTTGGCCGCTACAGCCAGCTAAACGGTGGTCTTTAAATGACAGGTGGTCTCTCACTAAATCTCAGCGTGGTTGATCAAACCAACCTTGCAAAAGTTACAGAGCCCTGTGTTCCCTCTTACGGAGAGATTTATCTGGGTTTAAGCCGGTGTGCTGCAGGTGACAGATCAACCGCGATCATTCAAGGGTAGTGTCAGATTAGCTTGGCGCCATTAGGCGCCAAGCTAATCTGGCCCTACCCTTGAATTATCAAGCTCGCTCCATCTCCTGCGACTGACGCATAGTCGTTAGATGGCACCTCTAAAATTTAGGAAATGCGGCCTTTGGGTTTAAATGGGTTAGTGTAGATTCTAAATCTGTTTGTCCCGGCCCCTTTGGTCGCCGCCAAAAGCCTCAGGCTGCCTTGTCCGAGTACCGTATACAGTGTAATATTAACTCGTTTATTGCCAAGGTCTTATGCTGTCGCATTCTCAGCAGTACCCGTCAGTTCTTCTTAGAAGACCGCAGTACAGCACACGAGATAATAATGGACTGTGATGTCTGCGGCGACCTTTATTAGTGGGAAGAGGGGATGACGACACATCTTGACAACAAAGATCGAGTCTGATTGTTGAGGCCAACTGATCCGACCACGATCCGAAACTTCGTGGGTTGAGTTAGGTAGCGTGCCGTTCTACGGTTTCATCCCAGTGGTACATCGTGAGCAGGCTCGAGTTGCGCGTCATTCTCAACAGCCCGTCATAGTGCCAACGGCTTTGTCTTGAGCTATTTTTTGTTTAGCCCCGCGCAGTGCAGACAGACGGTTGGTTGGCAGTAAGTTTCCTGCAACTGGGAGAAGATCTGCATCTTTTTTTTTTTTTTTTAAATAATCAGGGCTCACAATCCTCCGCCGTTCAGCGATAATCCGCCGTTAAAGGTAACCTTTCCTGCCGCACAAATGACAAGATTCCGCCGAGGGAGGGGGGGGGGGGGGGATGCGATTTCGATTTTATCGCTATTCTGCCGTATTAGCATTTTGCTCTTTGCTGAAATCGCTATGTTACCGGAAGTAGCACAAGCTACCGTTTTCGTTTTAAAATGGCGCAGCGCACAATCGTACAGCGTGGTACAAAATTTGATGATGACAGTGTAAGAAACAAATGGATTGTTGGATGGAGGTTGCGGTGGAGTTTTGGTCAGTGTGTGCTTCTGTTGCTTTTACATCTGTTCTCGTACGTCTGCCACAATATATAAAACCGCGTACCGCGTCTATACCTTCACGGTTTTATTTTTTCTCCTTTTTCATGTCGGACCGTTGTGAGCCCTGAATAATACTTTATTATCACCGAGGGGAATTTTTGGGCGCAGCGGTATAAAACCGCTGCTGGTCGCCGCAGAGCAGAGCCCCCACTCAACATGTAATGTTTATTTTTTGCTGTACAGCTGGTTGAATCTCCGATACTTTTAGTCTCGATTAGCGAGTGCATTAATTACTAATTGTTGCAGGTTTATTTTGTTAAAAAAATTATTATTTATTTACTTTTCAAAAAAATGTATTTATTTATTTATTTTTTAAGGGGGGGGGGGGGGGGGGGGGGGGCAGTTCTGCTGTGCATCGACTCGTTGCCCGGTATCAATAGCTGCGGAAGTGTCGTATAGCGTTACCTTCGGCAACGCTATACGACACTTTCGCAGCTATTGATGCGGGTCGCCATGAATGAGTTGAAGCTTTCCTCTCCCACTTGTTTAAACCGTCAATAGCCATCGCAGTTTTCTGGGGTTCATTACAAGCTTTTGTTTTGGCCTCAATTAATCCTGTGTTTCTGCGACGGTTGTAGCAACTGTCCTTCATTCTGTGTGATGCTATTTATGTAGCACTTTCCGCTGGCAAAGGGACATAGAGCCACATGAGCCTCTGCAGCTGCGGCAAGATACAAAGATCCTTGTGAGCCGCTGGAGGCACTGGGGCTCGAGAGTATGTGCCTCTGACAAACTGTTAAACATTTTTATGACATCATCTTAGTTTTATTTTCCACGGCGATCCAAGTAAGGAATTGTTTTACCACATTTTATGTTCTTCTGTGCGACGGTCTAAGAGGGTGCAATTACTATGTGCGTCTGTACTTCTGGTATGAGGGAAATCGCCCTCGGTATATCTGTTCTCCTCGTGCGTATGACCTTGTCCAAGTTGGGCCTGCGACTGCATTCTGACCAACACTGAACGAAATGCGGAGTCACACTAGGGGACAGGGTGGCCCTGTCACTGACACATGTTCCTCACGTCAACAGCCCGCCAGGGGGCGCGCCGAGTTCGCTACACGCTCATATACCACGGGCCACCGGTGTATACACATTGTTATACCACAGGGCAGGGCAGGCAGGGCGGAAAATCATTGTGCTCGCATCGTGGCCATGGAAATGGTGTGTACACAATCGGCGAAATAAATTTACATTTTTAAGGAAATTAACGTTTAATCCCCCTTCCTCTCTCTCCCCCCCCCCCCCCTCTCCCTCCCTCCCCACCCCCTCCCCCCCCTCCCCCCCCCCCCCCCCCCCCCTCCCTTTGTAATACCAAGTCGGGGCGAGTGTGAAGGACTCTCAGTTTCTGTGCTAAATAATAGTTTTACTACATTGTGGATTCACAAAGTTCTTAAGTGGCTGAAACTGAAGACGCTTCACTTTAAGAGCCAGCTGGTTGATACAGTGGTAGCGATATCCCACTATACACAGTACGTACACGTGTATCACTGATGTGACTGAAATTTTTTTTGTTCCTATTTAAAATGAATAATTTTTTTGTTGAAATATTTAACAAAATTATGTACATGTCCATTCATTCGTTCGTTCGTTCGTTCGTTTATTCATTGGGGGAGGTGTGTGTGTGTGTGTGTGTGGGGGGGGGGGACACCGTATTTAACCCTTATCATTCAGAATACACCAGTGTGTGAAATAAGTTTGACTAAAATAGTTAAGGGTAGTGCCAGAATAGCTTGGCGCCTCTAGGCTATTATGGCACCACCCTTGAACTAAAGCCATTGTCCTTATCTGTAAGTAATATAATGTAGCTTCCATATGGCAGTGTACAAATTGGAAGCTTTTAGAATCCGTATTATATGCGTTAAACGCCGGGGGATTTTAGAAAGAAATTGACTTGGCCTTCATTGTCACTGTGCTCTTTAACCTTTTAGCTGTCGGTAGCGGTTTTTTTTTTTTGTTTTTTTTTACGTGATGATTCCTACAGGAACCATCGCGACAAAAAGCGCTACCGACAGCCAAATGGTTAACTGGCACATAGATACATTTACCTATGAAGTCGCTGTGTTTCTTGTACTGTTTGCTCGTTCCATCACACCCGCACACAATCTGGTGCCACTCTCGTAATATCTGTCACCATCGCATTTATGATTTAGTGCCAGACTGGCGGACTGCGCCATTGTAAGTAGGACGACCCTTAACCCTTTTCATCCTAATACACCCATTCCTTGAAATACATTTAAATGAAAGTTCAAGATTTGTGCCAGAATAGCCTTAGGCGCCAAGCTATTCTGGCACGACCCTTGAATAAAAATGGTTGATTTATCTCCCATTCTGTCTTCATGGGACAATAAGCAGATTTTACAAAATCAGCCTCGGGATGTATATGGTTAATAGAGATTGTTTCCAAATTATAAAATATGTGGGAAAATGCACGCATAGTGTATTTAGTCAGCCTGCTACGTTTGCAAGAGGCATAAATTTTCATGAACCCGTGCAGCCTGGAGAGAATCTATGTCTCTTGTAATTGGCCTTACATTCCCAGGTTGAGGTAACTCATCCGCGCTGAGCTGTAAAACTGTTACCAGTAGGGTGGCGATCAAGCCGAAATCACCCTGTGGACTTCTTGCAAGCGCTGTCCTCTCTTTCTGTATGCGCTAACTTCGTTTCTTCACCAGATCTGGAGCCAGTTGCATGAGCGAGCTTTGTCCTGCACCAGCCACTAAGCAAGGTGCGCCGCTTATAGCGGCGCACCTTGCTTAGTGGCTGGTGCAGGACAAAGCTCGCTCATGCAACTTGCCCCTGGTCTTATGTGCACCGCCTGATGTGTAGTCTTCGTCGTTTGCCACGTTTCAACCCCAAAACAGTCTTGCATTACACCATGTAAATCTCGTATATATAAATTTACAGTTGCCGTAAAACAAAGAAAGCAATTTGTGGCCGCTTAGGAGTGCCTTGCTCCGATAAAATAGTTTGGGTTTAACTTTGTTTCTTTTGAGCAAATTTACAAGCCACAGCCTACAGTCGAGAAATATGTGTTTGGCTGTGTAACTTATTCGCTTATGCCGCGCATCCGGATGCGGCTGGCCGCGAATGACTTAACAAGCCAGTCTGCAGTCGAGAAGTTGATGCGTTTTGGCGATGAGCATTGAATTTACAATTCACAATCACAATCCAGAAAATTAATGCGTTTCTAGCAGTGCTATCACAAGCTACAGCCTACAGTTCCGAACTGCCCCCCCCCCCCCCCCAGCCCCCCGGCGATGTGTGTCGATTGACAGCATCAATTCCTGTTCCAATTTTAATTTGTATGGAATAATTACATTTTTTATATATAGTAAAACAGAACACCGTTTGTAGAGTGCACCCTTTCAGGGCCCCTCCATGTGTGAGAGTTATGGTTGTTGGTCGTTTCTGGGAAAATACAAAATGGATGCAAGTCATTGACTGTGACTTCATTTTGCACGTAGACTAGGACCTCCCAGTCCGTACAGGCAGATGATATAGGAGTCGATAAGCGTCGTGTATAAATGCTTGTCTTTAGCGTTGTCTGTGCTCAGATCGATAGGCGGATCGGAAGTAGTTGACGCTAATCAGAGAAAAGGGAGATCAGCAATCGGAAGAGGTTCTTTCCCTTTTCCCGCCCTTCCCGCTCCCTTCTTTTACCAGATTTATAGAAGGGGTAAGAAAAAGAAAACGTGCTTTACAACGTATTTCATTTCCGAATTTACCCCACCCGGGTCTGCCCTGGGGGACTTGGGTGGGGTTAGGTATTTTTTAGTTCCCAGGGTCACCCTGGTCAGCCCCACAGGGTGGGTTTTTCTCTCTATTCTGGGGCATGTGTTTCTGTCTACCCGAGGTCCATTCACCTGTATTTGCCTTTTTTAAACTCTCCCTACTGTCTGCACTGCCTGTAGCTCTTGATATTGGATGTGTGTTGCTAAATGGTCTTAGCTTTATTTAGGCCCCATGTGTTAGGTTTATTTAATGTGTTTGACCGGCTGGCGACATACATTCAATGTTCTGTTTAGTTGGTTGTTTTTTTTTCACAAGCAGTGCAGGCACGTCCTGAGAAAGCCTTGTTGCTGTCGGGACGTTAAGCAATGTACAATCAATCAATCAATCATTTCCGAATTTGACTCATTTATGAAGTTGCGTATTCGTATGTTACGCGTTTGGAATGTGTGAAACCACCCAGCCCATACACCACAATAAGATGATTATGGATCGACCATGATAGTTCAAGGGTCGGTTGATCATCCTGTCCTGTGATGTGGTCTTCTGAGAGCAACTTCCAAATAATGATAGGAAATTTGGGAACTTAAGCAGAATGCAGAAATAAAGCTCTTTTAAAAATTTTTTTTTTTTTTTAGATGTTCCTAATGTTGCAGCGTTCGGGGCAACTTCAAACACCACGGGTTTTTGCTGTCTGACGCCCGGGATTTCAACATTTAACCCTGTAAAAGCGAGGTTAAAAGGTTCACCCACACATCTACCAGAGAGAGAGGGAGAGAGAACTGAAACTGAAACTTTATTTTGTAAGGATGAAGACAGTGGGCACGCAGGCCTTTTTACACGTCTGTCCTTAATAACATTACCAGCAAAGGTAAAAAGACAAACAAAATTAAAATGTTAAAGAGATAATAATAATAATAAATGCACACGCACACACAAATTCAGTCAGATATAAGGCAGCACAAAGGTAACACACGATGCCTGTTACTCGAGTGATGCGTTACAATCGGGGAGAGAGAGAGAGGGGGGGGGGGGGGGGGAGAGGTGAGGGAGAGAGTTTTATTTCCAAATTCTGACTAACTATACCAAATCTGTTACTTAAAGAATTCGACCGTTTTGTTTCCTGGTCGTCCTCAACAAAGCCCGCGAAGTACGGTAATCTCCGAATATTACAGCAGACCAGGGACCCAATTTGTTGTAATTGTGTCCCAAGTTCGTTACAATCCAAGTAGTTTTCATAGACAGAATACAGGCAGGGCCTTTGCACAAGTATTGTTCTGTCAGAATTTCGATTCGATATATCTGACCTCGTTGTGGGCGACGTTGGCTGTAGACGCTGGACTCTGAGCATGTTAAGATGACCACAGACTAGCTCTTTGACTGTCGGCAGCGGTTTTTGTCGCGATGATTCCTGCAGGAATCGTCACGACAAAACCCGCTACCGACAGCCAAAGAGCTAGTCTGTGGTCATGGTCGGTGGTATGCCTTTATTTCTCATTTATTTTCGCCGCCATATATTATCCTCCCGACCATTTGGCCCCGACGGTGAAACAGTCACCTCAGTATGATGGACGGTTCTCGCCTTCTCATAGCTATCCCCGGACGGACAACTTTTGAAAATTGAAACTAATCCAGAGTGGTCTGGTTTGTCTCAACCCGTCCTCCGCGACAGCTCATCGGGCGAACAGTAATCTTTATGTCTGTTAGCGTAGCGTCGTTGTCGACCCCCCCCCCCCCCCCCCCCCCTCCCTTCCGTTCCGTCCGTTCGAGGGACACCGATATAAATGTGGATGTCCCCCCCCCCCCCCCCCGATTTATGTGTTGTTCTGTGATTTTGGACCTTACGGCTCTTGAGCCGTAAGGTCGAACATCACAGACCTGCACACGTATCACACAGAAAAAAATCCGGGCAACACAAACGAGATTTTCGTTTTGAGGTCTGTTGGAAGGGCAGTGTTTCGTGTACTTATGCATGTTACGTCGTTGATGTAACTCTGTGCATCCGTCTGAACAACACCCTCGCCATGATGATCATTATCAACATCATAATTATCGCCATCATTATTATTATCGTCGTCATCATCATTACTGACGCCGTCATCCCAATTTCTTTTTTCTTTTTTTCAGAACCATCTCTTCTTTTTTTCAAAACCAAAATCTTCTTAAAAGTTAAAATTGGTTTCGTCGTCATCGTTGTCTCCCTCTCTCTCTCTCTCTCTCCCCCCCCCCTCCCCCCCTCCCCCCCCCCCCCCCCCCCACGTTTTTTCTTCCTCATTGCCATCTTCATCTATCATCACCACAATCACACGACAATCACGTCATTACTAACACCACTCTACTGACGATGTTGCTTTTCAGCTATTCAGGAGGTCGTATTCACCACGTGGCTTGAGCCTACACGACGTATATCATACTATCAACGTCCAGTGTTTCTTTGTCTTGGTCACTGTAAACCGGGACACTGGTGAGGTTCCGTTTCCGACGAACGGCTCTACGAAACGAACGAGAGTTTAAAGACGGCAACACTCCAGACATCTCCAAGAGGCATAGATGCTTATGAGCCCTCGGGTTCTATGCTTCCTAGAGATGTCTGGAATGTTCAGCTTATGATGTACGCTGGTTATCCGCCGTGTTTTCGCTCTCGTTCGTTGTTGGGGGGCGTTCGTCACAAACGAAACGTCACACATGTCTCGTTTTTACAGTTACTGGATGAAGATGGCGAAAACGAGTTTTTCTCCCGCAGCCTGTGGTTTTGCATGACCTGTTCCCATAAATTCATGACAGCATGATAGGTGGACATGTGGCCATTGCACATCTGCGCACTTTCAGTTGACCTCTTAAACTTTCAGTTTTTTTTTTCTTTCGAGTTGGCCTCTTTCACTTCAAGCTGACCACTTCCACCGGGGAAAACAGAATCGATTAATTTTAAGAATTTCGGAAAAGCCCTAACCATCATTCCAGTCTCGCTGTAGATTGCCGTGTCAGTTGAGATGATGGTACAGTTGTGGAAGACTCACGTTGATTCAAAATTAACCCCCTTGTGCTTGCGGCCACCAGTACTGTTATCAGTACCGGTGGCTGCATGTACAAAGGGTTAACTGGTGATTGCTGTCTTTTTAACAGGTGTGATTTTTATCCACAGTCGCATCCTCAATGTAACAATACGTGAAATGCTGCATTTTCAATAGGTGTGATTTTTATCATTGCTACAGGTCGGTTTACTTGTATCGCGGTTGGATTTTTCTGCCCTTATCATTTAGCACAGTCTTGCTTTTAATCCATCCATTTTTGTGTTTTGTGTCTCATTTCCCCCACCTTCCAACCCTACCTCATCCCCTCCCACTGCCAACGAGAGAGAAAGAGAGAGAGAGAGAGAGAGAGAGAGAGAGAGAGAGAGAGAGAGAGAGAGAGAATTGTGGGAAAACCTTTTTTTCCGAACTTTCCGTTGTTGACCCATTTTGCCCCGAGTCCATACAGCAGGAGATGGATTGCCCATGCTAATTCAAGGGTAGTGCCAGATTAGGTTGGCGCCTTCAGGCGCTAAGCTAATCCGGCACTACCCTAGAATTATCATGGTCAATCCATCTCCTGCAACTGGTACATAGTCGTTAGGCAACACCTCCAGAATTTGAGAAATGGGACCTTGGGGCTAAAAGGATTAATGTAAGTGACTGTTGATTTGTATCAGTTCAGTAGTGAGCATGAACGTAGAGAGAGAGAATCAATGAAACTTTATTTTACAACGGTTTAGGCATTGACATCGTCATCGACACACCCATTAATTTTTACGAACCTGCCGTTAGAGAGAGAGATATACTAAGTAAACCTGCATTTTCTTCTGAAAGCGCGTCGATATGCGTGTGCGTGCGTGCATGCGCGCGCTGCAAACATCCTCAAGAGGCATAGATGTTCATGCACCCTCCGGGCACTTGAGGATCTATGCCTCTTGGAGATGCGCACATGTGTTATTGGTTTGTCAAACGTCATTTGTCATGAGGTATTTTTTTGTTTTTACGTAATTTTATATTTAACGTGATGTGAGTTTCGCTTTCGATTCAAGACGTGCGAAAATGGTGACAAAACTAGAATTTTACGGTAACCGTACAGTTTCAGTCTTGCTATATTTTGTGTGAATTCAGGTTGACTTTACCTAGCCACATGCTATACTAAGTACACCTGCATGCTCTTCCGAAAGCGCGTCGATGTGTGTGTATGCGTGTGCGTGAGTGCATGCGCGCGCTTCGAGCATCCTCAAGAGGCGTAGATGTTCATGCGCCCTCAGGGCACATGAGGATCTATGCCTCTTGGAGATGCGCACATAATAATGTGTGAGAAAGAGCGTGTGTGTGTGTGTGTGTGTGTGAGAGAGAGAGAGAGAGACAGAGAGAGAGAGAGAGAGAATTACGTCATATGTCTGCATGGTGACGGAGTTGCTTCTTTTACGTCACCGGCACTGTCTGACTTTCTCTCCGCCGTGAGATGGCCTTAGTCGCCTGCTTGGCGTCAAACCCCAATATCTAACTAACTGACATTCTCTAGAAGTCAATTTTTTGTACTGTTTTAATTCTTTTCTGAAAAGAATTAAGTTTTACTAAAGAAGTTGAAAGGATACAAAGCTGGCTAACGAACTCATCCAACGTCTTTCTCCAAACTAGCTTTATGCAAACGTTTAAGTAAATATGACAAAAATTACGGACTCTAATCTGGGTCAACCGACTTCCTGTAAACGGTTGTTTATGTCCTCAATGATACATTCAATTACAATATGCTTGGAGGATGCTCTGAGGCTCTCTTAGCCACCCACTTAAGAAAGTTTCGCCAAGTTTCAAGCTTGTGTGTTTAGAAATATCGGAGATTCTCTTTTGTACATACATACACACACACACATACATACGTACATACATACATGCATACATACATACATACGCACATACGTTTGGCGTAACTAGACATGACGTAATTTTTATCTTGTTACTTCAATTGTTAGAGGTATAGCCTGCCCGCCTTTGACATCATGGACATGCTATTAAATTCGCCCCACCGCGACCCGTCCTAAAAAGTCTCTTCTATAAATAGAAGGGACTTGAAAAAGAATAGAGGGGGAGAAAATATAGAACATTAGAAAGGAAAGGGGGGAAGGGGGAGGGGGTTTTTATCGACGTAAAACGAATATGGATTGGGAGTGGGGTGGGGGGGGGGGGGTGGTTACCGGTGTAAAGTTTTTACTGTTTCCTGCTAACGCTTTCTAGAGTTACAGGTATTTGTCACATAAATTCGTTCCGTTGATTACCCTGCCGCAACGCAATCCCACACACTGTAACCTGCACCCGCCTGATTCTCTCTGCTTGACATTTGCTCCTTCTGATTCAGTCTGAGAAGCAGCCGGAGCCGATCTTGATCTGCATGAGGCATAGATTCACATGGGCCCCTGCATTCGCAAGGGCCTATGTGAACCTATGCCTCACGCAATTAGCTTGTCGTGAGCAGCTTGTTCGATCACTCTCCAAGAAATCTGTTCAGTTTTAGGAATGAATAGCTGGAGACAACTGAGGTCAACTTGAGACATAGATACTCATGAGCCCCAGCCTCTGCGGGAGCCCATGAGGATCTGTCCCTCATGCAGAGGGAGGAAGTTTGCGTGGAGTCCTACCGGAAAAATGAAACGGCAAAAAAAAAAATCTTATTACCGGTATTAAACACAGAAGTAGAACGAGGGGCCAGGGGTTGGACACCATCAAAACGGAAGATTTGCAAGAGGGTACATCTAACCAACTAACCAACCAACAACAACAACGACCACCATGTTGCCGCTAGATGATGTGGACGCAGAAAACGTGATTATGAAAAAAGTGCATGGGGGATTACAAACAAACAAACTGAATTATAAGCCCGGACAAATTTGCGACATCACATGTTTTTCCAAGGCGTTCATCTACTGTTTTCAACAAAACATGCAATTTTGACTAGTTCTGATTTCCGAACAACACCAGTTTCCTTGAAGCCATCTTTAACCCTACCGACATGCAAAGGGTTAAGATGGCTTGTCACGTTACTCAAACCAAACATGCCGTCACAAAACACCTGGAGACTCGTGGCAGCGTCCGCGAGCTTTTGTGACAAGTGTTACCGTGCCACAGATCTCGTTACAACACGGCTCTCTAAGCTACGCTCAGGAGGACCGTCGCCCCTTCCCCGAACGTCTTCGATCAGGGAAACAATTAGACAGTGTGCTAATCAACTCAAGTCTCCTGACGCTGTGTCCCCCCCGCGGGCTACGGGGTGCTTGCAAACTACTCAATCGATTTCAGGCAGTCTCGTGCTGAAACCGCAGTAAATCTAATCTACTACTCCTGCGGAATAATACACACACATAGGAGAGTTAGAGGAGTTGCTGCACCATAGCATCAGCGGAATTAGTCGAATAGGAACGGACTTCGTAGTTAAGCACGGTGAATTCAAATTCAGGACAATTTTAAATATTTTATCCCTCCCCAAAAGGGAACTGAAGACGCCACAGCGGGGGATTCAGATCCGCCGTAGAGCTCAAGGGTAGTGCCAGATTAGCTTGGCGCCTTTTTAGGCGCCAAACCAATCTGGCACTACCATTGAACTGACATAGGTGATCCCAGATGCATTGCTAATCTGGCAGTTACCTCTAATTTTCATGCTAGTCTGGAACCATCTCTCCGCTATTACATCCCTCCCCCCCCCCCCTTTTTTTTTTGGGGGGGGTGTGGGTGGGGGGACACTTTTCACTTATTTCTGCCCCTGCTCCCCCTCCAAAGGAAAGGAGTGGGGGATTAGTGAAACATTATAATCTATGTCCGTTGTACTGAGCGTCAGTGCTATGGCTTCGTCTTTCGTGAAGAGAAAGCGTATTAGACTAGAGGCATTGCGGTTTCTGCAGACCCGCTGCATTTGAGGACCCCCCCCCCCCCCCCCCCCCTTCTCTCTCTCTTCTCTCTCTCTCCCCCCCCCCCTTCCATCCCCTTTAGACAATAAGAGGTAGTGCATTAGAGACCTGCGTTTTCAGACTTTCGCTGCTGCATATGAGGATCTCTCATTACAGTGTGCATTCAAGGAACTACGTCTCTTTTCCCAGAATTTCGCGCGTATATATATGAGGATTAGCTTGCTTAGAGGTGCTACGCCTGTTGAAATTTGTTCCCTGCTCATGAAGATCTCTAGAGAGAGAGAGAGAGAGAGAGAGAATGAATGAATGACGATGAACTTTTATGTTCCAACGTTAGAAGTTATTTGTTGCAGGATCAGTTTCAAACGCTGTTGCTACATTTAATACGTAAAAAAGGACACACATGTAAAACACAAAAATTATACCACAGAGAGAGAGAGAGAGATGCTTACGAGGAACTGCGCCTTTTTCAGACAAAAGAGGATCACACTAGATGCCTCCGTCGATTCGCTGCGCTGATCAGCGCAGCGAGTCTAGGGAAGCAGCCAGTGTTAAGAGAGGATTTGTTCTCCTCGAAGACTCGGAAACGCTGCTGGACGGAGTTCTGTCCTTGTTACAGATAGGGGCGGTTCTTCGGCAGACTTCGATCGATCTTAGCGCCCGCTTGGTCACAATTCGAAAACTATTAGCATCTAATAGACGAGAAATGAGAGGACTGGTGGTTCCCCCCCCACCCCCCACCTCCCCCCGCCTTTGGCCATGACATCTGCAAGAGGCGTAGATGCTCATAAGCCCCTGCATCCGCAGGGGCTTATGAGAATCGACGCCTCTTGCAGGACATGGATGGCTGTATTTGGGACACAGAGCAAGAAGGCTGCAAGTACGGGCGTCTTGTACGAGAAGGTTGATCAGAATCCATTAGCATACAATAGAAACGAGAGGACTGGTGAGAGGACGCAAGTCAGACCCTGCCGTCTGCGAGAAGGGTAGATTCTCACGAGCCCTGTGCAGACTGCAGGGGCTCACGAGAATTTGAAGCGCTTCTGTGGTTGAAAGTCGGGCTGCAGAGGATTTCACGACAGTCTAGTACTGCAGGAGGGTCGTATAATATATATATCTCATTGTACCCCAAGACCGAAGTCACCAAATTTTGCCGTTGTCCTCTGAAGACCGCATTGCAGTGCAGGACACAGATCGACCATGATAGTTCAAGGGTGATGCCAGAATTGGCGTCACCCTTGAACTATCATGGTGGATCCATATTTTGCTGTGGTGTGTCTGGGGTAGAATGAGATATAAGAGTCTCTGCCTGTTGCTTGTGGAAAGTTGAGCTGCCGAGTTTCGTGGGGCTCTACCGCAAGGAGTTCGTGAGACTTTCCGCCTCTTGGTGAATGAAAATCGGGCTGCGGTTGTTCCTGCGAGTCTGCACCTGCAGGGGCTCGTGGGAATCTGTGTCTCTTGATGGCTGCAATTTTTGGCTGTCGGGCCGCATGAAACTCTGTGCGGGCTGACATTTTGGCTGCAGAGGCTCGGGAAGTTCTGTGTACCCTCTTGATAAGTTAAGAGAGGGTTCCATGAAATTCTGTGCCACGTTTTGACCTGGCCGTGAACGCATATTTTATTTCTGAAAGTTTCTGTTCGATTCGAGTCCAAAGCCACAACCGTGTAAGGAACACGGAGGCAAATTGGTCCCAGCAAGAGGCATAGATCCTCATGAGCCTCCGCAGTCGCGGGGGCTCATGAGGATCTATGTCTCTTGCATTTGGATCATGCTCTTTTCTTCTCTCTGACGGTGAAGGGTTTAAAGAAAGCCCGCCAGCCTGATCTGTAACTGAAGAAATTCATCGGAAGAGAGAGAGAGACAGAGGGGTGGGGTGAAGGGGGGGGGGGCGTAGGGGGGTGGGGGGGGGGGGGCTGTGCCTCTCGAGTGAACCAGGGGGAAAAAATGGGGGGGTGGGGGCCGGCGGGTAGTAATGTTTTCGGGGAGGGGTAGAGATGCATAATAGATCGAATACAAGGAGCCAGTAGCCTAATCTGTAACTGAAACAGGCTGGGGAAAGGGAGGGGGGTTGTCGGCGACAAATTGATCGCATCTCGTGGGTCACTACCCAGAATTCAATTTTGCTTCATTGCCCATTGCCATGATGGTTTGAGTCTGGATTTTTAGAGGAGGTAGAAGGGAAGGGGGAAAAGGGATTTTGGGGAGAGAAAGGGGGGGGGGGGGTATGGAAGGGATGACCAAATGAGATAACTGTGGATTGGAGGGGACCACTGAATTATTACACATGATTCAAGACTCAAAATAGTGTATTGTACTTGTCCAAATGTTGGAAGTTTCTGTCAGTTCTTCTGACCTTGCTTTCTGTTATTTTTTTCCTGACTTGTGTGTGCATTGTTGCTGCATTATTCGGCATGTTTCCAGCGTCAAAATACTGCATTGTTCAAAATACCAGACCAAAAAGGTTACTGCCAAACATGTAAAACGCAGAGAAGAACCCAGCGGAGAAAGAAACACGCTTAGAAAAGACAGTTACGCCACAATTTATCATACATTCGTTCGTTCGTTACTCCATTTTTATGTCCCACTGGCACAAAGTGATCGGGGACATCATACATTGTGTTGCAACTGCCATTTATAAGCGTTTTTCGTTCTCCACTGGATTCTTCTTGTAATTTTTAAATGTTTTTTTTTTCCCCCAAGTTCTCAAGTTGTTCTTGCTGTTTGCATTGTTGCAGGTTTGAACAATGGTGAATCGTGGAACAGTGGACAGCCCGGCCCCCCTGGTCCTCCCGGGCCCCCAGGGGCTGTTAGGGTGAGTGTGCACCTTTCTTCAACGTATAAGACGGTTCGATCATGTTGTTTCGAAGAGATCACTGTATTTATCTCTTTGTCCCAAAGTTAACCCTCCCCCCTCACCCTGGTCTGCCCTGGGGTTAACTACTTTTTAGTTCCCAGGGTCACCCTGGTCAGCCTCCCAGGATGGGTTTTCCCGTCTATTGTGGGGCATGTGTTTCTGTCTACCCTTGGTCCATTCACCTGTATTTTCCTTTTTAAATCTCTCCCTACTGTCTGCGCGGCCTGTAGCTCTTGATATTGGATGTGTGTTGCTAAATAGACTTAGCTTTATTTAGCGTACTGGGCCGGCTGGCGACCTATATTCAATATTGTGTTTAGTTGGGTTTTTTTTTTCACAAGCAGTGCATGCAAGTCCCGAGAAAGTCTTGTTGCTGTCGGGACGTTAAGCAATGTACAACCAACCAATGTTAACACATTACACCTTGAAGCTGAATTTGTGTAAATTTTCTTGTTGGCCTATGGCTATGTAGGCTGCATTACAGATCACGAGCTAAATCAACCGCGCTGTGAGTTCAAGGGTGGTGCCAGAATAGCTTGGCGCCTCAGGCGCCAAGCTATTATGGCACCACCCTTGAACTATCATGGTCAGATTAATTTCAAGCAGTAGCGTACCAGGATGCAAAGAGTTAATGTTCGTGTCTGGTCTGTGGACTGGATTTTTCAATTTCCAGAAGGATTTCAGAGCAGGTGGTATTCTGACGTGTGTGGCCGCCGGGCAGGTCAGGTTGCACACAGTGCTTACGACTTGGGACGTAAAGGGCTTGGGCATTTATTACAATTTCAACCCTTTGCCTGTTGGCAGCGCTTTGTGTCGCCATGATTCCGGTAGGAGTCGTCACGACGTAAAGCGCTGCCGACAGCTGAAGGGTTAATCCCCCTATGCAAACAGCGACCAGTGCTGGTTGAACTCATTCGTGACGTGCTGCGTCTGGATACTCTGCCTAACGCCGCATGTCCGGATGCGGTATGTTCAGAATGAGTTAACCGTGCGAGACGGGGAGGAGGTTACTACGCAGTACCTTGGGAGGCTATTTCTAAGAGTCCGAAATAGCTCAGACGGTTAAGCGTCGGAGCAAGAGAGCGAAGGGAATCGCCTGGTCGGGGGTTTGAGTCCCCGTTTCGGCCCCGGTAGCTGGACTCGCAATCCAGGGGAAAAAGACAGGCTTGTTGTATAGCATGTCCGTTGAAAGGTCCTGGTAAATCAAAGTGGCACAGCTGCAGTGCGCCTGAATTAATCAGTGTTCAGATCGTACTCCACAGGCAATAGATTTCCGTGTCCCCCATAACCCGCCCGTCAGGGCCGTCCATTATCACTTCGGTGACGTGGACGTTAAACCCCGAACTAACCAACCATGTTATTTCTGTTCTGGGAAGGTGTGACTCATTTTCGCTGATTGCCTTTGTTTCGTGACTTTGGTTGGGTAGCGGGTGGATGGGGACAGCTAGGATACATCAACATGACTGATCGTGATTTGAAGGTACAACACATTCAATCCTGTGGTCGTCAGTAGCTCTTTTGTGTTGCGACGATTCCTGTACAACAGACAAAGGGTTATTTTTTTTTTATTTGTTTTTTTTTTACCCATTGTGTCGCACGTACGAAAACCCCACATTTTGTAGTAGTCGTCTGAGGACTGCATTACAGACAGATCGACCATGATGGTTCAAGGATGGTGCCAGAATAGCTTGGCGCCTGTAGGCGCCAAGCTATTCTGGCACCACCTTGAACCATCGTGGTCGATCCGCTTCTTGCTGTGGTGTGTCAGGGCGGAACGAGTTAAAAGATGAAAACATGCCAAAATTTCAAATGTTTAGTTGACTTGTAATCTTGTGTTTCAGATGTACGAGGGACAGTACAACGGAACGAGCGGCGAGTCCATCGACCATTTTTTAGGTCCGTCTCCCTCGGATGGAATGCCTAGTCTTATGAGTAAGTGTACCTTAACCTATTTTTATTCCACGTCATCCTAATTATTTTGTTCTGCTGATTCAAGATGTCTTTTAGTTTTAGTTTTACTTTAACCTCTTTGTGCTAGAAGCCACCATTACAGTACTGGTGGTGCTTGCAGGCACAAAGGGTGTGACCCTTTGACCGCAGAGAAAAAGTGAGCATGATCTGGTTTTGGGGGCTCATGAGGGTCTATGTTCTTGTGACCATGTTGTATACGTCTTCTTTGGACTGCTCACACTTTTGGCGTTGAGGTGACCAAGATCCCAGAAATAAAATTTGCGTCTGACGTTTCAGCTAACCTGCAGATGAAGGTATACATAAAAAACCATGTAGTAGAATGATGTATGGTTACATAATATGACTGCAGATCTTATCAGAATAAGAAGTTATCCTTAGGTCAGAAAATGCACTGATCAAGCATGCTGCCACTGCAAGAGGCATAGATTCGCATGAGCCTCTTTCTGTCATTTCTGACAGCGATCATCGCCATTTTCATTCTCATATCCAGGGAAATATCTTCTGTGTCGTAAAATTTGCCCCCCCCAAAAAAGCACTAGTCGGTTCAGCAATCGCTTGTACTGGAAGCTGGCGACTAGACAAGGCATGATTGATGCAGGGGAAGTAATCCATCATTGTCAGAACATTCCAACATTCCGGGTTATCCGTCTTGCCCCTTTTAGGCCTGCGGGCTAGTGTAGAAAAACGAGTGGAAAATGTGCGAACAAAGGAAAGGACAAACATGTAGTATCTATAATGTAGGAAAGTTCAGCGGTAGTCGTTCATTGTCATCGTTTTTGTTGGTATTTCACTTGAATAAATTGTTGACTATGTCCTCTGTTAACCCTTATTATTCGGAATACACCAGTGTGTGAAATAAGTTTGACTAAAATAGTTCAAGGGTGGTGCAAGAATAGCTTGGCGGAAGCTATTCTGGCACCACCCTTGAACTAAAGCCATTGGTCCATATCCTTATCTGTAAGTACTATAATGTAGCTTCCATAGGGCAGTGTACAAATTTGAAGCTTTTAACCCTTATCAATCGGAATACACCAGTGTGTGAAATAAGTTTGACTAAAATAGTTCAAGGGTGGTGCCATAATAGCTTGGCGCCTCGAGGCGCCAAGCTATTATGGCACCACCCTTGAACTAAAGCCATTGGCCTATATCCTTATCTGTAAGTACTATAATGTAGCTTGCATATGGCAGTGTACAAATTTCAAGCTTTTAGCCTCAGTATGATATGGGTTAACCTCAGTAGGATATGATTTTATGTGTTCCTTCAGCAATCCATCCATCCATTTATTTATCTAACCACTCGTCCATCCTGTGACCGCACACCCACGGAAGTCAATGTGTAGTTGTTAGGTATGGGTATATCTGTTTGGTTCAGTTGTTAATTTTCCATGTGGCATTGGATTTTGCACTAATTCATTTACTGATTCATATTCATTCATATATATATCCAACCAGAAGATTTTCCACCTGTCTGCCTGTCAGTTCATCCCTCCACCCAACCACCCGTCGTCTTTCTGTTCACCCACACTGTTTATCCATCTTTTCAAGTTTTTCATCCATGCATAAGTCCTGCATTCCTCAAGTGTCAGTTGTGTGCTGGTCTGTGATTTTGGACCTTACGGCCTAAGGCCGTAAGGTCAAAAATCACAGACCAGCACACATTCATAACGACTGCATTAGCTGTAACTGTTCAGAGATACACTTGTGTAACATCTGGTTACCAAACGCTACACACAGATCCAGCTATGGTTCATTTTGACACAGGGTAATCCAGTTCAGCAGGCGTCGTTGTCGTTCGTTATATCAAGTCAACTGACGGTGACTC
This sequence comes from Semisulcospira habei, assembly GCA_036245525.1. Classification (NCBI taxonomy): domain Eukaryota; kingdom Metazoa; phylum Mollusca; class Gastropoda; family Semisulcospiridae; genus Semisulcospira; species Semisulcospira habei. The sequence goes on along the minus strand of BTPG01000002.1, from coordinate 25,027,308 downwards.
CGTTTAAGAAATACAACGCTATCAGTGCGAGAAACAGCTTCTTCAGATTTATGCGTAAATGGTACTTTAATGACTGCAAGTGTGATTTGAAGTCGTTGTTTATTTGTTTTCTTAACAGACAAGAGTCCGGCAGACATGTACAACAGATCATCTGGATTCTCCTCACCCGCCCCTCAGGTAAGGAACATACTGTGTGTGTGTGTGTGTGTGTGTGTGTGTGTGTGTGTGTGTGTGTGTGTGTGAGAGTGAGAGAGAGAGAGAGAGAGAGAGAGAGAAAGAGAGAAGGGTAGAGAGAGCCCAGTGCGCAAGAGGTCATCGGGCCGACGTCGGCTGCCGTTGGCCCGCGCACAGTCGTGTGCGGGTCGAGGCGGCCAACGTCGGCCCGATGGGCTTTGTGCACTGAGAGAGAGAGAGAGAGAGATTGTTAGTTGGGGGTTTAACTCCCACGGCGCAGGAGTGATATGGACGGCCTTAGCGGGCGGGTTACCAGCGACAGGAAAATCTATTGCCTATGTGGATTATGATCTCAACACTGATTAATTCAGGCGCACCGCAGCTGTGCCACACTGATTTACCAGAACCTGTCAAATGGACATGTTCTTGATCATGCCTGTCTTTGTTTTCCTTGGATTGCTAGTCCAGCTACCGGGGACTGGAACCCGCGACCCAGCTACTACTCCCTTTGCTGTAACAGAGACACGAAAATGTTGATTAAAAAAAAAAATTGCTTATTGTCCTATGAAGTCGACATTAGTTTACAGATTACAAGGTAGATCAACCATTTTAGTTCAAGGGTGGTGCCAGAATAGCTTGGCGCCTCAGGCGCCAAGCTATTCTGGCACCACCCTTGAACTATCACAGTGAAATTTATTTCAAGCAAGAGTGTATCAGGATAAAAAGGGTTAACAAGCAGGGTGGCAAGGACAGACGCGCGCTGGAGTGTTCAGATGACTAGAGTGGACCAGGAGAAGAAGAGGTGGGAGATGGATATACGATAGGAAGGACATTACTAAGTTTGTGGGGGGGGGGGGGGTGGGGGTGGGGGGGGGGGGGGGGGAGAATATCCCGTAAATTTAGACCAGGAGAATGATTCAGCTTTGTCAAGATCCCTGAAAGCTGAATTTCAGCTCTGGGTTTAGGCAAAACAGTCCTTCAGCCGGCCGGCTCTGTCTGCAAGAGGCATACATTCTCACGAGCCCCTGAGCGTCAGCATGTAAATTTAATTAGCAGTGGTGTAAGTGTGGCGGGGAGGAGAGGGTGGATGAACATAAGGTAGAAGGTACAGGGTGAGGCCGGGGCGAGAAGCGGGGTGCTGTACCCCAGGTAAGGAAAAGACATAAAATCGTCTCATCCTTCGGCGGGTAGCGTGCAAGCCGTACTAATTAGTGCCCAAACCACCAGCCTGTGGCAACGCTTGACTTCATGGTGCGAAGGAAGTTCCCGCCGGCTTTTGGACAGGCGCCAGTATTTCACAGCTCGGCTTCTCCGGATACGCCTCGGCTTTGGCCAATGCTGGAAGGGCGGGGGGGGGGGGGGGGGGGGGGGGGGGGGGGGGGGGGAGGGGAGGGGGGGGAGGGGGGGGGGCATAGGGGCTCACGGGCCTTTGTAGCCCGTGTAAGAGGAGTTCACTTCAGTTTTAATGAAACCCGTTCATTTCTTTTAATTGGGTTCTATTCTTGTTTCTTTTGAAACTTCTCCCCACCAAAGTGCCATGAACATTGTACCATAGGATGGGTGTAGGCGCTATACAAATGAACATCATTATCATCATAGTCACCGTACAGTGTCTAGAAGAAAAAAATATGCTGGTCATTAGTGCTCATCATAAAAACGTATTTTTCAAGCCACCAAACATGAAAAATTAATATACAAAAAAAAAAAATAATAATAGTTTAAAAAAATTCTCACTGGCCACTCATTCTGCTAAAAACATTAAAAATTAATATATAATTAAAAAAAAAATTCTCACTGGCCACTCATTCCACCACTCATTCCACTGTTTCTCAGCGGAGCCTTCACCACTCCTTGTCTGCATTTGGTCTGCGACGAGGCTTACATGCTCATGAGCGATCAGGAAAATACACTCCCATTTCGCCTAGTCTAGCAACCTCCCCCCACCCCACCCCACCCCCCAGAAAAAAAAAAACCCGATGATCACGGCTCGGTTGTTGAGTGAGCTTAGTCTTGCACCAGCCATTAAGCAAGGTGCTCCGCTATAGCGGAGCACCTTGCTTAGTGGCTGGCGCAGGACTAAGCTCACAGTCACATTGGTGCAGCTTGCTTAGTGTTTGGCGCAAGACTAAGCGCACTCGTGCAGCTGGGCCTAGCGGAGCACCTGGCGTAGTGGCTGACGCAGAACTAAGCTCGCTCATACAGCGGGCCCCAACTATACCGAGTCCATCGTGATGAGTCGTTCGATAAACCTTTGCTCGATGAGCCATGCCGGAGTCTGGTCGTTGAATGGGGCAGCTGATGTTCGTGAAACAGGCCTGGGTGATAGATGACCCTTTCCCCTCTAGTGACTGTAACCCTTTACCTTCTAAAGCGGAGGCTGTTCGGCGTTGATAGCTTATGGGTAGTGCCTGAGAGTAGCTCGGTCTCTCCTTTTTCTTTCCTGTACAATTGCTGATACGTTTGCCAATGGCCGCATAGCCTGAGTGTGCGCGAGATGGTTAATTCTGGGTTTAACTTAACCTCCACGGCACCGGAGCGATAAAGTACGACCCTAACGGGCGGTTGTTTTCAATTTTTTTATTTTATTTTATTTATTTATTATTTATTATTTTATTTTATTATTATTTTTATTTTATTTATTTATTTATTTATTTATTTATTTTTTTTTTTTTTTGGGGGGGGGGGGGGGGGGGGGGGGGGGGGCAGCCGGTACTGCCTGTGGAGTACGACTTGAACTTGACACTGATCAATTCAGGCGCACTGCAACTGTGCCACTCTGATATACGAGGACCTTTTAACGGACATGCTATCTGAATAAGCCCGTCGTTTTGTGTGGACATGCTTGAGAGCCGCGCTTTCAGTATACTGTGCCCAGTGGACTCGCCTTAGTAGCGAGCGAGGGAATGTACAGCAGTGAAACAAGACTAGCCAAGCGAAACAACTATAGACGTCTATTTCAATTTCAAACCTGCTACAAAACGTATCAGCCTTCGTTTTTATGACAACACTCGGTGATAGTCTAGTGCAGTAATGAACAGTTCAGTAACAGTTCTCCGCATATAATATCAGCTCTGAATAGTATGCTGTACGGACGGGTCTGAGACATCCCGGTGCACTGTGCTGACAAGAATTTTGAAGGCGAGTTGGTTGGTCGTGACCAGCAAGACTCCCAAATTCTTGCAAGAGGCATAGATTCTCATGAACCCCCTGCATCCTGCCGGGGTTCATGAGAATCTATGCCTCTTGTAGAAGGGTTGGACTGGATGAGTGGCTATCAAGGGGCACTACTGGCAAGTCGTGACCTCGATTTTTATCCTCATTTTATTTTAGTTTAATCTCATTCTAATTCTAAAGTAATAATTCCGGTTCGCTCTAGATTGGAATGGGGTGTAGTCTCGATCGTGAGTCCTTGGCTTTGGACTTGTAAGGAATTCATGGCTTCTTTTGTTTTTGTTGCCGGTTTTTTTCTCGTTCACTAGCCGGTGTGGGGAAATTGGTTTTCTGGGGTGATAAGATAAATTGCAATTTCGACCGATTCGCATCAGTCTTGTTTTCGGTTAGATGATTTTGTTGTTTCTGCTGCTTAAATAAAGTACATATTGTTAGTTACTAAATAATGGGATGGAACATACAGATACAATATGAGCGGACATTTATTTGTCTGTGTTACTGTTATTGGTTTGTTTTTTAATTCTGTTTTTTTATGTTTTTGTTTTAGAACTCTTATGTACTTCTGTGAATGCTCTGTTGTCTGCAGTGAAACTACGTTCATATGTTCTGTTCGGTTCTGTTCTAGTCTTTTCTTTTCCATTCTGTTTTGCAGTCTCTGTTGCAAGGTCGGTTATCACACACAGAAAAACGTGATCCGTTTAGGGCTGAACGTCTTTTGACTACCGCGAAGGTGATTTCAAAGACAGGGACTGAAAAGAGGCCTGTTCAAATTTTGACCCCAGCTGGGTTCGAAACCATGATGTTTTGGACGTGAGTCGAATGCCCTGCCACCGAGCCACCAGATCCCCACGGATATCACAACAAAATAAGCAAAATTTGTTCAGAGTTCTCTCAGCACTCCTATATAAATTGCTTCGCTTATAACAAACTTCGGATATAAGAACAAGAAAAGAATTGGTCCTCCGGCGATGCGCTGCGCACGAAGTTTACTGTAGTGCACTTTTACTCCGTCTCCACTGGTATTGTGGTTGTAGCTGTCACAGGGGGTAAGCTTAGTACTGCGCCGGCTACTAAGCAAGGTGCTCCGCGATAGCGGAGCACCTTGCTTAGTGGCTGGCGCAGGACTAAGCCACTCATACAATGTCAAGGTGCAATGTCTCGCTCCTGGTTTTGCGTTAGGTAGCTCAGTTTTTTTTTGTTTTTTTTTTAATGCGTTACGTGTAGCCGCTGGATCATGCGTCTCTCTTGCTCGCCCTGTTGTAAACGTGTTCCTCTCGTGTATGGAGCCCATCGGGCTTTCCATCTTAGCCGAAAATGGTTCAGTTTTGAGGGTGGCAAGTGTAGTTTTGACTCGGCATGAGGCATAAGATTCTCAATACAAGAGCCATAGAGCGTATACAAATATATAATACACGCTCTATGACGAGAGCCCCTACGACTGGTTCAGTATTGAGGGTGGCATGCGGCAGGCGTTTTGTCGAGTATGCAAGAGGCGTACATTTTCAGGAGCCCCCGCAGACTGTGGGGGCTCATGAGAACGTATGCCTCTTACGTGCCTTTCTTTAACCAATATCATACAGAGACTATAAACTTCAAATTTGTACACTGCATATGCAAGCTACATTATAGTACTTACACAAAGTTACAGATAAAGATATAAATATACCAATGGCTTTACTAAGGGTGGTGCCAGAATAGCTTGGCGCCTAGAGGCGCCAAGCTATTCTGGCACTACCCTTGAACTATTTTAGTCAAACTTATTTCACACATCGGTGTATTCCGAATGATAAGGGTTAAACTTCGTTAAGACGGTTCAGCTTGGAGGGTGGCAAGCCTGTTGTCGAGTCCGCGAGAGGCGTAGATTTTCATGAACCCCTATCTTGCTGGCCTTTCTCAAACGTGTTCTTCTGGCGTTAGGAGGTGATGGGTCGTTGCCGCGGCATTGGGGTGGTCAAGTTTGCGGGGTGGCAGGTGGCTGTCAAGCGCGTAACATGTTGTAATTGGGCCCGGAGGGACCTCAGCGCCACAGAAAACGATTCTCCTCCGATGGACACCCAATTCAACATTGGGAACAAGCCCTCATTTTTTGTTCTTTCTTCTGGAGACGTCTTTATTCTCTTCCCATTCCTTTCACCCTCCCCTCCCTCCCCGCGCCCCCCCCCCCTCTCCCACTCCCTCTCCAAAGCTTCGATTGTGTTTCTGAAGGAAGTGAATGTAGAATCTAGACAGTTTAGGTCTCAGCACGGATCAGAAAAGTGTGTTCACGTCGCTGCAGTGCTTTCCTTTGTAGTGGTGTTTTGTTTTTTTCTCCTTCCAGAAGGCAGCAGGAAAATTTTCGATTTTCGTTTACATTATTTTCTTTAACTCTTTCGAGACGTAAAGCCGCGAATCCGGATGCGAGACGTCTCGAAAGTGTTAAAATTATGTTCTGTCATGTTCAATGGGAGTTGCGTGGTTTTATGGATAAATGAAGGGATGGGTACTGAGATGGGTCATTTTTTTTAAAATTTAATTAAAAAAAATTAATTCATTCCTTCATTCATTTATTGATTCATTGACTTGATCGACACTTTGCAAGTCTGCATCTTGTAACGCTTTTTCAAGAACTGAGTGCATTACAGAAGTAACAACGAATATTTTATAAAGATTGCTTGATTGATTATTTTTTTGCAAGTCCGACCTTTTCTTACACGACACGACAGAAGTAACCAAAAACTATTTTTTAAAGAAACTCATTGGGTAACACCAACTACACTGCACCTCGAGCCCCCGCATTCTGCAATGAAAGTCTATGCCACTCGCTGACCCATTTGCGCCTCAGGTTTACCAACCCAACCCAGAGAAAATCACCGGTGTTCACCGAATGTCCAATTTTCTTCACCGCGCCGTCCCACAGGGACCAATTTGCATCCCGCCCAAGTTAAGAAAAGACCGTCTCAGAGAGGGAGACCGCTTCGTCACAAATCCAGGCGTGCGCTCAACAGCGCCTTCAATCGAGGATCAGCTGGAGCATATCTTGGTCAGCAAGAGGCATGGATTCTCATGAGCCCCTGCTTCAGCAGGGGCTCATGAGAATCTATGCCTCTTGCAGAGGGAGTGTTTTGTATTGGGACGCGTTCAGCATTGATGAATAACTCAGACACCAACAAATACCAGGAAGTCAATATTAATAACACGGCTAATTAAAGGACGTCTGCCTTGTTAAACGAAAGAACCTTCAAACAGGAGAAAAAGTTTTGCTTTTGCTTCATCAGACTTTTCCCTCTTTTTTTTTTTTTTTTTTTTTTGTCTTTTTTTTTTTTTTGCTTGGGTTTTGTCAAGAAAAATAAATTGTTGATAAGACTTGATCACCCGCGAGACGCAATTAAGAGAAGAATGACAGTGACTCGCGCGCGTGTGTGTGCATTCAACTTTTGCGAAGTCTTTTTAACTAAAACCGCTACCGACACACAAAGGGTTAAAACATACAGGCCCAACACACGGATGGCCGCCCGTGCGTCCTACTGCTAACATGATTAATATAGGCTCTGCTTAACGATGAACGCTCGTAATTATGGTCCTTCCGTTTGTCGCAATGGTGTGTGTTGGGGTGGGGGGGGGGGGGGGGGGGACAGAGCGATTATTATTTTTACGAGGATGAAACTGCCAGACGGTCGGTAAGGCATCTTTTCACATCTGCATCTGTCTGCCATCTACTTGTATCGGAAATGCATGTATGACGAAAATTTTGTTAGAGAGAGGGTGGGGGGGGGGGGGGGGGGTGGAGAGAGAGAGAGAGAAATGGGGGGGTGGTGGGGGGGGGGGTGGTGGTTCAGGTGCATGACATATGTTCAAATCGTCGGCGAATATTTTCCCTCGTACCTGCTTGCCTGCACAAGTTAGTTAATATTTTGCAGGTGTTTTGTGTTTTCGTAACCGCTAATGACCGGTAGCATTTCTCCGCTATTTTTCCCCCTTTTCCACCTCAACCCCCACCCCCCCGCCCGCACTCCCACCCCCCTACCACAGCTCCCCCCTTCACTCTCTCGCTCCCACACCCTCTTCTTCACCCCCTCTCCCTGCCAGCAGTTCAGCGCGCGTCATGGATTGATGCAGCGTAATTAGATTATGATGGGTAGTGTCGCTTACGGAACTTCAGATCAGGATGAGGTAGGCAAAAATATTAACCCGTTCAGTGCCGAGAACATTTGAACACCACCCAAATGCAAGAGGTATAGATCCTCATGAGCCCCCGCAGTCGCAGGGGCTCATGAGGATCTATGCCTCTTGCTGACACAATTTTTAAATTCATGTAATTGTTGCTGGGACGTCTATGGTTTTGGTGTCGCATTAACTCATTCTACCCCATCACCGAAATCCCCAAATGTTGCCGTTGTCCTCTGAAGACTGCATTGCAGTGCAGGACACAGGTCGACCATGATAGTTCAAGGGTGATGCCAGAATAGCTTGGCGCCCATAGGCGCCAAGCTATTCTGGCATCACCCTTGAACTATCATGGTCGATCCTTATCTTCCTGTGGTGTGTCTGAGGTAGAATGAGTTAAAGACGATTGCAGAGACTAAGCCTGGAGAAGCTGCCATTGAACGGGTTAAAGTAGAATTTAGGGGAGGGGTGGTGTGGTTTTTTTTTTTTTTTTTTTTTTTTTTTTTGTGGGGGGGGGGGGGGGGGGGGGTAGAAATGCGGCAGGTACAGAGAGTGGTTTGTACTGATGGGTGATATTTCGCCTTGCAGCTTCTAGATTACAACAAACGAACTTTGTTTCTGTCGTAGGATATAACACGGAGCGTCGTGAAATTTAAACAAACAAACCAAAAAAAAAAAAGCTTTTTTTTTATTTTGAAGAAACTTGCAGCAGTGAATAATTTTCTTTTTTTTATATTATTTTGACCATGTGTAAAACTGAACACCACATTCACACACAAACGCACACACACACACACACACACACACACACACACACACACACACACACACACACACACACACACACACACACACACACACACACACACACACACGTAACCCTTTCAATCTGTGCTAGTGTAGTAGTTGCAGTGTAACTGAACAGAAGGACATTGTACGTTTTGTTACTGGCTGATGGCCCAGCGTTGAATGCCACGGGGGGTAGTTTTTGGGGGAAAATAAGATTATTTTTCCAAGACTTACACAGCACAGCACAAAAAGTGTCAAACTGCAAGAGGCATATATTCTCAGGACCCGCATATATTCTCAGTTACTTGCGGGGCCTCATGAGAATCTATACGTCTTGCTAACGACATTTAAATCTGTGTACTTCGTGTGAATTAGGTAGTGGTGCACTACTCAGTTCTTCAAGCACACACAATGCGTGCGCACTCCTGTAGAAAACTCTTTCAAAAGAGGCATAGATTCTCATAAGCCCCCCGCGCGCGCCCGCTGTAGCGGGGGCTCATGAGAACCTGTGCCTCTTTTCCGACTCCATTAATATCTGTATGCGGGGTGTGGGCTGTTCAGTGTCGTGTGTCTTGTGCTTTTCAACATATGGCAGCCACATGGGAAAGCGCGCGTTTTGAGAAGCCATTGTTTTACACCGTGTGGACAAATCAAGTTTGTTTATCCTTATCACCTCGCTGAAGCTGGGGTTTTAAACAGGGCAAGGCGAAGACTTTCACATGAGCGGGGATGTATACATGGGACAATGTTTTGTATTGTGTGGGTGGTTGGATGCGAGTCCGTGTGTGTTGGTGGGGGGGGGGGGGGGGGGGGGGGGGGGGTCGGCTTTTTACGTGTGTATGTTTTGGAAAGGGGGTGTTCTGCATGTGTGTGTATGGCGGAGGGTGGGGGGGTGTCCCTACAAACGTATTTGTGTGTATGTGAGCATGACTTCGTGTGCATGCCGAGCTTTGTTTATGTGTGTGTGTGCGTGCGTTTGTGGTGTGTATATAAATGAGTTTCGGCGAGTTTGTATGTATATGACTATGTGCACTTGTGTGTGTGTGTGTGTTTGTGTGCGTGCGCGTGTCTACGTCATCTCTCGTGTTTAACGCCTTCTCTGCCACAGGACGTGTGGTGTTCTTTCGAGAACCGTTGCTCATTCAAAGACCGTTCAATCACGATGGATTCACAGTGGTGTCAGCAATAGGTATAGATCCTCGTGAGCCCCCGCAACTGCGGGGGCTCACGAGGATCTATACCTCTTCTAGCTCGGTGATGTTACATTTTTTCTCTCGGTAGAGAACGGGTTTGTTCCCATGTTTCCCATTATGGAGAGAGAGAGGGAGAATGAGTTTATAGCGGCCGCATCTGTTGAGTGCAGATAAACTTTGCTTATACTGTTGTCTTCACAGTGTTTATCAATATTTCTAATGGGAAATTGTGCATGTAAATAACCAACGCCTCGGTGGATGCAAATTAAAATTTCATTTGCCGAGGCTTTGATATTATTTAGAGGCACAATTTTTCCCCGGCCGGGGTGGGAGGAGGAGGGGGGGGGGGGGGGGAGTAGAAAACTTCTCGTCAAAGGGCAGCTTGGGGTTAGTCTTTGACTTTGGAGCCGGGTGAAGTGAAAATGTCACGTCTCCTGAGTGGGGGAACTGCGGAATTGGCGCCGATGTGGCGTTGTGCAAGACCCCGTGTGTACTCTCCTTTCTGCTACTTACTCACACGAGAAGCCACCACGGTTTCTGTTCAGTGTGTAACTTTCGTGTACTCTTCACACAAGGAGAATCAACGAAACGACAATTTTCTGCGAAAGTAAAGGAGGCTTCTGAACATCTGACTAGAAGGTTGTATGGTGGTCTGTGAAAAGTGATCGGTATTAGGGAGATTTTACCCGAAGACATAAGAATGATTTTAGTACATTTGTACTTTAAAGGCCAGGTTGCACTGAGTGAGCATAGGCAAACGCCAGCCACTAAGCAAGGTGCTCCGCTGTCGCGGAGCACCTTGCTTAGTGGCTGGCGTTGGACTATGCTCACTCATGCAACTCACTGGCCTTTGTCGCACAGGTGGTGTTCTGAAAGTAGTAATTGTGATATAAACATTAAACGACAGTATCTGTTATTTGTGCACATACTACAATGGGTTGGGCGGTTTGCTTGTCATGCAGACCATTGTTTAAATGAATGTAGTGTGTATTGCGCTAATGCGTTTGTTTGTGTGTGTGTGTTTGTTTGTAGGGTATGATGGGCAACACGATGCCGATGTCGCCGGATGCCTTGTCTGCGGGTAAAACCACGTGTGCGCCTTACTACTCCTACACCAAGCGAACCATGGACGACTCCGTACGAGGTATGGAAAGTCTTACACTTTAGGCATGATGTCACCTCACCTCACGTCACGTCACATCACATCTATATCATATCATATCATATCATATCTTGTTTTCCACCCTACGCACACGACCAGTCACTTTAACGCAAACTGTACCATGTGAGCGTGATATAAAAACCCCTGTAGCGAAAAATGGCGGACGTTTTATAGCCCTCTTGATGGCGCGTTAGGACCTCGTTTTCGAGTCTTGATAGCAGTTCGGTTCGACAAAATAGCAGAAAAAAATGCACTAAAGTAGTCCTATTTATGTAATACACATCCTCTGCCTTGTTTTTTACGACGTGAGGAGCCAACTTAAACAATATTTCACCACTAATTACACAGCACAAACAGCAAAAACCTTCGCCAAATCCATCTCATCGCCATGCACCGAGCATTTTTAAAGTTCGGGAAACAACGGAACAAAAATAGCGGCGAGTTTTTTTTTTAACCAATCAGAGACAGCAATCCTTGCAAACAACACACTGTTGTCTGCTCAGCCACCAACATTCCACAATTTCACCAAAGCACAGAGCAACAAATTCAATAACTAAAACGAAAATACACACCCAGCAACACTATACACAAAGCACGATATTGCCAAAGTTCTCTCTTCACGTCACTCAATACGGGACTATCTGAAGAAAAACATCTCAAGAATTTTTGAAGACTATCTGACATCATGTCAACGCTGTAAAATAAAATCTTACCTTAAAATCCATATCAGCACTAGTCCTGCTGTTAACAACGAGCGTTTTTGGGTATTCTTTTTCCAGATATCCAAATACACATGACACTTTAGAATTATGTAACAACGACAATCTGCTGCACACTCGAAGCATCCCCTTCAGTCATCTTGAATCTAAACTGAAACACAAGGCACCATGCTAACGTGCACAAGCTGTCACATGGTCAAATGCCGATCGCTTCATCAAAAAGTTCTTAATTTTTCTGAATCACACAGCAATCAAGAAGCACTGTCACTGTCATACTTTGACGACCTTTTGTAGACATTGCAGCTTGAATCATTCTGTACACAAGCCAAGATTAGCTTTTTACTTGCGAAACTTGCGCTTCACACGGAATCATGCTACGTCACACTCTGTCTCGTAAAAAGACGGGGAATCCCCGGCAGAACATGTATATTCAATGGTGTCACATATCCGCCACAGAAGCGTTCGTCTTCATAAACTGGATTTTTTCTAAACAAGAAACGGAGGAAGGAAAACAAATACGTTATTGGTTGGAGGGGTTTGCTACACGGACCTTTGTAGACCTTCCGGAGGTCAAAGGAATCATTGTACCCCGAAGGCCTGAGGGGTACAATGATTCCTTTGACCTCCCTCAGGCCTACAAAGGTCCGTGTAGCGAACCCCTCCGACCAATAACTTATAATATCATATCATAATCATATCATATCATCTCATATCATATCATATCATATATCATATCATATCATATCATATATCATATTATAAGTTATTGGTCAGAGGGGTTCGCTACACAGACCTGTGTATGCCTAAGGGAGGTCAAAGGAATCATTGTACCCCGAAGAACTGAGGGGTATAATGATTTCTTTGACCACCCGAAGGCCTACATTGGTTCGTGCAGCATATTTGTTTTCATTCCTCCACTATTTTCGTTAAAAAAAATCAAGAAGACATCTTGCGTCCTGGATCACGCCAGATATGACTGACATCAATGGAATAAACAATTATACATAATAGAATTATTACGTAATTTAAAATGTCATGACATTGCCGTCTCTAGTATTGAGTGTGCTTGTTGTTTCGAACAACACTAAGTAACTTTGTACTTTAGAACGTTGGCGATCTTTTATAGAACAAAACTGGCATCCAAGACGCGTCATCGAGAGGGTTACAAAACGTCCGCCATTTTTCGCTACAGGTTTTTTTTAATATCACGGTCACATGGTACGGTTTATGCTAAAGTGACTGGTTGTGTGATGTAGTGAGGTAAACAGCATATCATATATCATATGATATCATATCATATCATATAATTTATATCATATCATATATGTCATATCATATCATCTCCCTCTCATATATCACACCATACCATACCATATATCATATCTCATACTTCGTACCTCATAATATCATAGCATAGCATATCACCTGACCTCACCTGACCCGCACACCTCGCCTCACCTGACCTTACCTCTCCTCACCTCAGTTCACTTCACTTCACCTCACCTTAATATATCAATAAATTTGAGGCGCCAAGCTATTCCTGCACCACTCTTGAAATAAAGTCAAATTAATTTCAAGCAGTAGTGTATGGCAAAATACGTGGCTGTTCAAGACACGCTCTGCTGTAATAGTAAGTACCTGCATTATAACCAGGAATGTGTATTTAGTTGTTCGATTCAATGTTTAAACAATATCTGTATATGTTTACTGTTTACAGTAAGTATTTTTATATGTTTACTATTTACAGGAGGAAGACCAAACGACAAATTCCCCGCCGATTCCAGCAAACGGAGTCGAAAAGGCGGCTCGGTAAGTCCAGCTTGTTTAAATCGTGTGTGTGTGTGGTTTGTTTTTTTGCCATGGAGATCACTTCTAAGATGACTGGTGTGTTAACCCTATGGGTGTGTTAACCCTATGGCTGTCAGTAGCAGTTTTTGCCGTGATGATTCCTGTAGGAATCATCACGGCAAACACCGCTACTGACAGCCATAGGGTTAAGAGATGAAAGACAAGCCATCTGTTTCTGTTGTCAGAGTTTATGTGTTCTGTCTGTTTTATTGTAGCTCATTTTGAGATCATTAGAATGTTATGATATACAAGACAAGGCACCTACCTGTAACGTGTATCACCTTTCTTGGCGACTTTTAGACTTTTGTCGACAAGATTTTTTGGGGTGGCCGAGTTTCACGTTTGGGAATGTACCAAGGACATACACATTGCCACATGCACATTCGTTGGGTTTCGGTAGTGGGTTTTGTCATGATTCCTGCAGGAATCATCGTGACAAAAACCGTTGCGACACCCAAAGAGTTAAGGCAGAACATAATCTATACATATTATAATTCACACAAAAATAATACTTGCAGTACACTAATGCTTTTGATTTTTCCTCATGTCATTGAGTGTTGTGATGTTGTCTTGCGTTCATGTTGAATCCGGACAATATGCATATGTTCCAGATACCTTAATGCATACGTTCCAGATACCTTAATGCATACATTCCAGATACCTTAATACTTGCTTCGTGCAACCACTGAAAAGACCGTTCTTCTCTCTCAAGAAAAGTCAGAGTATTACCTGTCGTTTACTAGGTGGCTGCAGCCATCTGGATGATGGTCTTTAATGACAGTTGGTTTCTCAAAGCCAGGTTATAATGTACTTTGTGCCCCACCCCCCCCCCCTCCCGCCCCCCCCATCCCTCCCACCCCCCCCCCCCCCCCCCACCCCCACCCCAAAAAAAAAAAAAAAAAAAAAAATTTGATTTTTTTTCTCATGCGCATTACTGTTCATTGTAGTCTCTAGTTCGTGACTGTCCTTGCTGGTCTGGGATTATTGTCTTTAGGGAGAGCTGAGATCTTAACCCCTTTTAGCCTCGGGACCCTGCAGCAGGAGGTGGATTGATCATGATAATTCAAGGGTAGTGCCAGATGAGCATGGCGCCTTCGGGCGCCAAGCTCATCTGGCACTACCTTTGAATTATCATCAATCCATCTCCTACAACTGGTACATGGTCGTTAGGCAACACCTCCAAAATTTGAGAAATGGGACCTTGGGGCAGAAGGGTTAAGAGGGCCGTAAGATCCAAAATCACAGACCAGAACGCACATCTCAGTCTTATATCGGTATTGATCGTCTCACGCACGCACGCACGCACGCGCACGCACGCACACGCACGACACACGCACACACACACACACACATACACACACACACACACACACACACACACACACCATTTCTTTGTTATCAGAATTCGATTGAATCATTACGCGTACAGCCCTACAGCAGAACCTGTTGTGGACGACCACCCTTACGAGAGATCACCTATCATTAAAGACCATTTAGGTGGCCGTGGCCACCTAAATTTTGGTCTTTTATGACAGGTGGCACTCCCCCACCCCCTCCCCCGTTGTCAAGACTTCTCTTGAGAGAACTCACGCCTTTTAACTTAAATGTGGGTGCTCAGAACAGGTTTTGCCGTGTTTCTAATTTATCCTCGCTCAGGGATGGATACTATTGCGACTGTACAAGCTACGCGCGCGTGTGTGTGTGGCGGCCTGTGATTTTGGGCCTAACGGCTAAAAGCGGTAAGGTTCAAGACTCCAGACCGGCGCACGAAGAGGTTGAGGTGCAAATGAGTCACCGTTGCGTTGCGCTTGGCCGGCCCTGATTGCGTGCTCAGCGCGCAAAAGACCATCGGGCTGATTAGGCCGCCGTTGGTCCGCGCACGTCAGCCCGATGGTCTTTTGCGCATTGGGCACACCGTTCTCTGTGTGTGTGTGTGTGTGTGTGTGTGTGTGTGTGTGTTGTGTGTGTGTGGAAACTGTAATGTGAGGTACAGACGGATTTCAGTTTTCAGTAAAAAAAAAAAAAAAAAAAAAAAAAATAATGGTTAAGCTAAACTTTACCATTCGAGGCGTGCCGCATCCGGATACGCGGCATAAACCCGCGTATCCGGATGCAGCACGTCTCGAATGTGTTAAGTAAAGGCTCATTTTTTTAACACAAACAACCCAGCGTATAACTATTAAGGTCTCTGTGTTCATAGCCCGTTTCGTTCTTGATCACATCTTTTGCCGAAGGAATTAAAAAATATTTAGTTAGTTAGTTGACCCATATTTGGCTTGGACACTTTGGTTTTTCGTGAAGCGAAACCGGGGTTTCTATGAATAAGGACAAGCGAGTGAAACAGTAACACCAAAAGAATCCGATAAAATCACGTGGGCCTTAAAACACATTTCCTGGAGAATTTCCCAGCTAGGGGTGGGATGGTGGCAGTGGGGTGGGGATTGAAGGAGGGAACAGATAGCTTCAACACCGGTATACTCTCTTAATCCTTTTCATTCTGATACGCCACTTACAGCGTGAAATTAATTTGACTACGATAGTTCAAGGGTGGTGCCAGAATAGCTTGGCGCCTCAGGCGCCAAGCTATTCTGGCACCACCCTTGAACGAAAATGGTTGACCCATCTCCTAATCTGTAATGTAGCCTTCATAGGAGAGTAATCAAGTTTTGACAAATCAGCCTCAGCGTATAATGGGTTATGTAAAACTGATGGCTGATGCTGACGATAAGGACTTTTTTTTTCATTGCGTGCTTTTAACACAATGCTGGTGTTGTAGTGAAAGAGGAACGGGTGGGGTGGGGGCGGAATAAAAGCCGATTCTGCGGCCCGGCAAAAACTGGCGGTCAAGACTGATGAAGTGAAGACTTTACTGTATGCACAAACCACACACTATACACGCTTTAACACGATGATGTTGGTGTGTCATGAAACAGGAGGGAGACGGGTGTGTGGGTTGGAAGGGGGGGAGGGGGGAGTGGAGGGCGCGCTAACCAATGCTTTTCCCAACACCTGTTGCCGGGAGAATCGATGTGTAGAGCCGGCAACAGCTGTCGTCACCTTGCATTCGCCCTATTGTTCACTTACCTGGGGACGGGGGACTCGCCGATACAATACTGTGTACAGGGTCTGCAATAAATCCCCATAGCCACCCCTCCATCTGCAAGAGACATAGACTCTCATGAGCCCCTGCGTTGCAGGGCCGCTCATGAAAGTCTATGCCTCTTGCAGAGGAAGAGCCGCCTATGTTACTTAGAGTAAGTTTTGCATGATCGAGTTTGCCTCTGAATATTCTACACGTTAAACCTCGACGGTTTCCTTAGTCTAAGTTTGGAGATGTAATAAGCTGTAGGAAAATGATCCCAATGTGGGAGGCGTGGATTCTCATGAGGCCCATGACTATCTGTGTTTCTTGGTTGATGGGAAGGTCTGGCTGAAGGATTGGTTGATATTGCCGGCTTTTTATGACCAGGGATGTGTTATGCATGCATTTGAAAGGGGCTTGTCTCCGTATACTGGTTTGTGGGTTGTTTTTTTGTTTTTTTTTTTAATTTAGGAAAATAGAAAATTGTTGGATTGATGGTACAACAACTACGCATGTATTGTTCAGAAATTAGAAAGTTTGTTTGAAAATTGTTTTAATTTAAAAATAAATAAATAAAAATGAGTATGTTAATACAATCATACCAAATAATGGTGTACCAGTTGCGGGAGATGGATCGACCAGCAAAAATCAAGGGTAGTGCCAGATTACCTTGGCGCCTGGTAAGGCGCCAAGCAAATCTGGCACTACCCTTGAACTATCATTTCCGATCTGTTTCCCTAGCTTGGCGTCTTAATACTAATAGTGAATGCGCTTAATTAATTTTAACCAAACATTTTTATCAACCGTGCCCATTTATCAGTGCCTACACATCGCGCTGATACACATACACAAACCTGGACCCGGCTATTGATTCAGACCTACCTCTAAACTAAATGTATTCCTGGCTTGTGGACCGAGTCACTGAATGTTGTTTTATCCCATGAACTGGATGTACACTGACTCTGGGACGGTACTGCTTTTACGTCAAGATTCGTGTCGCTGTGTTTTCAGTGTTTCATGCGACGTCAGTGTGATTTTTGAGCTGAAACT
Source organism: Semisulcospira habei (assembly GCA_036245525.1). Taxonomy (NCBI): domain Eukaryota; kingdom Metazoa; phylum Mollusca; class Gastropoda; family Semisulcospiridae; genus Semisulcospira; species Semisulcospira habei. Next base: position 25,009,977 of record BTPG01000002.1, on the reverse strand, counting down.
GCTGCCAAGTTGTCAGTGTAGCTTCAAAATATTTCAATTGATGCTGTTACTTAGTAAGTGTGGTTTAACTCGTTCGCGGGCAGCCGCATCCGGATGCGCCGGGCCGCGAATGTGTTAAACTGACAAGTAAGCTTGTCAGTTTGATTTCAACTGATGCTGCAGCTCTATTTTATCAGTGTAGCTTCAAAATATTTCAGCTGATGACAAATTGTAACTAACTGTCGTTTAGCTTATATGATTAGTAAACTGTGAGTATGATTTCAACTAATACTGCTGTTAAGCTATCAGTGTAGCTTCAAAATATTTCAACTTATGTTGTTTCGACGTGCAGTTTAAACTGACAAGCACGCTGTCAGTGTGATTTCAACTGATACTGCTGCCAGGGTGTCAGTGTAGTTTCAAGATATTTCAGTTGATGCACATTATAACTGTGGTTTTAAGCTGATACTAATCATAAGCTATCAGTGTGATTTCAACTGTTACTGCTGTCGTGTTGTCAGTGTAGCTTCAGAATATTTCAACTGATGATGTAACTAACTGTGGATTGAGCTGATGTTTATTAGTAAGCGGTCAGTGTGGTTTCAACTGTTTTTGTGTCTTACCCCTTATCATTCGGAATACACCGGTGTGTGAAATAAGTTTGACTAAAATAGTTCAAGGGTAGTGCCAGAATAGCTTGGCGCCTCGAGGCGCCAAGCTATTCTGGCACCACCCTTGTACTAAAGCCATTGGTCTATATCCATTGCTGTAAGTACTACAATGTAGCTTGCCTATGGCAGTGTACACATTTTAAGCTTTTAGCCTCAGTATGATCTGGGTTAAGCTATATGTGTACTTTCAACTGACATACCAATTAATCCATTTAACAAAAGGCTGCATTTCCCAAATTTTGGAGGTCTCACTTAACGACTGTACCATTTGCAAGAGATGGATCAACCGTGATAATTCAAGGGTAGTGCCAGATTAGCTTGGCGCCATCACTGAGGCGCCAAGCTAATCTGGTACTGCCATTGAATTATCATGGGTGATCCATCTTCCGCAACTGGTATGTTGTCGTTAGATAACACAACATTTTGGAAATGTGACAGTGGGGTTAACTAGACGGTGCAGCTATAATATATGTGAGCCATTTGACTCTGGAAGGGGAGGAATAATCAGAATTTGATTGTGCCTCCGAGAGAGAAATGAGCACGTGGTTTGGGCGCTGTCTGGGTGTTGGTCATGAGCCCTTTGTGTTAGTGAATACGTAGTGTTTAAGAAAAAAAGAACCAAAAGCCACCGCCTTCCAAGAAACATGGATACAAATTGGTCCCAGCAAGGGGCATAGATTCTCATGAGTCCACACTGTCATGGGGGTTCATCAGGATCTATGCCTCTTGCAGTTGGCTCATCTTGACTTTTTCTCGACTGTGAAGGGGTTAGGTTAGAATTGAAAACCCTTTGCCCTTTGACAGCGTGGAAGTGATTCCTGCAGAGATGATGGAGAAAGAAAAAGAAATTCCACAAAATACCAAAAATATGGAGAGACTGAGAGGGGGGCGGGGGATGTAGAAAGCAGATGAGTGCATAAAAAACGGACTGAATTCACCAGAAGTCTTTAACCTACTAGCAGAACAGTAGGGTAAGGCTTCTGGCTTAGACCAGGCCGACGGTTTCAGCCCTGCCTTCTTGCATACGACTCCAGAAGTACAACGAACATGAGTAGGTAAAGAAAGAAACAACGCGCACACAAGAAGAAAAGCGTGAAGCAGATGTGAGCACGCGACGTCAGTCTCGCCCTGCCGAACATGATGCAAGCAGACAGGTGTAGGCCAGAGATTGTCTGCAAATCTTCTTGTCTGCGCTGCTGTCTGCTGCTGGCGCTCTTCGCAACAGGTGCCAGGATAAAACACACCTCTGTTAGCATACTTGTTCGCAGGCTGACAACAAAGCTGGCTCTTTTTGTTCAAGGCTAGCCGCGTTCTCGTAATAGTACCAACACACTTAAGCAAGTCTCGAGCTCCCCAAATCTGCATTGGTGAATCAAATTAAACTTTTCCCTGATGAGAACAACTGACGCATTCGCGGGGGCTCATGAGGATCTGTACCTCTTGCTGAGACCAGTTTATATCCATGTCCTCTGAACGATCGTAGTTTAGGGTCGTTGTGTGAACAGAGATTTCATAAACAGAATCTACTTTCTAAGGCAGGGAAGGGGCTTACCCTAGACATGAAAGGTCTTCCCATGGAGTCTAAGGACTTGTGGAGATTTCAAACTGGCACATCACTAGAACAGCAATCTCAGCAATCTCTATTAACAGTATAGTTTACAAAATAAATCTTCCGGCAACTTAGAACATATTTCTGTATTTATTTCTTTATTATGTATTTATTTATTATGGTACATGCCCATGACATTGGGGCTAGTTTGTGTCTGCTGGCCTGTGACCTCACGGCCTGGTGCCGTAAGTTCCATAATCACAGACAAGACAGCACGCGCATTGGCATTACGGTAAGGTTACTTTGACCCCATGACCTGGTCATGTCACAAGCAGGTAGCCTCCATCGCGTGTGAGTGATGGCAGGCCTGCAGGTAGAACGCCTCGGCTCCGCATACCTTGAAAGCACCTGTTTGGACCTGCACCTGTTGGGCCTACAGCTACTACTACTGTCACTATTTACTACCTGTTGCCTGGCAAGGTTAACCCGTTCAGTGCTCCCTGACGCAGACTGTGTTTCTGCAATCTTCGTTGATTCCCCCCCCCCCCCCCCCCCCCCCCCCAAAAAAAAAAAAAAAAAAAAAAAGTTGCTCCACCGATGCCTCTTAAACGAACCTTGCCAGCAAGAAGCATGGAGTCCCACGAGTTGTTGCGCCTGCAGTGGCTCATGAGAATCCGTGCCTTTTGCAAGGTGGAGTAACTAAATAGCCCTTAGCCCTGGCGATCATATTTTAGACCTTGGCGTACGTACTTGTCGGGATTTTCTCTCGTCTGGGCGAGTCGTGCACCTGCCCAGCCTTGTCAGGTTACCGCTGGGCTGCCAGAATGTACAATAACCCAGTCCATTTTAATTCTGCAGTGGTGTATGGATGTGTCAACTGCTGTAGTTTGAAGGCTAGTGCCAGAATAGCTTGGCATCAGGCGCCAAGCTATTCTGGCACCACCCTTGAACTATGATAATCGTTCAATCGCTCTCCAGAACTAGCGTCAGTGTAGTGTTCAAGGGACCACTCCAAAATTGTGAACAGAGGTATTCCCCGAGTCAGAATAGGGTCAAAAGTTGCACGGATTTCAAACATTCGATGGATGCGATAAATCGTAATAGACTATAGATGCTTTGCATACTAGAGTAATACAGAAGTCCCTATGGCCCATTTGTACGGGATCTGTATCACTTGAGAAATTGAATTTTTGTTGGAGTTTGTCAGTGCCATATTTATTTATTTATTTGTTTGTCATTTATTTATTTATCTTTTATTTATTTGTTTGTTTATTATTATTTATTTATTTATTTATATATTTATTTTTTTAAATATGGGGAAGGGGAGAGGTCGTCTTTCATTGACTGTGTGTGAAATACACTACCTATTACGTCCAGATTTGATGAGAAGTCACTGTGTCACATAGGCCGATGCACAACCCTAGAAAACAACCTCAATTTGAGGAAAAGCTGGAACTCGTCTTGACCAGCAAGAGGCACTGATCCTCATGAGCCCCTGCTAAAGCAGGGGCTCATGAGGATCAGCACCTCTTGCAGATGGAAGGGTCAGAAGGCGGCACTGTGTACACAGACAAGGTCAGTGCATCAGCCTACAACACCCTCACCTCTGCAGGTGTGGACTCAGGTATCTGAACACAGGTGCTCGCAGCAAGCTGTCTGCTAGGTGCACATGTTGTGCCCGTGCTGTTACGGTAGTGTGCCTGCACTGATCAGGGTCAACACTTGGAATTTGTCAGTAAATACGTACACACGGAAATGCGGTCAGTTTGCTTGTTAGGAGCGATAACGTGATAGGAACGACAACTTGTTAGGAGCGATAACTTGATAGGAACGACAACTTGTTAGGAACGACAACTGCTACAGCGGTAAAACAATATTTGGTCGACAGATGGAATGTGTAAATACATACACAAGGAAATGCAGCCAATTTGCTTGTTAGGAGCGATAACGTGATAGGAACGATAACTTGTTAGGAACTATAACTGCTACAGCTGTGAACTAATTATAGTTCAACTGTTGGATTTGTAAATACGTACACAAGGAAATGCAGCCGATTTGCTTGTTAGGAACGATAACGTGATAGGAACGACGACTTGTTAGGAACGATAACTGCTACAGCTGTAAAGCAATAATGGGTCAACAGTTGGAATGTGGAAGTGAATACACACAGAAGCTGTTCTCAGATGTTCCACAGTAATTTGTCTTTGCTTGTTAGGAACGGTAACTTGATAGGAACGGTAACTTTATAAAAGCGATAACTGCTGTAACAATAACAGCAGTGTACACAGTTGGAAATAGTAAATTCACACGGACGTGCAA